>LKUV01000071.1:0-318540 GCA_001414455.1 Hymenoscyphus fructigenus | reverse complement strand
CATTATATCATTCATTCATTATGATGTAATAATCATTCACTCCTTATATATAGACCTTAGATAACTCCCTACACAAATCAATCAATTCTCCATGACCTACAGTACTGAGGACCTTCCCAACTTAACAAAAAGTTATATAGTTTACTAGATAGTATTGTTTCTAACAGAGGCTCCTTATTTGTCTCTGTGTGAGGTGGATGGTAGGCAATAAGTCAATTTGAATCTTTTCAATTCAGTACAGAACTAATCTCTGCTCCTCCTTCGAGGTGCAGGAGAAGTCTCGCTTTATAGAAGCTCCTAAGCCCTAATATTACGTCAACTCTGTTAACTCCGTAAACTCCATCCACTAGAACTGCTCAATTCCTGATTGATTTATAATAGCAGATGAAGACTTCCTTAGATCAGATGAAAAGTCACATGACCTCATGACCTCGTGACCTCCACATATCACACTCTGAGTTTTAGAAGTCAGTATGTTCTATGCTTTTGATAACACTTAGTTTATCTACAGCTTATTATCTAGAAACAGATAGTTGGACAGAAATCATAAATAAGTTAATAGAGAAGTACCTACACTAATATGTCAATTACGCTCAAAAAGAGTAGGTAAACCTCCTACCACTCTGTGAGTTTGCTATGTAGAACACAATCAATAGTTTAACCAGCATATCACCTTTCTTTGCAAATCACAGCTACTACCCTTGCTTGAGTTTTAGGCCTCCCCGACCAAAGAAAGAACTCACCAAGAAAGAACTAGCTAGTCAGCAGTTTACTCTCAAGATAGAGGAAGTTTTATAGCTTTTGTGTACGAATTTGATCAACGCCAGGGACAGTATAGAACACTCTGTGAATCACAATCAACAACTGGCACCAGTATATCGAGTAGGAGACTTGGTTCTCTTGAGTACAAAAAATATCAATTCAGCAAGACCTATACCTAAGTTTGATGCCAAGTATATCAGGCCTTTTCCAATTGCTCAAATAGTCAGTTCACACTCCTATTGACTTGACCTGCCTTACAAGCTCAGATCAATACACCCGGTATTCCATACAAAATCTGCTTCGACCAGCAGCCGGAACTCTAATTCAAGGGCAGACTAACCCCCCCCTATCACCTGTTACGCTAAACAAAGATGGAGAAGTTATGTAGGCAGTTGAAAGGATCTTGAATTCGAGACGTCGCGAGGGAGAGTTTCAGTATCTCATTAAGTGGCGAGGATTTGACGATGGCTACAATTCTTGGGAACCGCTCCCTCATGTGGTATATGCTAATGCGTCTATTAAAGAGTATGAAAAGGCACACCCTGGCAAGGCAAAGCCGAGTAAAAAGGAACGCCAGGAAGCTCTAAATACATGAATTTTCAAGGGAAGGAGAGACCTTATGTTACGGTTTTGAATAGTAGCATATTCACTACCTACTTGTAATTAGTCAGCAACAGCAAGAGTATTTAGATACTCGATCGTAGAGAGGTTAGCTCTTCGCGAACAATCTAGTTCTTGACCCCCACCATAACAGCTAAGCCCTCCTTTCACATACCATGACTTAGGTCCCCATCCTCTTGTCATAACCACAGCTTATCATCGATTGAACACATTTTCTCGACAGCATCGCAGTATATAGGTAGCAGGCGTTCCAAATAGTACTTTTGGGTCATTGCAGTGCCCTGTACCTTGACTTCTACCGCGTAAGGCTTGCCAGCTTCCCATTCTAGCACCCTAGCTTGGTATTCCTCCTCTGTTTCGGTCGTAGGCCGTCGGTGAGGCTTCTTAGGATATTGAGGATACTCGACTTTATCTTCCTCATCATTGTAAAACTCCAATTTGTCTGATTTGCCCCACCAGGAGATCTATGCAGCAATGTGAAAGCGCACCCCTTTAAGGGGAGGCCTCTCAACGATGTTCTCGGGCTTGTCGCGGGTTCCTTGCTCTCGAGTAGTTAAAGGAGGTGCTATAGAAGTAGGATCGACATGTGCTTCATCGGTATAAATGATATGGTCGAAGAATCCAAAGAGCAAATGATACACATGCTCGAGTCTATACGTGCCCCTCTCTCCTCGATTTTTAGCTGAGATAACCTTCTTAACAATCCCGCACTTGTATCGCCCACCCTTCTTTGTATGCTACTTTATCTTTCTCTGTAGTTGGCGCTTCCCTATAGGCAAGTTGTGGTACTCTATTTGAGCTTTGTATTGTTGTATCCGGACTAAATTCTGAGACAGCGAACATAACTTCTTACACATTGACTTAGTGACTTTTGACTTCCTTCTAAGTATTGTAGACTCGCTCCTCATAGGCTTCTTCGTCCTCTCCCCAAAGTAATTATATTCATCTCGCCATTTGCGTCTAGTACTTGGTCCGATCTTGCAACCTCGTGAAATAGTAGCTGGTGAATTGCCCTCAGTATTGTGAGCGGAGGCATTAATAAATTTGGTTTTTCGTCGAGTTGAAGATTCTTTTCTATTAAGAGGCTCAGGGGAAGGGGTTCGAAATGGATTTAATCGCGTTGGTGGGGCCATAGTTATGATGTAAGTTGTTTGTTTATATTTTTATTGATCTCGCGATTACGATTTTGGTGTTTTTGGCCTGTGCGCACGGAATTCTGTCAACCCCTGGTGTACGTATTTCAATCGTACAAGTTTCATTAAAAATACACTGTTCTACATAATATTTACACAATTTGCAATGTAATAAAAATGATATATATACTACCATATACCAGGGAAAATACCAGTACCAGGAGAGCTTCACTTTTGGTACATACCAGTACCCTGGTATACCAATGGTACCCCTGGTAATACCAGACCAAATGTCATACACTGTCTGAGTAACAAATATCCAAAAAAAAGAACTCGATTCATATTACTTGATAGTATTGGCACTGATTCACATTGACAGCAGCTTGGTCTATATATTACTGGCTACATATAACTAGACTATAACTGACCTTCTTAACTTTTTCACAACATTTTTGCAATTCGCAAGACATAATACGAAACCAGACAACACAAGATACAATACAAAGTACGAATACATTAAACAAATAAAATGCACCCAGCTACCGTCATTTCTTTCTTTTTGGGGTACGCTATGGTAGCAAGTTACTCTCCTTCTTTGATTATCAAGCCCTACCTACTAACGAGGTACTCGGTTAGCTCTTAGCGTCCCCAATCGCCATCCCGCAAGTAACTGTGACAGTTTTTGATTTAGTGAATAAGGGTTCGCTTAGCGAAATGGCGGGTGTAACTTTCCGTAGACAGACAAATACCTAAGGAGTGTGAAGAGCTTCTCTCTTCTCTCCTTGCGAACAATCTATTCCTTGATGCCCACCATAACAGTAACCCCAAGGGCCAACAATACCGTAGAAGCTCGTTCAAAAGATGTTAAAAAACTCTACCCCGCTTCTTCTCCCATTTTTATCCCGAAAAATATTAAAACCAGCTAACATGATTTTTTCTTACTTAGCTGGCGATCATCTGCTGCGGGGACCAAGGAGGCATTCGCCTCGGGGATTGGGTAGCAGCTGATCCCCAATCCACAAAAGATAATATCAACTCACTAAAGAGTAAAAGCCATGGCTGTTTCGTCAAAGCACATAGCTCATCGCGGGTTGCATGTACTCACGGTACTGGCATATTCCTTAACAACGAGGTAGGTTTTGCCAGCTTGGCTTCAATCGATACCTACTAACCTTTTTCCCCAGAGAGACTGGGATATGAACCCCACGTGCCCTTACTTGGCTTCCTACGCTGAGGATATTATAAACCACTGCAACGGCAGGAACTGTGGCCAAATGTTTAATACTGATGGATATAATGTCGGCCTTTCGACGGTTGACTACTAAATTCATTTTGCAAGCCAGTTACCGCTTTAGAATCTACTGAGCACGCAGAATTTTATTTGACTGACATCCATCCCTCTATATAATCTTACAAAGTTACATGTACTTCTTGGATATTACACAATCTTGGCATATTGGATATTGTTTTGGGGAAAATACGGAGTAGATAATACATCGATGCTCAATTCCCATTTACTTAATATTTTAGACATTAAAGAAAGAAAAACTTATCAACATGGTCCATCTCCATTTAAGAGTGATTCTTCGACTAAGCACTCAAGAAAAGTTCCCTTCCCTCATCCATAAACCAAATATTTTCCAAGACCTTCGTTAAGGTGCTTTTTAACAGGTACATCTCACTCAATAGTAGAGAGAATTTTAGGAGGCAAAGAGAATTTCGAAAAGCAACTTCTACTATTCGCTGCAGCCCCCCTTCAGCTAATCAAACTCTAACCACTCTCCTTTTTATCTACTATTTAATAAAATTCATTCGTTTTATACGTAGGTCTCTATCCAGTTGGATTTGACGTCAACTATCTATTCATGTCAAAAGCAAGTACTCCCCCAGATTAGTCTTGGTTGCTCATGTTGAGTAAGCTTCTGTTAATCTTCTTACTTCACTAAATCATATGAATGGCGACCCTGATATTGCTGACTTGCTTCTTTCCTTTTGTTGTCACCTATATACTGTGATTGCTGCTATATATATATATATTTGGTGGACACTTCCAAGACTATCAATGGTGACATATAACTAGGACACCTCTCCTGACACCGTCCGTTATTAAATGAGTGGAGGTGAGTCGTCCAATAGCCTGAGGCTTCACTGTTTTACATTACTCTAGTCCACTTATGAGTAATTATGTAATTTGTTGATACACTGTCACCAGGGGATGCAGGAATTCGTGACTGGTCAATAGTAGAATACCTCTTCTCTGCTCCTTCCACTATTCATCCGAGACTCAATAACTCAATTCCATTATCCAAAAAGGCTCGAATAATAATACTTATATTTTCTTTGTTGTTCCAAAGGAGATGGAACAAAAGTGCTTCGAGAATCTAGTCACGAATTCCTGCAGTCCCTAGTGCTGTCTCCCCAAAAGGCTTGTCTGCCCGAGTCAATTAGGTCTGAATCGGTTTGGAATATTTAAGTAAATAAATATGCACTTTGAGTTCAATTCATTCTATTTTGATTGAAGATTCATGACAAAAACTTCTCATTTGAGTAGCAAATTTTCAGAAGGTAACACTGATTCACATCGACAGCGTAACTCGGTCTATATAACACTGGTAACTTGAACTGTAGCTGGCTTTCTTTACTTCCCTATTACAACATTTTCACAACTTCGCAAGATACAACGCACAAACACAACGATCACCTCAAAAACAGCAGCAAGATATACCCAACTACTCTTATCTTCCTATTCTTGCGATAGGCTATGATGGTAAGTTACTATGAATCTTCGATTTTCAAGTCCTGCCTCATATGAATCTTGGCTAGCTCTCAGCGTCTCCTATCGTCATCCCTCAAGTACTCCCAAAGACCAACAATACTCTAGAAACCCGGTTCAAAGTAAGCATACATTAACCCTCTCTGGTTCAAAAGCTAAAAATCTTGCCTCACTTAATTGGGAATCGACTGCAGTATCTGCGCCTACAGCGGAATTAAAGGATGGGTCGGAACCGACATAGGCAAAGTAGAAGATAATATCAGCTACCTAAAGGGCAAAGGCGGCAGTTGTTCCGTCAAGGCTAAAGGAGAGGCGCGTGTTGCCTGTAAATATAGCTCTGCTATATTTTTATACAGCGATGTAGGTTTATCCATTTATTATTTTCTATCACCCTTCCCTTCAAACCACACTGACTGATTCTTCACTAGAACGACTATGATATAATCCCAAATTGCGAATACATAGCTTCCTACGCAAAGGACATTCTCGCGGCTTGTTGCCATCCCGAGAGCGGAAACCCCTGTGCCAAAGCGTCTGATACTGATAACTACAATGTTGCCATCCGATCAGTGCAATGTTAAGTTGACGTGAGAGATGAGGCTTTTAGTACATGCAGATGCAAATCCTGTGTTTGTTTTTGTACTAGAATCCCAGTCGTCACTGCGAGGACATGAGTGGCTACCGTCAAGGCGCTACTAGAATTTCTTTCATTTTGGCTGGTTGCATTTAGATACCGGCGTTGCAGTGTAATTTATGGAGAGAAGTTTCTTAGACGTTTTGGGGGAAATAGATAGCACGCTGCCAGTGCTTATTTCCCGTTCATTTTGTACACGGATGAAAGGATAACTTATTCATATCATACTTTGAAGTTTAAGAATAATTTTCTTTACCAAACTGACTCATTAGCCCCCTATGAAATGTTCAGTAAAACCTATTAGATTACATAACCTGATATATCCCTTGGTATTTGTCGTTACATATTCCTGGTGAATAGCACCTTCCACGACAGCCTAGTTGATCCACGTGCTTCGGCTCATGTGAGTGGCTTGCCACTCACATACTTAAGCTCACAGGATCCGACCCCTCTTTACCTTTACTCTTCATGCAATAAAGATTTAGGAATACAGCCACTTATTGCATCACACTTTATGACTACCAAGTCATACCAACAGCATTATTTGTTCCCCCGACTATGTACTTTTCATCACCTTTTGGGTAGGTAAAATCTTCTAGAAGCAAAGACAAGTAATCTATCGCTCGACCCCTGCTCCAAAAATCGAACACCAATTATCATCAATCCCCTCAAATTTGGTTGATAGAAGGAGATGCGCTGAGCGGGGCGAGTAAAAGTCACAGTCCCCCGCGGTACATCAATACAAAACAAGATTGTAGCTCCAAAAATATACTACCTAGATATATCTTGTAAGTCTCTTTTTTTGACACATGAAGATCGCTTCATGGTGTACCTTTTCAGCAGCGGTAAATACGCTGATGGTGCAAACCGTGTGATCTGTATGAATAAATAGCCCAAATTCTGTCACATACGACCATAGACTGAGGAGAATTGGGCATCCCGTCCGCTCTGCCATACACAAGCCTCAGATCGGCAGATTAGTAGTTGGGTGGGTGACCACCAGCGAATACCTGCTGTTGTATGTTTTTGGTTTTTTTTTGCCCTTGCGATGAAATAAAGAAGGAAGGCTACGGAAATTGTTGGTGGTATTTAAAGGGCTCCCAATAACTATCTCACGCTTGCCTAAGGCGTTGAAGTCTAGAGTGTACTAGAAAGCTGAAGTAAGAGCTTTTGGCTGTCGAATTCATCATCCACCAGATCCTTCGTGAGGAAGCTTTTGAACAAGACACGAATTACGTGCTGAAGTCAAATCCACACATACTGTGGTCTTGGGATAAATAAGTTCACCCCTAGGGGTTTTGAAGCCAGCCTCACCAAGGGTAGTTGGCCCATGCGAAAGTTGGATTTAGCGTGATTGTGGGGTCGAAAGTGCTATAGAAGCAGATGCCAGGGGTGGACTTATTTATCCCAAGACCACCAGTAGCTATGTGGTACCTTGCTGCAAGCAAGTACACAGCGGGCGGGTGATGCTTTGAAAACGATGCAGCTGCTGCAAATGATGCCAGTCCCAGTTACCATGTCTCTGGGAAAATTTATTAGGAAAGCACAAGATCCAGCCTCTCCCGTAAAACGACCACCAGTGACGTATGTTTCAACTTCTTTTGTGACTATTTTTGCTCACTTGTGCACTCGCAAGCGCAAGAGCCCAAAGTGATTGCCTCTTTTGGTGGGGGTTGACGCAATGAGCATCAATGACGTCACATTTGGTGCCCCTCGTTGCTTCTCAAAGCTTCGGGAGCTTTCTTGTGATCGACCAACCAAAGCTTGTTATTCACAAACCTTGTTGGCCAGATATTTAATAAAAAGTTCTTTGCCCTTCAAAGCCTTTTTTCCCCTCCAAATCCAAATCAAATCCATCAACAACAACTTCCATCTACAACAACCAAAATCGACTCTACACACACACCCAAAACCAAATACAACGAAACCGCAGACATGTCTGACAAGAACACCTCCACCGCTCAATCATACGTTGACTCTGCTACTGGAGCTATCCAGTCCGCAGCTGGCAGCCTCTTTGGCAATGCCTCTGATGTGGTATGTACCTTGAACTCCAACACTGTTTAAAATGAAAGCTAACCCTTCTTTGCAGAATGCCGGCGAAGCCAAGAAGGACAAGGCAACTCTCGAGAAGGAGGCATCCCACGCAACTGCTAAGCTCGGTCCTATCAGTGCTTCGTCCTCAGGAGCTGTTACCAAGGACGACCCAAACAGACAGGAGGGAGCATGGAACCAAACTGTTGGATCTGCAAAGGAAACTGTCGGAAACTTGGTTGGCTCTGAGGTATGTTCCTCGCAAAGTGTATATATATGCTAATGTTTCTTGTCAACAGAACCTCAAGCGTGATGGTGCCGAGCAAAATGCTGCCGGAAAGGGTCAAGAAGCTCAGGGACAACTCAACGACTTCGGATCTGGTGTTGCCAATCGCGTTTCGGGGGCTGTGGGCGGAGCTGTCGCAGGTATCACTGGGGACCGTGAGGCTGCTCAAGCTGCTCAAGACAAGCATGATATCGGAAAGACTCAACAGCGTGGAGCTGAGCACGATATCCAGAAGCAAAGCGCATAATTTGACAACTGGACTGTCCGTGCGAGGGTGGAATAACGACATGTATGATAGGGGATATGGGAAATAAGGTAGCATGATATACCGGGAAAGGTTGATAGAATCGTTGCTTTTTATTATCGATGGAGTTTTTGCGCATTGTGTCGCGGCATAGCTAGTGGCTGGGTGATAGTAATACACCCCATTTGACACCATAGCATTGTACTTTTGAGATTGAGTGAGATGATTGTTGTTCTTCGGGGTCGTTTCGTTATTTTGGAATCGTGTGGTTGGCTCATTTAATTGAGAGTCCCAGCTGTGCTAAAGATCTTCATAGTGGAAGGTAGAAACAAAACGGTTGTAGCCTTCTATCTCAGCTTGGAAGGGACGACCCCAAATCGGCACCAAATCGCCTACGGGGCCGGATCAACTTTGTAGCGAATCTTTCAACGCGAAAAATGATTTGAGATTAGATTGCGAAAAGGAATCAACGCAAGGAATCAACGCGACAAGTCTCCTATATGCTATATCATTCTTCCGCCGTTGTCCGGAGAAATGCACCTCTCGGGTTTAAAAAGTCGTCCGAAAGAAGGCTGCGCGAAGTTACGGGACTTCCAATTGATTTCGACTCATCTCCTATCATAATTTGACTCATTCGGGTTTAAAAAGTCGTCCGAAAGAAGGCTGCGCGAAGTTACGGGACTTCCAATTGATTTCGACTCATCTCCTATCATAATTTGACTCATATTAGCTCTTACTGTGTCTGTCAGCACACGAATCGTCTTTAGGCTTTACCAAAGGAGGGATCAAACGACGAACCATCAACTTAATTTACCATGTTCGTATTTGTTGTCGAATGGGAGGCTCTCCCCATTTCTCGGTGTACCAAGCGTTCTGTTGTCGATTTATAATCCCATCGTCCATTGACGTATCAAGACGTTTCAATTCAGCCATTCCTGCAATTCCCTTTATACCAACGGATATACGACTGGTATTTCTTGTATCTCCTTCGCTCGGCCGAAGCCAGCCGGAGCATCGGATATGGATGTGCGGTTCTGACAAAGCTTATCTCCTTTCCTTTTTCGCCGGAGCCGGCACGACATCAGCTCTCGCTTGGTTCTCCATTCACATGTTTCTTTGTTTACACGCTCAGGAGTCTCAGTGGACAACAAAGTTTTGTTCTAGCATACGTAAGCTGGTTTGCTTACCTTACGCCGTGTATGGCGGAGGTACACCCTTATTGCCACCTAAGCGTTAGTTCTAATATCACCGTATGAGTCTAAACTTTCCAAACCGTGGCTGAAAAGGCGTTGATACAAGTAGCCCTTGTGTTCCGCTGAGAGGACAAGCGTCTTACTTTTGCCTTTACTTTTTGAATAAAGTTACAGCACTTTTATCTACTTTCTTGTCCATTGGGAAAGCTTTTGATATCTAGATACTTTACTTGATAGACCTATTGGTTACACCATCGCAAATATGGTCGAAACGGATTCGAGATCGGCGACCCTTGCAGAGCCTGAAAACTTACAGAGGAGCATTTCACCGTCCCCACGAGGTTCGTTCAACAAGGAAGAAAAAATCAACGACGAAACGACCGATAACGAGGGCTCTTTCAAAAATGCGGATACCGATGCTGAGGAGGCTGAGATACAATACGAGACTGGCATACGATTAACATTTATCATCATCGCTTTGTTGCTTAGTATTTTTCTCGTATGTGCTTGCATTTTTGCAATGAATTCTTCCGCTGACATTGATAGGTTGCTCTGGACATGACAATTGTCGGTACGGCAATTCCCAAGATTACGGACGAATTCAAAGGTCTTGATCTTGTTGGGTGGTACGGAAGTGCATTCTTCTTGACAGTGGGCGCTTTCCAGTCGACTTGGGGAAAGGCGTATAAATACTTTCCTTTGAAAATCACTTTCCTTGCAGCTATCGGCGTATTCGAGTTGGGGAGTTTGATATGTGGTGAGTACACCTTCAGAACCTCCCGCATATGAATAGCTTCTAAGAATCTCAATAGGTGTTGCACCCAATAGTACAGCTCTTATCGTCGGCAGAGCTATTGCCGGGCTGGGAGGTGCTGGTATCTCTTCAGGGGCCTATACGATCATTGCATTCGCCGCACCACCAGCTCAGCGAGCAGCCTATACTGGATTTTTGGGTGCTGCTTATGGGTTAGCATCTGTGGTTGGCCCTCTTCTAGGTGGAGTCTTTGCGGATAAGGTTACTTGGAGATGGTGCTTCTACATCAATCTTCCGATTGGAGCTGTGTCTGTGGCCATCATCCTATTCTCGTTCAACACACCTGCCCACGCCGTTCCTGCGAAAGCATCACTCAAAGAAAAATTCTTGCAGATGGACTTACCAGGAGCTTTCGTTGTCATGTCCGCGATTATTTGTTTCCTCCTGGCAATTCAATGGGGTGGACAAACCAAACCTTGGAGCGATTCAACGGTCATCGGTACCCTTGTCGGATTCGTGGTCATCCTGATCCTCTTCGGCGTTATCGAATACTTCCAGGGGGAACGAGCTATGGTCGTCGGACGTCTTCTCAAAGATCGACACATCAGTGTTGGAATGCTTTTCATTTTTTTCTTGGGAGGAGGATTTTTCATCATGTTGTACTTCCTCCCAATCTACTTCCAGGTCGTCTCTGGAGTTTCAGCATCGCAATCTGGTATCCGAAATCTTCCTCTCATCATCGCGGTCGTCATTGCTACAATTGCCTCCGGCGGCATCATTTCTGCGACCGGCCACTACGTTCCATGGCTCATCGGGGGAGCTGTCATTGCAACCGTCGGATCAGGATTGATCTACACACTCGACATTGGCTCATCTTCTGGAGCTTGGATCGGATACCAGGTACTCGCTGGGCTCGGGTTGGGCGCTGCCTTCCAAGTTCCCATAATCGCAGGACAAGCTGTCGTGTCACCAGCCGACCTTTCCAGTGCCACAGCTATGATCTTGTTTGCGCAAACTATTGGTGGTGCATTCTTCGTCTCTGCTAGTCAGAGCGCTTTCGCCAATCAATTGGTCAAGCGACTACCTATCACTGCTCCGACAGTTAGCCCTGCAAAGGTTCTTGTTGTTGGAATTACTGAGATTAGAGCTACTTTCTCGACGGAAGAGGTACCCGGGATTGTGAGAGCTTATATGGATGGTCTTTCGGTTTCTTTCGCGCTGGCTATTGCGACTGTGGGGATGGCGGTTTTGATTGGATTTGGTAGCAAGTGGACGAACTTGAAGGGGAAGATGCAGGGTGGTGGGGCTGCTTGAAAAGGTCTTGACAATTTCTTTTGTGTCATGGGGTGTAATATGAGGTCCGGGGCATTGGGATGGATTATAATTAGATGGATAATTTGTCATATTTAGCAGGGCGTTGAGGCAATGGGGGATCACATAGATTGGTAGATTGGTACATAGAGACTTAATTGTATTAAGAATTCAACTTCTATACTTAGTGTTGCAATGCAGCACTTCTTGCAATGATATATTTCCAAGAAGCAAGAGTGAAAGACTTAATTTCCTTCTTTATTTCTCCAAAGGTAAACTCCTAATTATATAAGCCATCAATCCTATTCTGCCTTGCTGCCTGCAGAAATAACAACAGGCTTTCTTGTACAGATATCACCGTACCTATCAACACTTAGAAATCAGAGTCAAGATTTAGAGACCCGGACATTGCTTACGGGGATTGTGCGTTGTGCGAGAAGGTTTAGAGTAACTTCATTTATTTGTTCTGATTGTCTCAACTTCGTTGAATAAGTTGAATAACCAAACGAATTTCCACATACAACTCCTACTCGTCCGAACTTTAATCTTTCATTTTAACTATATCAATATAACCGGATGATAGAATTAAGTGCATGAACTTCTGTGTATATTTGCAGATATATTTTCCCTGAAAAAAAATCTCTATAAATAAACGCTAGCACTAACGTATAAAAAGAGCCTATTATAAAGAGTCCGGCCCAACATCCGGGGATAGAGCCCTAGGAGACCAAGGATCCCCCTCGCTTAGGCCCAAAATTAGATTTTTAGCTCCACACTTGCCACACTAAAGAAATGAATTACCCACAATGGATCCCACAAATATATTCCCAAATAACAACCACTCAAGCATATGAAACAGATAACACTTCTCTTGCCCGGCTAGCTCAATCGGTAGAGCGTGTGACTCTTAAATCTAAGTGGTTCATCACAAGGCTGCGGGTTCGACCCCCGCGTTGGGCTCAATCCCCAACTACTTCAAGTGGTTTCTTTCCATCAAGGTTGGTTGTCTGTATTTTTGCCGTTTTTTGGGTTGAGTTTGGAGGATTTTTGAAAGGTGGGGGAATTAAGCGAGTTCTGAGATCATTGGAGGTGAATACTTTATGTTCTACGTACTTCTCAATGATTCAAGGGACTTTCTTTCGAAGAGGAGAAGACGTTTTAAAATTGAGACAAGGAAAGATATCGACCAGAATAGTGAAAGTTCCGCACCATACACCATACCTACTCCTTTCCCAACTTAATAGCAGCAGTGCCCGGCAAAGTAGAAACTCCCTTCGAACCAGAAGTTGCATCCAATGAGGCGTAAGTGTAAATCGTACAACTGTTGCTTGATAGAATACTCCGCACCCCATTTACTGGCAGTAGGACCGACTTTGACGAGAATACTTGCGCGTTCCAAGATTATGTCTGCAGGATATGGCCTTCCAGTTGCAGCCCCACGAAGTGTTGTGTCCAGTTGACTATCGCAGAAGAAAGAAGTTAAATAAGTTCCATGTGGTATAATCTGTTGATGGATGGCGGGACAATTGGTAGCTTGCTGAAACTCAACTGGCCTGAGTTGGCGGACCTTCGGTGCCACATTTGATCGAAGATTTTTTGGAGTTTGGTACAAGCTTTTTGGTTGATTTCACGTCGTCCAACCATGTGGGGAAAGTTGTACACATATTTGTCTCATGATCAAACTCAGCCGACCACATACCAGTGCTCCCAGTAAGCATATTTCCACATTCCCTGACTGATCTCCTTTTCGAGGCTGTTCCCGGGTTGCCACGATATGAGAGATCTATTGAGTATCCACAGAAGAAACTGTTGTAGAAACGGTTCTGAAGAAGCATCTGATTGTGAATTGCTGGACACTCCTCTAAATAGGGGACTGTATCTGGGCAGTTTGGACAGACTGGACAGATTGGACATGGTGTGGCCACTCCGAAACATTTGCATTGGAAAGTGTCATTTCCTCCACAGCATCCTCCTTTTTGCGAGTCTTTATCATATTTGAACTTCAAGTCACCGGCACAGCAGTCGCCAACTTTGTTCTCGGAATCAAATTGGTAGGTCTGGAATGATGGTTAGCGAGGTTAAAGTACGTAACTTTCACTGGAAGCGCTCTTACCAAACCACGTATGCCACAAATCTTTTTATTTTCTTGTGGGTCTGGAACTCGAGTGCGAAAGCAAGGATTTTTAGGTATAATCTTTACTTTCCAGCCGTCATGCTCTTCCCGCTCATATAGACTTCCGTGAGCATGTTCATATTCTGCATCGTTGAGTGGATTACTCGTGGCAAATGCTAGGATCGAGAGCAGTGAGAGGTTGAGGAGGTTTTTAAGTTTAACCATTTTGTTTGAAAATGAATGGATTCTGAAGAATGTATTTCCGGGGCAGTTCCATGGTTTAGTACCTCGGTGAGAATCGAATTCCGATAGCTCGGAAATTGAGCAAACGAGAATGGGCTTTTGACCTTCGTTACATTTTCTTGGCTATATCACCACACTAGTATCTTTCCCTCGAGTAACGTAGGAGTTTGGAGTTACTGTGTCATCTGACAAAATTTTCATATGAATAATCGGGAAATCTAAGGTGTTCGTTCAGTAACTTTCAAAAATACTTAGGGTATATGCAGTTCAAGCTAGTCAATGTGTTGAGACAACTGTATGGTGTGGCAGTCAAGCTTAACTTACAATTATCGCCTTGGATAGCCCTGCTATTGCTTTGCTGGAGTTTTTTTCTATTAAAACTTCGTTACGGTAGTACCAACTGGGAACATAAAGTTATCAGGAACGCGGGGAAACACTTGCATACTTGAAGAATCAAAGTGGTGACTGTGAACACATCGGTATTGAGAATCACAATCATCAGAATGTCTTTCATTCTCCGATCCCAAAAAATGAAGAGATAAATGGGGAAGGAGAAAAGACCCGTCTTCATTGGATGCTACCAGTCCTATATTGAACGTGGAATCGAGTTACAGGGTTACCAAGTTACGAACAGCTGTAGTACTTAATATCGCTTGCAGGAAAATCTTTGACATTCATACCACGAGAAGATCATTCTTGCATTTATCGGTCCCGTACTTGTATAAGCTTCCACGAGAGGGTGATTCATGCTGTCCTTGGTAAACACAATTCCCACAGTCCTACTGCATTAGTGTAGTTACTTTCACCCCCCACTTCTTGTTGCTCACCTTCTCTGTAAAGGACGGAGCTGTCCTGAGACTTTGTGAATCCAAGGTAATGTGATTGGATCTCTAGGTTTTGATGAAAGCACAACGTGACATTGCAGCCAGCCAATTTAGTATATATACCTGAATATCATCCGATGATTTGGGTAATACTCACAACTACCCTATAAAGCTACAGCTATCGCAACTATAAGATACGTCTTTCATTCTTTCTCTTCCCAACCCCGTTTCCCTTATGTGGAGCAAAAAATGAATTCATTTGGACGCCAAGAGAAACAGAAGAAACCTATCCTGACCCTCCACACTTAATGTTACAGGTACTTTAAGCAAAAGTTCCTTTGAGGTGACACGCGATTGATTTCAGCAGCAAAATACCATACCAGGGACTGGTAAGAAAACTTAGTAGTAACATCACAACCATCATTCTCCTTCCTATAAACCAACCCATTCCACCCTTTCCCAAACCTAATGCTACATAAGTAATCAAACCACATTCCTAAAAAGCTTCATATTCCAGACATAGCAGTCATATTTGTCGCATATGCTCTTTGTCTTGGGAGAGGGGACATTCAGGCTTTCATACTGTTTCTTTTATGCAGCCAGTGAAAATTCATTGTGAAAAGATGGTTAGAGGGATTTTGCAGCACTTCACCAAAGATTTCAAAACAACGAAAGAGATTGGACAATAACAAAACAGTCGAAGGTAATGTCTTCTACTCTTTAGTAAGTTTACTCAAAGGAAGCAAGGCGGCCAACTTATACGAGGTCACGATGTGGAAAGAAATTATGTCTGCATGTCCTTGGTTATACTTGTTGGCATTTTAAATTCTAACTTTCGCCGCATGATCCCATTGTGTCTCGAACTCGATTGTGCTTACTGCAGAGAATGAGCCTACTCGCAAGCAAATTTATCCTTGAGCTATGAGAATTTTCCAGTCGTCTCAAGCTGAGATAATTCCGAAAACTACTCTGTTTCTCTCACATCCCATTTGCCAGCAAATTACCTTGGAAGTCTACAAGCAGTGGAGAGGCTACTCTACACACCAACAACATCTTTGAGTCCACCATTAATTTTTCCATCACTCAATGCTCCACTATTAAAATCAAGAATGTGGTCAGCGAGAATCTTTAGTTACAGGTTACATATATGGAACGAACTTGATGATTGTTACTAGTTGCTGGAAGTCTTTTTGTTGGTACGACTTGGTTTGTGATAACTGTCGTATATTGTACGTCTTGTAAAGAGGTTTTATTGATTCATTGTTGTTGCTAAAAGTGGGAGAATTGAAGCCCAAAAGCAAACATCCATAGGCGCAGAATGGTCACGTGTATAACGCAACCGACCCAATAAGGTGGTAGCAACACTTTTGTTGAAGGCGTAGATCATGGCACTACTTTATTGGTTTGAATGGAAGAGAGAGAATCGGCAGTAAGGAATAAATCGAGGGTAATTTCTTCAACTGTTGGCCCCCAAACGAAAAGGAAGAAAAGAAGATAATTTGAGATGTCGCAGTAATAAATATTTTTATAGCTTGCTCAAAGCATAATGGCGTATGAACAGGATTCAAACCAAGGACCACCATGCATTTTTCCCCCTAACAGTTGTATAAATCTGATGAAGTGCGGTTGGTTAGAATTGACTGGATCTTTTATAACTACCCGTAAAGCGAAAAGATACAGAGAATGAGGCTGTGACTCCCACTCAACGATCATAGAAGCCATGGATCACCTAGACATGTGTATTAGAGAGGACCCAAAAGTCATAACCAACCAGTCCAACCTTCCATTGCTCTCAGAAGTCTAATAGTACAGCATTGGCAAATCGAAAGACAGAACTTATATCTTGCTTCGGTGTAAGAAGAAAGTCTAGAATTGGACTTTTTTTGTGTGGCCCAAACATATCTTCATTACGCCTAAATCAAAGGATGAGAATCGACAGTAAACCTTACGCTTCTTGTATTCACCAGAGTCAAAGGCGATGGAAGATAATTGGGAAGATGATAAGAATGAATATTTCGCTGGTCTACTTGATAGGTGGGTATGAGGAAAGAACAGGATGCAGATTAAGGACGCACAAGCACATAGGCGACTACTACTAACAATGTTCTCGTTGATCTATTGTCTAGAACAAACTTCATTTATTATAACCAGCTGTCAACATAGAAAAGATAATATGGGGTATGACCTCGGCCCAAAAAGCTACCAAAAATGTGAATTATTGTGTCAGCTCCGAGTATATTTAGAAAACTCAATTGAGGTGCTAATAAATCCACCTCAACGGATCTTCCTAAAAAGAGCTCGGAACCACCCATAAACACCTTACTACAAATAACCCTCATTATCTAACATCACCTTCCACATGCTATTTAAAGAAAGACAAGTCCCGGATCTAAGACTTGACAGCCAGGTATTCTATTACTCCCTGTGCATGATTGTTTGGAAATCAGTCTGTCCCAGAAGCATGGAGTGAGAACGCAAGAGCTTAATTATAATTATTTTGGATAGGAAGAAATAAAGACTCGGGGTTTCTAACTTAAACCCACAACTTTTGAAGCCACCATAAATGAAAGGAAGATAATCGAGGATAACAAAGTATTCGACAGTAATTACACCTTACTTCTTGTTACTTACAAACCATAGAAGAGAAGGAAGAGAGTTTTCGAGATATCAAATCTTCTTCCTCTTCAGCATACGTCCTTGTTCGTTCTCCGAAAAGATGGGAAACGTTACGGACCTGCCTAGACAGGAAATGGTTGCCCTCATCTCCGTCTCAGTCAAACCTAGTTTCTCAATCTTCGATCAGCCATTTATTTAAACTGACAGGTGTGGGGAGTGGCTTCAACTCAAATGGCATGAAGGTGATCATCGACATATATTCTCTTAGACCCCTCAATTAGATTGAAGTAAAAAAAATATCGCTTCGATATCAACACCTTGGACTCGTAAAACACTCCAATACCAGCCCTCGAGAAAAACCTCAAATCTACAATCACATCTGGGAGTTATCAGACACAATCGCTTCTAGAAGCCATCAGATACCAAGTTCAGCAAACCAAAATAGCACGTACCATGAGAGAAGAATTCAAGTCGAGGAGAATTTCAAAATCACACCACAGACACTACTCCCAAAGAATCCCAAAAACTCCAACTCCAACTCCAAATCCAACTATCAAGAAGGAGAAGTCCAGAAAATCCGGCACTAGCAATACAAAGTTAATCCTCAGATCCCAGATCCCAGATTTGCCAGCCTCACAAAAGATACGAAATGAGTTCCTATGGGATGCTTCTCTGGGAGGTCAGTCAGCCCTTCAAGCGGAAAGAAGAAGTCTCAACCTTCCTCTTACCCTGATGAGAAACATCAATTTTGGAGATCACTTGTTGACAACCCAAGTCCCCACTTTGTCAACTTCCCGCGAATAAAAAAAAGAAGGAAATCGACAGCAAGAAAATAAGCGGCAGCAATTCTCCTCTCCCTCTCGAACTCTCAGGACAGATGAACTTCAAAGTACCGACCAGAGCCCACAAAAGGGAAAGGGGAGAATGGAAATCCTCAAATGTAAGATGCAGAAAAGTTGTTTCAAAAGGGTCAAGCTGTGGGAAGCTACTACATGTGTACATCAATTCGATATCATTGATACTGACCGGAAGAATATTGTGGATGAGGATATTTATTTAGAATCAGTATAGGATCTAGTGCAATAAATTCCAGACTGTAAAAGTACCCTCTTACAAGGAGAATGTTAAGTTATAGCATGGATGATAATTAATTCATACATGGTATCAATATTCCCCCTCTTGAGGAATAGTAGTTTCAAAAAACAAGAGTCTAATAGCACAATAATTGTTTTCCTTCCACAAGTCAAGATTCCAGACCATGGGGGTGAAATGGACAAACGCAAGTTGGCAAAATTCAGTCTCTTGGATTGGATTGGATTTTGATTTCCTCTCTTTAATAAATATCCCACAAACTAACCTTTCCATCCTTACTACCTACCGCAATCCAATGCGCACTCCTCGCCTTCCAAATTCTCTCCTCTTTAACCGTCATAGCCTTCAAACCCTGCTCCTCCCCCACCCCCCCTTCCCCACCTCCCTTCTCTCCATCTCCCTTCCCATCTCCCTTTTCCTGTCCTGTCTCCTTGCCCGGGATAACAACATCAGCAAAAGCCACAGCAAAACACCCCTCCTTATGCCACTTCAGCACAGCCAGCTCCTTCAAATTCTTCATAGAATACACACGGACCTTCGAATCCCACCCCGCAGTAGCAAAGATCTTGTCATCATTCCTGATTTTCAAACTCTGTTGTCCGGAATGCTTGGTCTGCACCACCTTAAGTGGTTTGCTTTCAATACCGGTCAGTATTGAATTGTCTGTATCCCCGGGAATACCATGTTTAGCAATCACAGCATCAGCGCTACTCGTAACATAGAAGCTCTTTTTGGAATCAACTTGCAGAGAAAGTACTGGTTGGCTATGAGGCTGTGAGATATAGGTAGTTTGCCAGGTGTTGGAGGGGAGCAGAACGGAGATGGTTGTGTGACCGCTTTCGTGGCCTGAGATTACTGTTAGGAGGTTGCTGAGGGGGTGGTGGAAGAGGGAGAGGGCCATTATCATTCCGCCTTTTAGGGGGGGGGCGTTCGGGACTGTGTGGATTCTTGCGGAGGTGGGGAGGTGGAATATATCGACCTGGAAGGGGATTTAGTAGATGGAGGTGTTCATATTTTCTTGGGGGAGGAGGAGGAAAAGTTACTTACGGTTTCTGAGGTGAGGGTGTTTGGGACGGCTATTAGGAGTGGTTCTTCATCTGATGCTGCATCACTTGATGGAGGTAGCGAGGTCATTGCAAACGAGCAGAAATTCATGGTGTTTACTTGAAGGAGGTGGAGAATCCATGGTTGCGGTCGGGGTTCTGGATGGGTATCAACTGGGAGAACTACACTCATGGATTTTTCCTCCTCCTCTGATAACCTCCAGACAATGAGTTTGTTGTCTTTTCCATGTCTACATTGATGAATTAGCAATTTGGACGGAAGAACCAGGACGGGGTCGATAAACGCGGGGGAACATGACGTGGAACAAGACTTCTTTGAGAAATGTTTGAAGTATTGAATGAAAATAGAGTATATGCACCTTCCACGAATCGGAGATTTATTTAGAAGCCCCCGGTCCTTATTATAGATCCAAAGCTGGGGGAAGTGGGATGGAAAGACGTACGTGATAATTTTGTTGGCACCCCATGCACAAATTCCCAGAATAGAGCCCTCATGAGCTCTCCACACAGCGACTGGTCGCTTGATCTCCAAACTCCAAGAAACAATCCAACCGTCTGCGTCGCCCGTTAGCAGACGAGTGTTGGATCGTATGAAGGAGGTTGAGTGTATCTGCGCGCCATGTCCGCGCAAGATATAAGAAGGTTGAGGCTGAGCTTGCTGTGAAGCCGTGGCCATGTCTGCGATCGGGTCTGGGGTTGATCTGTTTAATCCCCAGGTCGATCTCCCTTTGACGGGAAAGTCGAAACGATGAAGCAGGTTTAAGGTTACCACCCACTGCCACCCACTCCTACCAGTATTTAGAAAACCTTAAAGTCTAAATAGAGGGTGGTGGTGTCTTGAACAGCGCCGTTGGGATTGCCTGTCCAAGTTGCAGGTGCAGGTGCCGGTTTTGATGCACCGGTTCTGTTACAGCCTCCTCGGTTGCCCGATTCTTAACGACACGAGCCGAACTTGACGGATTTAGGGGGCAGAAACTGTTGAAGTGAAACTTCCAACATGTGGTTAAGCTTAAGATGGCGTTCTATTCGTAGCGCGGCGTCGCTGTTGCAGGTTGGTGAGTTGGAAGAGCTGAATGAGATTTATGAATAGCATCAAATAAGCGCTTCAGCAAGACTAATTTTGACAAGCCGAGCCGTCGCGGTTTCCAATGAAGCCCCGGTCAGGCGCGGCTAGTTGAGTCACGTGTATCTATTTCAAGGCGGACGGGACGGGGATATCTCAACGCCATCTCAGCGCCATCTCAGCGCCATCGCAGCGCCATCGCGGAATTGGCCCATCAGCAACCCTGAAGATAACGCTGAACAGGGCAAGATCTGGCCCTATCTGGCCCTATCTGGCCCTATCCGGCCCCTATCTGGCCCCTGGCCGGCTGTGGGTGTGCCGTCCAATTGCCGGAACCAGGTTCTGACGCAAGACCTGGCCTCGACCTGCAGGACATGGACATTCGATGTGTCTTCTCGAACATGTGCATTTGGCCGATTCATCAACAGCTTCATGACTGACAGGTGCATTGATCTCAGCATCAATCATGGCTGACGGATATGGACGATCCTACAACAGCCGGTTCTCGTACCTCTCATCTTCTACTTCCTGTTCCACCGAGTCACCGATGCGCACCATTTGGCAATGCAAGTGCTTTCCTCTTGTACGCCGTGGAGAAAAAGGGCGCTATGTCCTTCTCTTCTCCGTTCTCGTGAGACCCCTCAACTCGCCAGCGGGCGGAAAACAATCATCCGAAGTCCTCTCACACACATCACACATCACACCCGACGACTCTCTTGATGTTTGACCTCCCCGTGGCTGTGCTGTTGTGTTCTAATCAACAAAGATAATAACCCGATGATATCACATCGAGAGCAGATCCTCTTTTCAGACCACTTTCCAGACCTCTTTCCAGACCTCTTTCCAGACCTCTTTGCACTTTCTCTAGGCAACCAAGCCAAAGCATTCCCAAGCAATGGCCGGATCCAATTGTTTTCCTGAGAAGCGCACTTGATCCCTTCTGGAAACTTATACATGATTAGCGCCAGTATTGGCATGTGGTGCGGTTAGTTGCTGTACGCCCAGAGCGGCACCAAGGAATTTGTGAGGTTATCCAGATGTCTTAATATATATCCTGGCCAACTGAGATCTGCTGCAGATGGCGTTCATTACTCCCCTTTGCTCAGGCCGACGGCGCTGCCAATGAGAGGAGACCCCGCGGGAGGAAGCAGCCACAGTTTGGTAGACGCAGGTAGAGGCTGGGATGGTGCTATGTGGCATATGTATGTGGGTGTTGGGCGGGAGATATTGATGCTTTGGGAAACGAAAGAGAACAGCGTATTGGTCGTGTGCGTTGTTGGAGGGGAACGCCTCTGACGGCGGGGGCAAGGGTGGGCAAGGGTGGGCAAGGATGGGCAAGGATGGGCGTCTCCAGCAGCCAGGAAAAGAACATTGCAGCCCCTCCATCCGCCGGGGGAGCCTCTCTTCCCTTGCGGCGGGTGCTGCAAGCTGGTGGTGACTTCCATTTCTCTCCCCTGTGCTGATGTGAGGCTATCCACGAAACTCACACTCGCGCACCTCGAATTGGTCCTGGGCAGGAGGAGAAAAGGAGAAAAGGAGAGTATGCAGAAGGGAGGGAGGATGCTGCGCAGGGGGATGGGATGGGGGGATAGCCCATAGCCCATAGCCTAGAAAGACAACACCACAGCTCCGGGCTCACATCACATATGACTGTACCTGGCCCCCGTGAGATTCTCTCCCATACAGAAAAAAAGTAAACACTAAACACGCACACGCACACACACCCGTCTCTAGGTAGTCGGAAAGCGTTGCACCTCCTGTTGCACAACGGCACTTTTTATCAGCAGTACCAGTACAGGAAAACTAGCAACATCGCAAAGCAGGTCCCTCGTCCCTCCGCGTCCCTCCACGTCCCTCCACACAGGCCACGAGCACCCGACCCCCATCCACCCTCACCCTCACCCTCACCTTCAATTGCTCCTTTCGCCTAAGCTCACAAGACAAGACAAGCTCCCCCAGCTCCACTAAAAGGACCATCGCAGGCAGTCCAAGCCGAAGAAATCTACCCTTCCCCCCACGGCCAGAACCCGGGGCAGTATTTGGCGCGTGGAAGGTTGGGGCACAGCTCCCCTTTTCTTCCTCTCCCCACTTCCCCTCCACCTCCACCCCCCCCCCCCCCCCCCCCCCCAATTCGCTTTTTGTCTTCCATACCCCCTCACATGGCCTCATCTTGCACATTCACCTAACTCATACAATTCCAATTCTTCTCGATTCGCTCTTTCTTCTGTCAAGGTCGGTGTCCACTCCGCCGTCCTCTGCGACTTCCGTCCTCAACCCTTCGCTCTTGGCTTCAAGCAAGTTTCAGTCTTCAGAGTCTCGCCCGCCCAAACCACACTCGGGTCGTCACCTCTCCGCCGGCTCGCTCCTCCTTCAGAAGTCAGGAAAAAAATACCCAGTACCATTCCAAATCGAAGAACCCCCGGCGTGCATTGATTGAGCAGCTCGATCATTCCCCCCAGCATTGACAAACCAGACCCGTCTGCAAAAAGGTCGACCGACAAAAAAAAGACGTCGTTGCGCTGAACGCCGATGTCACTGGCCATTACCGAAACCACGGCGCTACTGCGAGAAATCGCAGAACCTTCATTGTGGCGGCATACGACAGTCAAGGGTATCTTGCGCCTGGATTCGACCTCGACTACCCTTACCAGCAATCACCATTGTACTCGGCGTCGACTGCCTCACCTTTGACCCTCGTCGGTGATCAGCTTCCGCAGCAGCAATTCACTCCTCCCAATTTCCATACCCCTCATCCCAATCCCCAGAATCCCCACGAAGTAAGCCCCCGGCCCTCCAAGAGGCAGAGGGTTGGTGGGCAGGTGAAGCCACCGAAATCTGCGAACACGGGAACCTCACAGAACAACAACTTCCAAATGCCGACTCCAGAAGCAGCGATCGTCAATGCTACCGAGGCTGCAGTTGCCGTGGCCAACAAGCCAAAACGGGTACGAACAGGATGTCTGACTTGCAGAGAGAGACATTTGAAATGCGATGAGGGGCTCCCCCATTGTCAGAATTGTCGAAAGTCAAGTCGAGTCTGCAAGAGAGGTGTGCGTCTAAACTTCATCGACACCCAGGTCAAATCACCCCCCATCATCCCGCCCACCGCAGACTGGCAAGGCAAGTATACCCGTTTGACCCAACCCAATTGGTCTATGCTAACTCAATATTTTAATAGTCAACTTTCAGGACGAGTCTCGCGAAATTGCTTCCGAATACAAAGGAGGTCTGGGTCGCTATGCCCACCTTGACCGCCAAATAATCACCCCTCCACGAGAGCCAGCGCCAGAGTACCCAGTTGCCCACGAATACCCAGTCCGACCTATGGCCCACCAACAACGCCAACAACACCAACAGCACCAACAGCAACCCTCGCAGGACAAGAATTCACTACCTCCAATCCAACATTCAATTGGCACCTACTCAGATAGCGGTCGTTCGGTGAAACATGAACCAGTTCACTCGAGACACAATAGCCGTCATCATTCGCACACTGGTAGCGACGCTTCACTCCTTGGCCCTCCTTCGCTATCCTACACCAACACCACCGAACAAACCCTTACCCCGCCTCTCAATAATGAGCCTCGAAGATGTCTGGATACCCAAGAGGAGGTTCTTTATATGCAAGTTTTTGTAGAAGAGGTGGGTTTGTGGATGGATAGTATGGATTCCATGAAACACTTCTCGAGACTTCTCCCCTTCCACGCTTTGTCCGAACCAATGTTGCTGAACGCATTTCTTGCTTGTGGAGCTCGACACCTTACTTTGGTCAATCCCATGTACGGTGAGAACAAAGCACTCTACTACTACGATACGGCGACCACTCAATTGCTACGTTCCCTACAAAACCCTGACAGAGATACGGTCGTTTGTGCTACTACCGCGGTCATTTTGAATGTTTACGAAATTATGTCTGAACGAGCGATGCAACGTATGAACCACATTGCCGGAGCTCGAGCCTTGATCAAAGAGTGTGGCTGGAGTGCGAGAAGTACAGGAGTAGGATCCGCATGTTTCTGGCTAAATGTTGGTATGGAGTTGCTCAGTTGTCTTCATTTCAATTGGAAGTTGGCATGGGACCCAGATCAATGGGGAGTCGACATGGACTTTCATCGAGAGACGGAATTCGGAAAGGAGGAAATTTGGGTCCATCGGATGCTTTACATTGTGGGCAAGATCGCTAACTTCAGAGCCTCGATCCCTCGCTTCCAAGAGGCGTCACCGCACGACGAGCAGATTCGACTTCACAACCGGTACTCGGAATGGCAGAGATTAAAGACCCTATGTGATAGCTGGAACGACAATATCCCGAGAACGATGCAGCCAATGGCTTATCTGAACCCTGGGCAGCACACCTCCAAATCCGCATTTCCGGAAGTCTGGTGAGCAAAATTCAATGATAGAGCTTGATGAAACATACTAATCAAACTTAGGTTGGTCAAACGTGCCACAATCGTTGGTCGCTTGTTCTACCACACCGCGATGTGTCTCCTACCACAAATCCATCCTCTCATGCCCAAGGAGAGTGAGGAGATGCGCACGATGCAATTACATCATGCTCATCAAATTTGCGGTATTGTTGCACATGTCAAAGATCGAGGTGTCGCCAGCGTAGCATTACGATCTCTCGCAATTGCCGCTGAATGTCTTGTGATTCGTCGCGAGCAAGAAGAGGTTCTTGAGGTCTTTGAGAAGATTCGTGCGGAGACGGGATGGAAGGTTGGGTTCCTCAACAAGGAGTTGAAGGCGAAATGGGGTTGGCAGGAAGATGCCGTTCAGCAACCGCCGATGGTATCACAACAACCAAATTCCCTACCTCAATTCTTCCCGAACGCAACACAAGCACCACCACCTCAAGCAGCACCCGCTAGTCTTCCTCCGGCACCACCACCTCCTCGACCATCCGCGATCCCCAGTGGCATTCCGAACCCCTTGCTCAAGACAGCTGACTTCTCGCTCCCCAATCACCCGTACCAGCAATATTACCAGCCACCGAATTCACAGGCCCAGTTTGCTCACAGCTACATTTGAAACACTTGAACTTTCACCATTTGAAGATGTGTACGATGTTGATTGATACCAGAAAAAGTTCTAAATTCTTGCTCTTGTTTTCACATACACAATTTTTTTTCACTTGCAATAAGTCTACTACTGTCTCAAATAGGGGAGAGTGGACTTCTTGGCAATCTTTGACCTTGTATTTTTGCTTCATACTTCTTCTTTTTCCGATCTTGATTTCTGTGGTGTATTGATCACTACTACGGAATCAAACAGTACGTAGAATACAACAACAACAACAAATCAGTCGCTGGGTCTCGCCGGCGAGGAAAGAAACAACGACATGGAAGGCAATAAAACTCATGGAATGGCGTTATTTTGACTTTTGGAAGGGGGCCTGATCGGTTCAGTTGGCATGGTTGGCATGATTCACACGAAGCGACTTGCATGTTTCCTTTTTTTTTTTTTTTGCGCTTTTTTTTTTTTCGCGAACCAAAGGTTTTTCAGTTTTGTTTTTTGAGCATTTCGGTTTGAGCATGGAGTTTATGGGGGTGCATGAACCTAGGGCATCGTTTGGCGAATTTTCTTTTGCCTTTTGCTTTCTTTTGCTTTATTTGAGATTTGAGGGATGGACATTCTTGAAATTGAGGGATGCACAGAAACGGGAGATATCAAAATGTGTACTTGTACTAACGGGGTCTTTTATGGCCTCTTATTGAAGGGGTGGCTACGAAACGAAAAAAATTTCTTCTGTTCTCTTGTTTTTCTTTGATGCATAAGGTTCTTCTTCAGTGGGTGGTGACTGAGAGTGGAATTGGGGAAAGATTGTATTAAAAAAAACTGAACAGAAAAGCCGATTGTAATTAGTAGGGATTACAAATAAATGATAATGTATTCTTGAGATGATTGATATTTGTGCGCTTTTAGGTAGAGGTGAGGTTAGGATTTTAAATGATGTGATTACTAAGAAGGGAGTCTGATCGTGGGCTTGTGATAGTAATGTACCTGTCTCACTCTCTAAAACAATGGACCTTTCAGTTCATTAAGAAGGTTCTTAATTCTTTTGATGTTAAGATTAACGCATCTTATTTTCTACGACTAATTAGAGAGTTTCCTCTCTATCCTCCGCCCCAACTCCAACCAGACATTTTCAGACAATCAGTGAACGATCCAAAGGCGTAGAAAGTGAGATTGAAAAGAGGGGATCACTTAGATTTTCACCGTCTACCAAATTCATTTTTACTAACAAGGTAACCAATCGATTTTTAGGGACTTGATAAATTACTAGTGCTACTCTTTTTTAGATGTTAGTTGGAAGAAAATCACTAGCTAAAACCACGAGTTCAAGGATTTAGAGACATCCCTTCTCCCCGTAAAGCTGGACCCTGAGTTTTTGGTATTGCTGACTTAGTTTGATAGGAGGTACTATGTTTAAAGTAGAAGAGGGAATTATAGGCGAGACACCCCGCTGTTAAGGTTCACGACAGGATCTCACAACAGGTTCCGAATTCTAGGTTACTCGTCACAAATTTTCCCTTTCTTTCCTTCCCTTGCTAAAACTCCCGCTGGTTCTATTGTGTACGTCTTTTTGCTTTTGAGTAACCAGGGCAGGACTAGCAATTGAAAAGTGGGGTTTGCATACGAAAACACGTTTCTTGGTCTGCAGATGCCATGGCTCGCTAAAACCTGACCTAGAATGGTAATCCTTCTTGTATTCCACTTAGTCTTTCCACGACTTTTCCCACGCCCCTTCCCTTTTTCCAGCGCTGAGTTTTAATTGGATAGGTTTGGGAATTTGGAAAAGGAGCATGTAGTGCGTATGTTGTGTTTCCATCGTCCGCTGCTGGTGTTCCTTATTTTTCCAGGTATCCGGTTAGGCAGCCGAATTTTTCCTTTGCATGAGTTGATGTTGCTTTGCAAGTTGGACTGCTTTTCCAGGAGCCTGGTTGTCGTTGTTGTTGTCTTTGGTTTCTATGTACTGGTGGGATACGTGTCTGAGATGTGGGTGAGACGGACCACGTATTGGGTTGTGTGTTGTATCTTAGTCCGTTTGTTGGTTTGATTTTGGTGTGGGAGGGCTTGGTTGCGGGGGTGGAGGTGTCTGGTGATATGCTGGTGTGATTTTGTGGATGTGGGTTGCTTGCTGGTTAACGTTGTGGTCTAGATTGTTGTCCTGCAGTTCAATTTTTGCTTTCTTCATTCTGGTGTCTTATGCCTTCAAGTGGCTAGCTGAGAAGCTGCGATTGAGTATGAGGGTCTTCTAAAAGCGCTCGTGACTTCGGATTGATCAATGGATCTGATGGAGTTTGTATTTCATGATGATACCCGTAAACTTCTCAAAGATCCGGAAGAAAATGCGACTTAAACTTCCGATTCGCACGATCGACGGCGCGGTATAAAAATTGATTACCATGCAATTCAAACGCCAAGTCCTTCTGCTTCCCCCCCTCTTGCTCTCCTCCCTCCAGCTTTGTCTTCTTTTCGATTTCATCCCCCGATTCTCCTTCCTTCCTCTCGGGTATCGGTATCGTAAACTTGAAAATGGTCCCCTCCTTCGGCAACACCTTAACCTCATCCCTCCTCGTAACAACCTCAAAAGCATGTTTCAAATCCTTAACCACAATCCCCTCCACACCCACCCTACTAACACACCTCGACCTCGTAACCACAAGCAAAGCCCCATGATAATCAGCACTACACAATTTCGCCGCCGTGCCACTCGAAATCGGTAAACTCCTCCCAATATCTAAAACTTCCTGTATATACCCTATCCACATCCGGTACAACGGTTCGTAAATACTGTATTTCTGCTTCGCTTTCGGGATGTCGTATAAACAGAGCGCGCGCTTTTCTCGGCTGGATAGGGGTTTGGGTTTTAGCTTCTTTTTGCGGGATTCTTGCGCGCGGAGACGGGAGAGGCGGCGGGCTTGTTGGGCGTTCTTTGGGGAGGGCTCGCTGGGTTTGAGGTAGAGAGGGCGGAGTTTTACTTTTTCGGTGAAGATTTGGGATGCGAGTTCGGGAGGGTGGGCGCGGGAGAGGAGGGATTGGGCGAGTGATTCTTTGGGTTTGGTTGTTGGTATTGTGGGGGGTGGTTTTGATGCCATTGTGAGATTTGTTCGTGGTGATGATGGGCTGTTCGAGGGGAAATTTTTAAGTGAGCAATCAGTTCACATGCCAGAAGATAAGCTTCTGGCAGTTTGCAGGGGTCTGACTAGCGCCCTTTTTACCCCGGCCTCAACCACATTAAAAGCGGCACTTGCCTACCTCGTTGTTCCACTAGATACTTAGAATAATTTAACACCCTAATCCAGGTACTTTAGAACATTCAATTCTTATTGTTGCAAAGTATTTAGGTGAAAGTTAGAGCAACGAGTTATTGACTGCCCCATGTCCTAAGAGCCTTAACAACTCACTCCGGCCCCACGATTTCTGGGCTACCGAGGCTCCGATATTACCGCCGCCCACCCGCTGTCCACAACGACATTCCAAGAATCATGATTTTATGACCATCACGACTAACTAAAACCTGAAATACCTCTTCTACTTGCTGTACTATCTCCGTCTTATACAATAGAGAAGAAAACTCGGCGCCATGGTGGATTCGGGACCAAGGAACAGCGCGCCGGATCTGGAAATCCTAGGGGATCAGGTTACCCTTCATCCAAGCGGTTATGTTGAGCCTCCTGAGAAGGCAGGAGGGGGGGATAAGGAAAGGAATTTGGTGGAACATATGGCCAGGTTTCGATCACATCCATTAGAGTATGTTGTCAAGTTCCAATGTGCGAAAGGAGAAGGGAGAAAGCTAACCCGAATTCTAGATTTCTGCGAGAGGTTTCCCTTCATGTTTCTGGGACAGGATGGAGGGCATACGATCACTTCATTGGGCAACAAATCTTCTATAACGGCTTTTCCGAGAATATGATAAATTCCGTCCTCTCTACACCGATTCTTCAGAAACGAATTACCGAATTGGCGGAGAAGAGGTTAGCGATTGAAGAGAAAGAGGGACTTTTAGTGCCCGGGGAAGTGGGATACGAGGCGAAGAGGAATCAGCGGAAGAGTGTGCTACAACATAATTTGCAGGAGCTTGCGGAGAAGATGACGGGGGATATGATTTGCAAGATGGAATCTAGGCCGTTTATTCGGGGGGCATACTATATGTGCTCGCAGTTATTGACGAGAGCATATCACCAAGGTGTGTATATATAAAATTGGGCACTTCAGAGAGCTGGAGTTATGCTGACAAAATTTAGGAATCCATGTATCCAGCGAGGAGGTTCTCCGGCTAAGAACGGTCGCGGAACAAGCGGAGAAGAAAAAACAGAGCATTATTTTCTTACCGTGTCATAGGTCACACGTTGACTATGTCTCATTACAATTGATCTGCTACAGATTGGGTCTGGCTCTTCCTACAGTAGTGGCAGGAGACAATTTGAACTTCCCTGTTGTTGGGAGCTTTTTACAACATGCTGGTAAGCTACTCTTTACAGCTCCAACACTCGCCACGATGTTTGATACTGACTGGTTGAACTAGGTGCCATGTGGATTCGACGAAGCTTCGGAGACGATGTTCTTTACCAAACTCTGGTACAATCATACATAGATACTCTATTACAGGGCGGTTTCAATTTTGAATGTTTCATCGAAGGGGGGCGCTCAAGAACGGGGAAATTACTACCACCAAAATTCGGAATCTTAAGTTTCATTTTAGATAGTATCATGTCTGGTCGTGTGGAAGACACCATCATTTGCCCAGTCAGCACGCAATACGATAAGGTTATAGAAACAGAGGGGTACGTCACGGAGTTATTGGGAATGCCCAAGAAAAAAGAAAATTTGGCGGATTTCTTATCTGCATCATCAGTGCTCTCCTTAAAGCTTGGGAGAGTCGACGTTAGATTTCATGAACCTTGGAGTTTAAGGCAATTTATCCAGGAACAACAAAATAGAACGATGGGGATACCAAAGGAACTTGACATGAAGAATGTTTATGATCAAGCTACGAGGCAAAAACTTCTTCGTACAATGGGTTACAAGGTTCTTTCGGATATCAATGCTGTATCCGTGGTAATGCCTACAGCATTGATTGGTACTGTTCTCTTAACGTTGAGAGGGAGAGGTGTTGGGAAAGCGGAACTTGTAAGAAGAGTGGAGTGGCTTTGCGAACGTGTAAGAGCCAAGGGAGGGAGAGTGGCTCATTTTGGAGGCGCCCCAACTTCGGTCGTGATCGAGAGAGGCTTGGAGGTTCTAGGCAAAGATCTTGTGGGTACTGTGGAAGGCTTGCCCGAACCTACATACTTCGCCGTTGACAGATTCCAACTCTCATTTTATCGAAACATGACGATACACCTCTTCATCACGGAAGCTTTGGTGAGCGCCAGTATGTACAGCCGAGTGAAACGCGGAGGAGGCCGAGACAACCAAAGAATATCATTTACGGAACTTAGAGATCAGGTTCTTTTCTTATCACAGCTTTTCAGAGGAGAGTTTATCTACCCAACAGAGGGTCTCGATATTAACTTAGACAATACTCTCCGGGCATTTGAGAAGGATGGAATTATTGATCTAGTCAGAGACGAGAAAGGCCAGGTTACTGCGATAGATCTTTCGGATGTTGAACGAGCTGCTGGGCGGGAAAACTTTGATTTCTATTGTTTCTTGATTTGGCCTTTCATTGAAGCATTCTGGCTTGGTGCCGTTGCTCTGATGGGGTTCACTGCCCCTGCCGGTTATCAAGGAGATGGTTGGTTAGAGGTAAAGAAGTGCCAAGATAGCGCACAGCTAGTAAGTGGCTCTTCGGGTTTGCTCAAAAACATGAATATTAACCTCCTTTTAGCTTGGCAAGACTCTTTACCACCAAGGAGACCTCTCCTACTTCGAAGCAGTCAACAAAGAAACCCTCAAAAATGCCTGGACCCGTTTCGAGGAAGAAAGAATAATCCACGTCGCCAAGTCCCGTAATGCAAAAGTTCAACCTCGCGCCAAACTCTCCCCGGAATGGGCTACTCACCGTGATTCCATCGGTGGCATCGTACCGGAAGGTCGACTGTGGGACTTTACAGAAAAAATCGCTTTGAGTAGGCGAGAGGGGAAGAATCGAAGGGATGGAGCGACGGTTAGTACGAGGGTGTTAAGGTTGACGGATACGATTGGAGAGAGGCTTTATCAGGAAGAAGTTGGGCTTGATGGGATGAGTGAAGAGGATCGGGCGGAGTTGAAGAGGAGAGATAAGAGGAGGTTCGCATTGGGAGCTAGAGCTCATCTGTGATGGAGTGGCTCGCGGGAATTTGTAAGTTTGGAGCAGAGCGGGTTGGAAGGGGGGGATATATATTGATACCAGGCGATCTTCTTTGTACACAGAATTTTGGGATGATGAAATAATATACTTATTTTGGGTTTTATAGGTTGGCGGTATGAGATGGGATCGTGGACCTGTGTTTTCTTCTTCTTTGATTGTGCTTCGACCAGATTGGGGATTTGATCCAGTTTAAAATTTCGCAACGCATTTGGGCATTGAAACATTTCACGAGTACTTTGGTACTCCTTCTGTCTTTCAATTTAATTTCTTTTCTGTTCGATAGTCTCATTATATATTTCTGTACCCTCCAAATTTTAGATATCGCTATCAGACCCCATACATTCTGCAGGCTTTATCTCGTCGTGAGAACACACTTCATAGCGAAAGAAATAAAACCCCTCTTCGCTTTTCGAGTAAGGAAATGGAGATTTCTTCTCTTTTCTGGGCTTTACAGGGGCTGTGAGCGGTATTTGGGAAGGTATTTATTTACCATCGAAGTCTTTGTTGTCGACTGATCGTGGTTCGTGCTATTTTCTTGGGTAATCCTCCTCAGTGGTGTTGAGTGCAATATCTTTTGCTGCAAACCTTATCATCAACCTAGCCTTCTTATCTTCCGCCAACAATGTATCTTCCTGCTCTTAGATGCCCATGTTAAAGTGATATTTGGTCGCAATTGTTTGATTTCGCACAATCATTCAAAATTCTTTGGGTTTTATGTTCTGGCGTTCTGGATAGTTGTTCTCTCACTTCCAGGCGTGTTCGTACTTTCATCAAGTTTCGTCGATAATTGGTGAGGTATTACATGTTGATTGATTTTGCACTTACTCTAGGATGGTTCCATTCTTGTCTTTAATTCTTCACTTTCGGGTAATGTCGCCCTACACTTGATGTCTGGAAAGTCCGCTCCCAGAGGTGCGATGATCTCTGTGATAGCCATCATATATATTTCTTTTCTCCTGATTTCTCAGATATTACTAACAATGGGGAGATTTACGCTGTCTCATGCTCGTCGTGAGAGCTTACGTTGTCTGCTGTAAGAGAACTTATTCGTTTTTCTTCCCTTTTGGGGGGAGCAAAACTCTCTTCTCTTCTTCTTGTTGGGGGTTAGTTGACGTTGCATGTGGGCAGGAGGGAATAGGGATTTTTGTTGTCGAAGGTTATGCTGATTTCGCTTGAATGTGCTGTCTTCTTGGTGTGTTATGAGCAAAATTGTGTGAGGGAGTGGGTGAGCAATGTGAATACAACCTTCTGGCCCAGGGCCCTCTCACGTTTTCATAACCCTATAGACTTTTGAATGTCTGTAAATCGTAGATATGGTTGAACACCATCGCGATTGTACTCCGTGGAACTGAAATCTCTAGAAGGAATATTCGTGCTCGTTTTATTCCTTTGATGCCCTTGACGAGAGGCATTCGTTTCCTGTATTTCCTATGCCTAAATTTCGATCTTAAACCTCAAGTCTCGATAAATGTTGTCTATAACTTTCAATCAAACATTTCCTTCCAACACAAAACCCTACAAGCAAGCACCCATTCCCCTCCAGAACCCAAACATAAAATGTACAACATACCAGTACAATCCGCGGAACGCCATCCTCCTACAAACATGGTTTACATAACAACACAACATCCTGGCTCCGGTGGCGGAGTAGGTTCCCTCCTTCTCTTCTTCTTCCTCCTCTCCGGATTCCTAGCTCTCTCGCCGCCCTCTCTATCTCTCCCCCGATATCTATCTTTCTCTCGGTCTCGCTCCCGGTCACGAGGCCTGTCCCCTTTAACTTCCCTTCCGACCTCTCCCTCTGTCCTAGATCTCCGCACTCTTCTCCTTTCCCCTTCTTTCACGTCCCCACCATCTCTCTCACTCTCCCGCCTCCTGCTCTTCCTCTTCCTACTAGCTTTCCTCTTTTCTACCTCTCGTCTCTCAACCTCTTTCCTCTCATCTTCTCTTCGTCTCTCGGCACGCTGTTCCTTATGCCATTGCGTGTCTTCTTCTCTTTGATCTCCTTCCAAAGTATGGAGTTTTAACTTTGGTTCTGAGATTCTCTCTGCTCTGTTGCTTTTCCGTTTTCTTACTGCGGGGGTGACAATACTTGATGCTAGAGCTTCTTTCTCGCGGGTGGTTTGCATTTGCTTTTCTACCACTTTCTCTACTTCTGAGGGGGAGAGGAGGACTTCTACGAAGCCTTCTTCTGGGTCCTAGTTGTGGGTGTTAGTTGTGTCTTTGAGATATAATTTGAATAGATGAATTGCGTTTTCTCCAATTTTATTCCTGCATGTCAGCCTCAGCCCTCACTCGACTGGAGCAATGAGGTCGGGTCTGAGTCAAGAGCTGGAGAGGTCGTTCCCTTGCACTCTCACCACGGCCCAAGCTCGTCATGCTAAGACGAGCAGAGGTGAAAAGGGAAGGTACGACCTGATCCCCATACCGAGTATAAATCCTCCCCTCGCCCTCCTCATATACACGTTTTTTCCTCGTCGAAACCGAATCGCGGGGGTGGGACTCTCACGCACTCGTTCACATTCTCACCAAACTATTCGCATCTCTCGAAAAGGGAAAAAAGTAGTCTCAAAAAATAGAGCCAACAAACCTCAATCCTCTCAGTCAAACCCAAACAAGCCGGACAAGGCGTCCTATCTCCCCTCTTCCACTCCCCCGCCCTCTTCAGAAACCCACCCGATTTCCGGAAATCCTCCTCCACCCATTCCTTTTCACAAGCCTCGTCAGTCCCAACATGCCTCTTACATCTCCATGAATACCCTTCATTTTCGTCCTCAGAGGCAGGATGATAAACAACGTGATCCAAACCCCGGTTTCCAAGTCGGCAATTGGGTGAGGCTTTCCCTATCATGAGCAGGGTGCAGGTCTTTGGCAGTGCCATGTTGATGGTTTTGTAGGGATGATCGTGGTGTCACATTGCTTTTTTTGAGGTTGGTGAGAATGTTTGGTGAGTTGAGAATGATATGAAGTGGGGGTTAGGATGGGAGGTTGGCGGTTGATGGGGGGAAGATCATGTGGAGTCGCGATTGCAGTGTCTTAGATCTCTTTCATTTGGATCGCGTCAACCTGGAGATTTGCGGCGCGGTTTCGGTGGGGTGGCGAGGATGGTCATATTGGATCAGGGGTAGGTGACATGGTTGGCTTATCCTTGTATTATGGAGCTGAGGGGTTGTGAGACAGGGGTCGGTGAGGTGGTACAAACAAACCATTGACACTTTGTACTTTCCTTTTGTTTGTTGTCACGAGTTTTGAGGAAAGAGCGGTGTTATTCTTTATAAAATATCACAAGTGGTATCTCGATTTTATTTCCCCTAGTGCCGATGACAGAAATCTCGTGAAACTGGGTGTATATTTTTGTCCACAAATGCGACGCTCACAACAATGCGTAGTTCTCGGTGCAGGAAAGTTAGCTGGTGGCTAGATTTCAAGCATTTGGAAGTAAATCTCGTTGTCAACGCACGTTGAACAATAATCTTCTGAAACTTGCTAAAGCTACTTCGATTCAAAGTATGAATTTGCTGTCGAGACTCTATTCGTTGTCGAATTCTGTTGCTCCGAGTTAGTTTTCTACAGGGTTGCTATTTACAAATTATATCACGGGAAAATTGTCGACGAGGAAATTCTTCGTTTGAGCTCCCTGAGTAAGTAGAAGTAGATATCGTAGACATTCTTTTGAGGTTATTGAACAAGAGGTAATAAACGCCAACCTCAATATGTAAATCGTTTGCTTCCAACAAGCCCGTACACTTTATTTTTTCTCCTATTTTGCGAACCTAAATGAACGCGAAGTCTCTTCAATCGAAACATTATATCACTTTTTCGAGTTTCGTCGTACGAAGGCTTCATGTAAAATGTTCACGTGACCTACTGCGCCAGGCCACTTCTTTACCATCGTCAACAAGCCAAGGACTAAAGCTCTTTAACCGTGACTAGCATATGATTGTCCAGGTGATGCCCTCTTTATTTGACGCCTTGTTGTCAAAACGTCTTTATAATTTTATATTAAGTATGATGGTGCGGAGCCCATGTCACTTGTGAGTCGGAGTAGCGAGAGAAGCTCATCAATCATTGATCGAATTAGTGTTGGAAGACATTTAGATTAAGACATAAAATATCGCAGAATAACTTACTAAATAGCAAGGGGTGCTGTTGAATAGTAATACCAATAAATAATAATTGAAATACTACGAACGCTGTTGCAATTTAGGAGTTTGAAGTACTCGGTAACGTTCATGTGTCTTCTGAAATTGAGGTGCTACTAGTTGGACAACTGGGAACTTAAATGAACCTATTAGCACGGATAATTGAGCAGAGGTCACGGTGGTTGATGAGAGGCTAAGGTTTTGGAGCATTCTGGAAGACAAATGACAGGTATCAACTGTGGGGTAGCAATAAGTGGAGTGAAGGCCAAAATGATTGAGAATTTAGAAAGGAAGTAAGGATATTGAATGAATGACTATCGACCCCTATCTTAAAACCCCTGAATAATAATAATTCTCTAATTGGCTGAACCCAGCCATCAACGCACTCTCCGCCACTCTCATAAATTTCTCCACAGGCATCATCTCTAGATTCCTACGATGTTGCTCATGCTGCTTCGAGGTTGATGTCATCAAAGTAAATGGTTACAGTGGGTGCTGTGTCGCAGTGCAATTCGGCTCTGAGGAGGGCTCCAGTGGGATAGTCACTTCCTCTGCTGAAACCAGGAGATGGGCCGGTGACCTGGACCCAATCTGTTGCACCGTTGATGGGAGCCGCATCGATAACCGCCATCGTATCAGCATAATGTATGCCATCTCCAAGATCCGGGCCACCAAGATAGAAGGTAACCGAGCAGTCGTTGCTGGTGAGAGTGCCCTTCTTGACCCACTGTAGAGCATATTAGCTGAGGTAGGGTCAATAGCGAAATGCAAAACTTACGGCCGAAAGTTTATAATCGGTATCTGTGCATACTTGCACACCAGCTTGTACGAATCTTGCGTCCTGAGAACCTGTTCCTGTGAAAGTGATTTGGGCGGATTAGACTCCAGTGTGTGGGAGGCTGACACCTCCGTCGGTTGCAAAGCCGTATGTAACACCAGTGGGAGAGCCGGCAGTTTCTGTCCAAACTGTGTTGGGGTTGTCTTCGAAACCCATGTCAAGACCGGGGTTTTGACATATTTGGATTGGCTACCAAAGATTAGCGGGGATATCCATAGTAGGGGATTATACTTGCAGTGTTGTCGCCACCATCGCCATCGTCTCCTCCACCTGTGGAATTTCCGGGAGGTCCCTAGATGCAAGATCTCTGTGTTAGTTTACTTCTCTAGGAAGGGAGCGGGACTGCTTAGACATGTCCCGGGAGCACAGAAGGACGTTTTCCCTTTTTAAACGGTTGGAATGGGGGAAGGGATGCTCACTTGAGGTCCCTAAAATGATAAATAATTATCAGTTAGTTCACTCATCGGCAAAGAGTTAGGAGATGTGTCTCAGGAGATGGGGGAAATTCTCCCAAGAGACTCGGGCAAGCGAATGCAATGTTGGAAGAATCCCAGATAGCTCAGCATGGTTTCTCTGCTTCCTGGGGCTCTGTATCTACTTACGGTAGGGCCAATTGGACCTGGCAAGGGATGAGTTAGCTACATGGGTTTCAAAAATCCGTGAATAGAACCATGAACCAGTCATGAAAAAATACGAGGATTGGGGATCGTTTTGCCACATCCACCACTCACCTTCTGGGCCACTGCAATAAATTATTAGATGATCAGTAGATGATCTTGTGATCAGAACGCTTACATTGGGCCTTGCTCTCCTGCTATTCATGTTAGATCATTGTCCCTTCATTGATAACACTGGCTACCCGCCTTGAGGTCCCTGCGGCCTGCGAATGTAATCAGTTTTCGACATAGAAATATATTGACGCTTTTAAGCTCTTACCATTCTAGGCTGCGGATAATGTTAGCTTGAAACATTAGCATAGACCAGAGTTTTTCAGCGCTCACCCGATCTCGCCTATTTTTTTAATATCGGAGTTAGTGAAATTCCAAAATGACCACAATGGAAACTAATGCTCGGGGAATTTAGTCTAACCTTGAGGTCTAAATAGAAGACGTATTAGCTTGTGATTAGCGTACCAGGGCTTTCTCCTGGATACACCTCCCCCGCCCACTTATCGCGCCAGAACGTTTGAAACTATAGAAAACATTATCTAGTATGGTCTAGGAACTTTATTGAACTATTGTCCCAGCCCTTTTCGAATAATGTTTTATAGTGTTCCAAACCTCTGGAATAGTGAAGGAAGATGGCGTTGACAGGAGAAAGCCTAGAATATTTGAATTAAGCATAGGGGCAATACCCTTCGGGTCCTATCAAAGCGTTAGATTCCTATGCAGATAAGGAAGCAGTATAAATCACCCACCTGTAGCTCCATCGTCGCCTGGCTAAGTCAGTACATTCATTCCTCCCGAAGCGAAAGCCTCATGAAGTCGTCCTACCCGGGACACCTTTGAACAGAGATTTGTCAGCTAAGAGACATCAATAACTCGGACAGGGGTACGAACCCTAAGATGCGTAGAGCATTAGCATAACTTCTTATTTTAGCAACACCAATTCGGACACCCCGTGATGGGGCTTCGTTTAAGGCGAGAGGCGAGCATTAAGCCCCCCTCCGCTATGAGGATGGCGCATCGAGCAAAAAGGTGTACTTGCTTGTTCTCCAGCCGGGCCTATCGAACAGTTAGTAGCCAATAGAGTTGCGCGTAAAGCGTTTGGAGGTCACTTGCCCTCATCGCCTTGGGGCCCCCTGCATCACGTGACCATCAGCACATGTTCCACGCACCCGGAGAATGGAGAAGAGAGGAAGAGGCAAGAATAAACTTCGCCAGCAATGATATTGACAGAAAAACAATATCTCGAGGCAGCCCCAATTATATTTCGGCGATTATTAACGTTATACAGCTAAATGTATCTCCGTTGCTGCGCTGCTGGGGGATTCCACGCCACGAAGAATATACAATCGAACAAAGATGGATATTGATTGTTTTCACATCTCTGTCTTGCTATCGCAATCTTATCACGCCCAAGCACGGTTGCGATAATCGAGTGAGAAGTTGAAAACTAACACAAAGTGAAATGGTTACATACGTAAGACCTGTCAGTAGTTAGTGATGACCGTTTTACATAAAAATAGGGTATTTTCTTTGAATTCCTTGTGCCCTTGAACATGAATTCATTAGTAAAGCGTACGAAGTAATTATTCAACACGAGGTCTCACCGGGGTCGCCAGCCTAGAAGAGTAGAAGTCAGTCATAGCTTTGATGGGGAGATTATTGCGTAGGGATTCGTCTCCACGCCACAAGTCATAGTGAACAGGAATAAAGAACATCGGGTTTTCTCGAGAGCAATTCCTACACGGGGCGATATGAAGCCTCGCGAAGGACATCAAAAGTGGCAGTGGGTAAATACTTCAGGTTCGCACCTGCCACCCAACCCTCCTTCTTCCAACCATGTAGGGTAATTCAAGTAAATTATCCTACGCACTTGGAACAATTTCGGACTATTGCCCTGGGTGATTTGGAACAATCAAGTTCCAAAATAGTACTGGAAAGTTCAATCAACCAGAAATTTAGAGGGAGTAAATCCCGTCAACCATCTTCCGCGAATCATTCGATCCGGACAAGTGAGGTTTCTGGTCACGCTCAGAACAATGCCCAGCAAAAGCGCATGCAACGCGAGTAGATATCTCCCAAGCGTAATCGGAAGCATATGCAGGTTTTTCAGAAATCATCGAATCAATCATCAACAAAATATTCCTGATTTCCACGCCCCTGTCCTTGGTCTCAAAGCCCTCCTTTCAAAAGACCGCAGAAGCCAACTGATCTTCCGGTGAACTCAATAAACTTCAAGAAAGACACCACATCAGTTTGCTTCTGAGGTCAACTTCGGGCTTGAGACGAAGCCAAAAGCAAGGGTAAAGCATGAAAGGTAGCCCAAAAGTCATCCTCCCGGGTCACGTGTGGGAACGAAATTCAGTGACACCAACCACCGAGAATTATATCAGTAAAGCCATCCAGAATCGTGATTTCAGTCACAAGATTATTGAAGGAATCTTCTCATGACCTTCTGCCATGGTGATCTAGTGGAGAAATCCATGCCCAGACTTTCATTGTGCATCACGTGCGGGATGAAAGGAGTGTTCCACGCAGCTTCCAAACCACAATTCGATTTATTCTCGAGCTAAGATTCAAGGGATTTATTAAAAGATAATTATGGATAGGTGAGAACAATGGTATTACTCCCGCATCTTAGCATTTGCTCGAACCACACTAGGCACGCGCAAAAGGGCAATGGAAAAAGCAGCGACGTAAAAACAAATCAAAACCTGAGAATTGTTGAATGATAGGCATAGTAACTTACAGGTCCTCTGCAAGATGTTAGTAAAATATTCCTCTCGCATGAAAGTAGTGACAGAAATCTCCTAGCAAATCCCTCTCAAGTAGCCAAAAAAAAAAAAGGCTGAACCGAGAGAAGAGGACCGCTTAAAGAGAAGAAGGATGAATAGAGTGTGAAAAGGAGGGGTACTGACGTCGCTCCAGTGCTTCCAGTAGCTCCTAAATACGTGTAAGTAGGTTAATTTCAATATCCAAAAGACTGATCCAAGGTTGGAAGTGCCTTGGAACAAATCAAATGGAGGACGAGGGGATTGCTTGCCAGTTTGCCCCTGTTAGATCAATTAGTAAGCATTCGGAAGAAGATGCCAGAGTATAGAGAGATATTGCAACGTCCTCTCAAGTATTATTTCGAAAGGGGGGATGTGGAAGAGGCGAATGGAATTACACACCTGGGCTCCGGTCGCGCGTACAAAGAAAGTCAGCAATTGCAACAGCAATAGGGAGAGCAAGCAACTCATCTGCTGGGCCGTCAGGCCCTGTGTTGCCTTTTTTAAACAGCGTGTTAGCAATTCAGTACAAACCCAGTATGTATAATAATTCAGCTTTGAGTTATCCCGTCTGAAAGTGGAACAATATAGAAGAATATCGCAAGAGCCCACTCTCGAGCATTCTTTCGCGAGGCCATAGTTTTCAAAGACTTCAACATAATTGAGTATCATGCGAGAAGTTTCGGAGAAAAGGATGCTGATTATATGGTTCTCTCGGATCATCTCAGATAATTTCAATTGGTCTTCGTCTTCTCGCCGGGGAACCCCTCGAAGATTTGGAATCGCTTCGTGCCTCAGCTGGATAACAACAGCGGTAGCGAATACATAACGATTTACGCTTGTGTCTGCCTGTCTAGCTCTCTTTGTTCCAACTTTCTAGGGTAATTTAATGTTATTATCCTAAAAACTCGCAACAATTTGAACTATTGACCCGGATCTCTTCAAACAATGATTCCATTGTCCGACAACATCTTGGGAAATGATTTCAAGGGCTCTAGCAAGTTGAAAAACAAGATCTCTGCCTTAACCACTGCAATTATTGTCCATTGCGAACTGAGCAAAGCTTAAAGTCCGCTGTGAATTACCAAAAGAAGGAAACATGCTGTGAAAAGAGGCTTCGTCGCTCGTAGTAATACCAAGTATTGAGATAGAGAGCATGAACCAGACATTCACTCAGTTCCTTCGGAGGAGGACTTCGTAATAAGCAAGTTGAGATGCCACATACCTGTATTTCCCTACAAAAGCATCAGCATGGGTTCTCCGTAGCAAAGTTCGGAGGTGATTGGGGGATAAATCTTCCGTCTAGGGGTATCACCTTTACGCCAGCGGGTCCTATGGCTGGTTAATACCCATTCCATATCAATATTCTCTATTTCCAAATCACAAACCCTGCCATTGGCAGAAGATTAGCATAAGTTCTTGTTTTGAAACAACCGGCATTTGGATAAGGCCAGAGGCAAGCACTAAGCTCCCTCTCCTATGAGTATCGAGCAAAAGGGTATATTTGCTTGGCTGCCGATCGCCCCTAAAACGCAGAGAATTAGCTAGTTACAACAAGCGAGAGTTGAATTTGGCAAATACCCTGTGGACTATTGAGTCATGTAAGCTTTCAGCTCAATGTTAGCCATGGAGCGGGCTTTTCTTCGTACCCCGTTTGGCCAGTCGATCTATTTTAGAAGCATGTCAGCTCTATCACAGAATTCATGGAAATACTGCCCATACCCAGTCGCACTGTATTGGAAAGTGGGGTTAGTGTTCTTCAAAATTTAAGAGAGATAAGACTCTTCCGCACCCAGTCAAGCCTTCAGATAGGATTAGCATGTTGCAGAAGAACATAGGCTTGATTAAGACATGCCTTGAGGACCCTGTCAAAGTTCTGAAATCAGTTGACGTTTTTAAAAGCACGAGGGGGACGAAGTCCCAACACCCGTAAGCGAAATCGATGGGAATTTTCCTACAGTAGCTCCTTGCTGTCCTAAATTCATTTCAAATTAGCTCAAATCCCATAAGCATCGAACCGAAGACAAACCTTGGACTCCTATGGACAATTAAGCCTTTCATTTCAGCTAAAACAGTACAGAAACACAAACCCTGTAATTAATTAGCCTATGTTTTTCTTATGAGACAGAGAATTAAGAGACGGAATATCAGGAGTGTCAAAACTCATGTCGGGGAGGTTAGCTGAACTTCTCGTTTCCAAGCCGTCCAAGGCAAAGAAGGAGAATGGAGGATGATTTCCTCTCAAACCTCTAAATGGCTCACGTAGTCAGGAAATTGGAACCAGCTTAATTACCTCGCGATCGACAGTAAAAGCGGCAGTAAATATCAGGTTCGCGCCTGCCCTACCTAGCTCGTTGTGCCAGCTATCTAGGTTAATTCAGTGGAATTATCCTAGACATTTGGAACAATTTGAAATAATAACCCGCGCGTTTTGAAACAATCAAGTTATTATTCCAACGCATTTAGGGCAATATCAAATTGAATCAGAGCAACGAGCTATTTACTGCCGCTTTTTTTGTGACGCGAACTTGCTTCAGTAACAACTTGACTCATAAAACCACTTGATTATGGACATCTCCTCTGAATTCGTCGCTAAAGGAGACGAACATCAAATTTCCCCCTTCAGCTTGCTAAATGAAATGTTTATGGAACATTTTTACTTGCCTGTGGTACGGTGTCGCCTTTGAACTTCATTGAGAATCGCAGTTAGCCGTATTGTTCTGTAAGAATCAAACCGGGGGTTTGAACTATATCCCACGCAGTGGTGTATATCATCACCGCCGGAAAGGATTCTTATTCCCACGGGGGTTTCTTACGCCACTAATGAATGTTAGCATCAAGTCTTATGAGAGTACAGGAGATTAGAGATAGGAAACGACGGGTCTGGGCCTGTTAAAAACATCAACGTGTGGAATCTTACGTGTCGCCTGAGAGTTGTTAGCATTGCCTAGCAGAAAGAGTAAAGGGAGTCCACCTTTTACACCTTGCAATCCTTAAAATGCAGAAATATCGTTAGCTTGGAATCGAGCACGCTAAAAAGAGTGGAGTGATGTTGCGGGATGTAAATCTCCTCTGCAAGACCAAATCGAGTGTCGTGAGAAGCAGATTGTTGTCACCATATGCCTACGGATACTCTTGAGTTGCAGCCGCCTCAAGCCAAATGTTGAGGTTGAGTCACGGGAATTCAGCAAATGCCTTTAATGCAAATACCTGAGCAAGAAGCGTCGTATCGAGTCCGTAACTTTCTAAAATGGTGACAACAATCGTACCAACGACTACTGACGAATACATTTCGAAGGGGTAACATGGCCCAAACATAAAAAGGGTTTCTTTTCGGATGAAAAATATTCTAAAGAATCAAGTCCAGTGTCGTGGGTAATAGAATGCAGACGACTGACACTGCAGAAGTGAGGACAAAACTTGCACGTGCAATCCGCTTAGCATGCGATGCTGCGTCGAGGCCGTCGCACGTGAGAATGGTGTCAATATTCGCACTACTGACCACACCGGATTGGTTCTAGAAAGCGAGGATTGAACCGGCGGCGGCTATTTCTGTTGAAATTGAAATGCCCATGCTCTCAATCTTCTAGCACGAGGTCTTTTAGACATCTATAAAAGCCCATACCCATAATGCTACCCCCGAGAACAAATAAAGGGTTTATGAGAGAGTTCAACTTTCCTGTGGTCCTGTAGAGAGATCAATTGTAGCTCTTTAGCACATACAGTATGATTGCCCACCAGTATTGCCTAGGGGAATTGTCAGCATGTTTCTCGACGCAATAATCACCAAATTATTACTAGGATTGGTTTTCAGAGGGATTTCCCTACCGGTGGTGCCTTTATATCAATATTAGTTAGGGTTAGTAAATCAATAAGAGTTGGAGCAGCTTTCCCTGGGAGCCTCCTAGGTGTTAGCATTCGTCTTTTTCAGGTGTATATAGAGGTGGTGAACGTAAAGTCCTGCAACACCAGAGGTGATCGATAAATGTGGCTAATAGAATCCCCTAGCTACAAGCTTCTATACATCAGATCTTGCACTGGGAACTGGTTGTTGTTGCTTAGGCAATAGAAGTCTGTAAATGTGGTCGTTCTCGTTGGTGAACAGAATCCGACAACGGGAAAACACTCAACCAACAAATGGCGATCTCCGGCCGTTGCAAGACTTCTAAGACCACCTCTATCGAGTTCTCCACTCACCCGTTGCCCCATTAATTCCCTAAAAACAGTCAGTATATATCTGAGATGGAAGAAGTCAGAGGAAGTATCGCTTACTTGAGGTCTAAAGATTTCATTAAAATTGGATCATAGGCAGCAGGAATCGATTCGGAACTTACCCCGCAGGACCAGTAGCTATGTAACATCTCAGAGTCAGTATTCTTATTTTCAGAACCACGCTTGGCGAGGAAGGGTATTGTCTCGAGGTTGGCACAGAGTCTCAACCCTTCTAAAACAACCCGAGTATCGGAGAATACACACCTCCGACGGTACCTAATTACTGTTAGTTTTTGTTTCTGGATTAGACCACTAAGCGACTGAAGTTTATAAATTGAAAGTTTGAGGGTAAATGGAGGAAGATAATGTAAAAGCCACAGTGTTCGTTTTAACCTTCTCTCATGGCTAGACTCTTCTTCTATTCAGAAGACTAAAAATAAATCTGATCGAAAACCCAATGGGAAATCCGTTGTTTTCGTGACTTGTGGGATGATTGTGACGACGATTCAAACTGAACATCCCACAAATTTGGGGGCGCGTTGCAGCGGCTATCGCTCAGCGTACTCCGTACAGGGGTAAATAATTGTCAATCCGCCACCAATGCTGCTTTTACACGAACCACTTTTCTATATATTTGCCACCGCACTTAAATAAAGCCATTCAGAACTTTGTATACATTCCATGAGCTGCAATTAGAGCCGCACACCTTACATGCATTCCACTCTCCTTATTATAGAGAATACCACGAATTTCCGCATCTGTAATTGACCGCCATGCCTCTAAAATAGCTGCTCTAAGCCTCTAAGAGTTCCGGTGGACCTCCGGATCTAGCGCTTGTAAGATATCCTTCATTCTATCCCAAAGAGCCCCGAGTGAGGGTTTGACGAGTTGTTGATATAATTCCAAACTACAGGGAAAGTATGCTCACAATAGGACTCCTTTGTAATTGTCTTCCACGCCTTTTCCCAAATTAATCCTGCCCCTTTGCCGTATTTCCCACTTATACACCCCCAAAACATCCACCCAATCTTCCTCTGCCACCGGTGTGTGACGCAGTCAGGAATGAATAGCTCTGCTGGGCCCTTCTTCCTCGTGCACCACTGCCTTCTATGATATCCAGGCTGCACCCAGGTTTCGTCGCTCCAAAGGATCTCTCCCCACTGCTCATCTGTCCAATCTTTATGTTCCTTTATGTTCCTCTGCCCAGGCTAATCTCTTGATCCGATTTACCTCTGAAAGAGGCGGCTTCTTCCTCCTAACTCTACGTACATATCCCCCCTTCTGTAAAGCAGCCCGGATCGCATCTTTACTACACCATGTGTTCCACCCTAACCATTTAGGGATCTCTGCCCACGGAACATCGCGATTAAAGGAGCTTGCTGTACACCATGCAACGAGTTGCTTCCAATGAGGTGTATCAAGAAGGACCCGTCGCCCAGAATGGTGCTTCTGAGGATTGGGTCGTTGTTTTAAGGCATAGCAAATCTGCCGGCGGGTGATATGATGATTCTGGAGAAGAATATCGTCAACTGTCCACCTAGTAGTATAATATAAGGTCTGAATACGTAGCCTATGTCCCGAGTCGTCTCGTGAGTAGGGGTCTTGGGTGTAGGAACGTGCTGAGGCTCAAGCATTGAATAATCCATGATTTAAGTTATTTCAAATACATGAGGAGAGAAAGAGATATAATAGTAAAAGCAGCATCAGGTGTTGCTGATAACAGCTGTTTTATTGGATGTTGCAGCGCCGCGCTATTCCTAATTTAGACTAGCTTGACAATTATTACCCTCTGTAGATAGTAGCGCTAGTAGATCAACGCGTTTTGTGCTCTCCACCGCAAGGTAATTCTTCTGGATAATAAGGAACATCTCTCAATTGAAAAGATTGCATACTAACTGCTTGTTTGTAGAATTGTCAATGTAGCTTCCGGTCGGGTGCTCGTCGATAGCCAGCCTCTTGAGGACGGAGTTAAAAAGGCCTGACTTTACGAGGTAACGTGAGCAATAGGTTCTGTTTTTGGCTATAGCGCACGAGACTGACATTATGTTTTAATGGATGATGACAATGATGGTAATAATGACGGTCGCAGAGAGAAAATCCGGCAAGGAAAGCAGCCAACGCAGGGCGTCCATTCTTTGGTACTGTCACTGAGTATTGACGGTGTCTTAGCAAGCTTTCTTCCGATGTGGTGCCTAATAATTTGGAAAGATCCTCTCGCAGAGATGGAACATCCCAGAAGCAGCAACCGGTACCAATGTAAGTTAACGTGCCACCCAAATCGCTTTGGAATCGACCCTAAATACTGGCCCATTTGCTTCTAGGAACTCCTCTCACATCCAAATCTTCAAGTCCCAAGTTGAGAAATACGAGATTCGCCCATATCCAACAACTCCACACATAGTGACATACATGGATGTAATTGCTTTGATACTCCAAGTACTTCCTGTCGATGATATGAATGGAGGTCTCAATAAGGAAGGCATGAGCATTGTCTGCTTTGCTGCGTGGAGTAGATTCCATCTTGCCAGTTTTCCCCGAGAAAGTATGTCTTGGCTCGCCTACCTCAATGTTTACATACCTGCTGAGAAGGTGAAGTGGCATGAGCTTCCAAGCATGGTCGTGGTTGTGGATTCTTTTTACGCTCTCGTGCATAAGGAATATGTCCAGCAGTATGGCCATCCTATCACGAACACTCGGCTAGATATGGATAACCTCATTCATGGATCGGATTCTGGGGTTGTTGTCTCGAAGAATGTAAAACGCAGGGTCGTTCCTTTACACTCTATTTCTTTAATCTGGTCGGAAACTGGCTAATTGTTTTCTTGATACAGGATTGAGACGGGAGATGCTTTCGATAATGGCCATCCTCTTGGAACAGTACGAGCGCAAAAGAAGAACAAGCATACCGATATCATCGAATCCGATGAATTGAGTGGTTTGGGGAACAATATTGAACAACCCCGGGTCTGAAGGTAATATATCCATGTAAAAACATTGCTCTGTGTATTTACTAATTTTGATTCCAGGTCATTCGTACGGGTGTCTACCCAGTTGTTGACATGCTTTCATCTCGGAACGCCAAAATCAACCAACTTGAGAACTGAGGCTGGTGGGAGAGATGTTTTGAGTGATCGAGAATAACGAGAATGCTGTGACGATTGACAATTATTATGATCTGACGATGACAATTGAGCATTTCTGCTTTTGAGAGTTTATAATTGCTGGCTGTGTGGGGATTTGTTGCATATGAAGTAGCTCAATGAAATCTGCTGCCTTTTCGATGATGACAAAAGTCTTTTCCAGAATTGAAAATCAGTAAATAACCCGTCGAACAAAATACTCTGGTTGGTGATACAATGCAATTCTAAGATACCTTAGCTACTGCTCTTGGTGGGAGATCGCGCCATCACTCGCTGTAGATCTACGAAATAATTATCCGAAGCCCTTTAAACATGATAACGATGTTCTTTTTTAAGAATTCTTGTGTTCTAAATTCATTGCCCTGAACCCTCCTTATAAATAAAAAGCGATATCATTTCTCGTGTCTAGCTCCGGGAGACACTTTCGATTGAAGTGCCTGCCTCTGATTGGAATCCTCGAGGTCGAAGTCGTTTTTCTCTTGCTTGACTTCGTCTCGAATCTTGACGGAAATGAAAAGTGAAAGTTTCGCGCCGAAGATCGCCAGGCAGTGGTTCCTTCGCGTTGTTGAGTGTCACTTCGTAGGGGCAACAACCTCGCGGCCGATGGAATCGTCGAAGTGAGGGTACGGGTTGAAGGTGCGATCAGCCTCACAACTGTCTTGACGCAATACGCCTTGACGTATCACTCTACTCCTCGGTCATCCAATAAATTGAGAGGTGTGCAATAGACTATGAGCGATGCAAAAAGGATCAAAAAAAATAGCATTCAATATCAGAATCGAACTGATGCCTCTTGCCAGGCCCTACGACACACTTCCCATCGGGTAATGAAACCACTCAGAAGAAGTCCTTCTCCAGGTTACACCAGAGGAACACTGAAGAAGGGAACAGTAAAGATTGTTCAATGTCGTATGCAAGGGGGCAAGGGTCTTAACCACTAGACCAATCGAGCTTTTTGTGCTTTTTTTGGGAATTGAAGTTCTTATTTGAAAAGTGTTGAAGTGAGTCTGTGGGGTGGGGGGAAGTGAGGAGGTGGTTCATAGGTACTCTGGGGGTGTCGAGAGTCGTGCCTTCCTTTCTTGTTCTTGTTGTGTGGTTGCGCGATGCCGAGGTGGTTGGATCGAGGCCACCGAAGTTAGGGAAGGAACGACCTCCCGACTCAACCTTTACCCATTTGTTCTCGACCTCGACGTCTGTCCATCTATCGAAACGGGGAGGCAACAATACGACTGACTAGAAAGCTGAAGGTAGGTAGGTAGGTTGATATTTATGGAGTCGTAATGCCTAGCTGTTGATTCAACTACCTTTCCTCTCGCCTTGAAAGGAAGACCGGATTCAAAAAAGGGAAGAAAAGAGATAGGAAGATCCAAGGGAATGCATCACTCAATGCTCATTGTTCAATGTCAGAATCAAACTGATATGAAACCTTTCCCTATTATCATTCTTTCCAAGTTCTTTCGGCATCCGAATAATAGCTCATGTTATTATACCCTATTTGGCTTCGCACAATTGGAGTAGTAAGATCTATAAATGGCTACAGCAGCCGTTGACAGAAGACGTTCTACTAAATCGGGGCCGAATTTCGAAAAGATATTTGCGAGCAAGCTACATATTACCAGGAAAATATCACGTGACCATTCAATGGGTCAAGCTGAAATGGAAAGGTAGACTGAGTACGTCCAACTTGATCATTTTAATACACTTTCTTTCAACCGTTCAACGTTCCTGCCTCATAAAGACAATTAACCTGAAAGTTTGGGTGAGTTTAAAGTATTACCCTAACCATCCGGGATAACGAGTTGTCATTGTCCCAGCTGGTTGGGACAATTTAGATAGGATAATTTCGCGAGTTTTTATACTACATTGCTTATAGTTCCTGGCTCGGGGGACTTGAGATGGCTGGGCTAATTGAGCATAGTTGTTCTGGGTGGTTTGGATTTGTGACTTATATGAGTTTGACGAATTATAAACAAATTGAACCGTGAGCAACAGAGTTATGATTTAATATTGAATATTTTGCTACTAGAGCTCTTGCTGTACTATAAATACAACCAAGTAAATGGAGATCAAAAATAATTGATATAAACCCCAAGAATGAACACCATCCCACGCTATGCTAAATATGCTGGAAACAAAAGATAAAGTATACAAAATATCATCTAACAATCTGACCGTCTAAACAATCATTCGTCATCTACAACAATCCAACAGCGGCAAGGAACGCACCAGCCATAACACCGACAACTGGGACGGAGTAGTCACTTCGTGCGGCGTTGGTGCCGGTTGAGGATGGCGAGGAGGAAGTTCCAGTGGCTGTAGCACTGGAAACAGCAGCTACGGCAACGGAACTGGCTGATTGAATGACGGAAGAAGCCTGGCTCTTGATGCTGGCGATTTTTGAGGATGCAGCGGCATCAGTGTAGGTGGCTCCAGCTGTCTTTGCAACGCTTTCGACGCTGCTAGCGATGGCCGAGGCCTCGGATAAGAGTGAGCTTCCGGCGGTGGAGTAAACACTCTGGGCGCTGGCAATGGCTGATGAAGCTTTGGAGAGTTGTGCTGGAATGGCGGTCGATGCAACGCTTGCAAGCGAGGAAATCTTTGTTGCTCCGGCACTCTCTAATGAGGTTGCAATGACGGATGCTTGAGAAAGGAGGGAGCTTCCTTGTGTTCCGGCGGCGTTTCCTGCGCTGGAGGCAAAAGACACTGCTTGTGAGGCTAAGCTTGGTGCTGCAGTTGCGGCAATCGAAGTGGCACTATCGAAGATAGATTTCAAGTCTTGAGGTTCTCGTTGTTCGATTGCTGGGGAAGCGATTGATGAGCCAGCAAGGGCGACAAAGAGGAGTGGTGAGAATTGCATGATGAGAATTTGGAACGAGTTGTGGATGTTGAGAGGATGTTGAGAGGTTGAAAAATTGTGGAGAGAACGTAAAATTGAAATAGAGTTAAAGGTAAAACAATTTTATAATGTGAGATAGGAGAAAATATGTACGTATCGAAGGGGATAGGCTTGCTTTATACAAAAGAACCAAGCCGCGTGTTGCTTGGGCGGTGCAAAATAAACCAAAGCTTTAATGGAAAGCCACCTTCACAGCCACACTGACCTCATTGTGGCCCACTTAGGCCACTTCAATTAAAGGGGATCGCTGGGAAAAATAATCCGCAGATGAGCCACGAGGAAAATTGCGCAGAGGAGCGAATCGCGAGCTGGCTTGGAAGAGACAAACCGTTTCAAACAAAATACTCTGGAATTTAAGGTTATGCGATGCAGGGGAAGATCCTCTCTTGAGGCAAGTCGAAGCCGGTGCGAATTCGGATCCGGATTCCGATGAAAAAGATCTGCGGTGTTGAAAGCGAACCCGAGATATAAAAATGTCTTTTCCATTCGCAGATTCCGGAATCTTTACGAAGGGTAATGCGAACTCCTCATCCAGAGCATCGTAGATATCGACCCCAAAGAGGCATTCTTGGAGTAAGAATCCGCACCAAAGAACCAGCATTCCTTGCATGTATAGAGTTCCGTACCGGTACAATAATAATGGGGAATCGGGGATCCCAGATCCTCCTTCGGAATATCCGGGGTAAGGCGAGATTCGTGTGTGGCTAGGTAGGGAGGCGAGGGATTATTATTAGACCTGCCTAGGACATCCAACAATTAGTCTTCGGTGCCTTGAAGAAAGAGGCTTTGGCACAGTAGAGACACTTACGCATCAACAGCCCGCAGCCTGCAAAAACCTCAAGACGAGCCTGTTGGGTTTGAGTTGAAGCTCTCCGAAGGTCCCTCATCTTTTCAGCTCAGCTGGTTCGTTGTTCTCCGCCCCCCAGTGATCGACTTTCAAGAGCGGTTGGCCGATGCCCCGGACTAGTACACGCATGGACAGCATCGCCCTGTTTGCTTCTCAAGACTCTCAAGAAGGCATACAATATGCTGGAGGAAGCTTCAAGCTGAAGTCTGGTTTGAGATCGGATGTTAGCATGTTGGGGTGATGCTTGGAGGAAGTGAGAAAGAGGCGCAGTCGGGAAATGATTAATCCGCTGTTCCGAAAACCACTTCCCCGATTCTCAAGCCACAACCCAACAAACATTCTTTCCCTCAGTCCTTCTATTTCTAGCTATTTTGCTAAACCTCTTCCTCTTTTCGTCTCAGGCACTTCTCAAATTCCATGGCGCCTGTCAGTCCGAGTATGTCATGGCGGTCACGGTCGCTGAAGACATTGTGCTAGAGTGCTTCCCTATATCCTTTTTTGGCGGATTCCAAATAAAACTGCAACGCAACAATGAAAATGGAAGAGCTTCTTTTCTAGGATTAGTTAGCTATAAGAATCTCATTCTATATTTATTTTCTATTTTTCTCGTCTCTCGTCGGTCTGTTGGTCTTTTGGTAGGGTGCGCGTGGGAAGAAATACGGATATCGAAAACCCACCGATTATTGGAACCTAACTTGCACAATATCTTCGGGTGATCCAATTCAGCTCGAACAATTCATTCCTACTCTGGCAAACCGTTCGGACAATAAAAAAGGTCCGCTGAAGACACGACCTACAATTTACATCACCTGATGGGTTGAGTTGAGGAATCTTGTTTGTGGTTTATTGTTGGTTCATATTTGATATTCTCGACAAAATTTATATTTACTCGACATTGGTAAATTAGGGTTGGATCCCTTTATGAGGGCAATAAGAAACCGAATCGCTAACTGGAAAGAGTGGCAGGATCCCTTCGGTTTTTAGTAACACAACGTTTAGATAAATCTATAATTCCACGAATATCCCTTGCACAGTCCACCCTAACCATTCTTCTGCCAATCGATTCCTCGTCCTCGATCTCCGAATCCTCCCACAAACCAAAGTAACGAGCGATAGACAGACCTACGCAAGAAGGTCCATGAAATACAACCCATCAAATCCACCATCATCCAATACGGCCAAAACGACCACCGCGAGGAACGAGATGATCGTACATCCCAGCATTTGGGGCCCAATATCGAGGATGCCCAGGGTTATATGCAGAGAGAGTTCGCCAACGGCTTCCCGGCAACCAAGGCGCGAAATTGAATCCACGGGCTTGGTAATCCACGCGCCGACCCGGAATATCGACGACTATGTCCCACTCTGTGACGGCATAGCTGAACATATGATGTTCTCTGATATTGGTGTCTGCTTGAGCCTTGATGTTTCTTAGGGAAAGGGGCCCTCCATTTCGGTCGGTGATTTTGAGGGGTACTAGGGAAGTGATGCCGCTGTCCAGGTCCAGGAATGTGAAAAAGCTGCGCCCTTGTGATGGCATGTTGCTTGGATGTTTTGAGATTTCTTGAATCGTGTCTCGAGTGGATTTCAGGAGGGTTGGAGAGAGCGAATTTGTTTTGGAGTGATGATGGAATGAATAAATTCTGGGGGGAGAGCCCGGTATTTATCATGAGGATTGATGGTGTACTAACAGAGAACATCTTACTCTGACAGGAGGGTCTGACCGATATTCTGAGGAGGATTCATCAATACGCAGTTGACTGACTATGCTGAACAGGAGAATTTTCGCCAAAAAATGGTGCCACGAAAGACACCATCAAATTCATGGTGTTGTCATAAACCATCGCGTCCAGTCACATCGAATCAACATCACCATCTGCGCCAACCGCCGTTTTCTTTTCCACCAGAGTTCGCCAGTAAAAGGTAAAAGGATTCATGGCATTGCCAAAGATCTGGACTTCAAAATGTCAAAGCTCTACGGACAACTTGGTCACACTCAAAAGCAAGAACCACAAAAAGGGTATGACTCTCGAGAAACACAAAGTCGCTTTGGGAAGTTGCAAGTCATTCCATTTGACATATCATTGCGTTTCAGAGCAAACTACTTGCGAATCAGTCAACGCCTCTACCATTTTTATGCATCCAGACTCAACAGGCAATCATCAACCAAAATTCCCATCCTCTGTTCCACCAAACTCTCCATCGAATGCCCTCCTCCTATCACCATTTCTTGAACGAAATATGACTTGCATCGAAAACGCCACGAACAACTGTCCATCGTGCTGACCAGCTATGATTTTCTCATTTGGCCCAATATCTGACCTTGATGTAATCTTTGCAATGGCGCGATACCATCAGTCCGAAAAAGTTGTCGTCACTAGCTTCGAAAACTTTTCCGCGCACCCTTGAAAGCTGTGGCTGTGTGGGGAACCCAAAGTGATAGATGTAATTCTGGGGTTGTTCGATTTTGTTGGTGTGACCCCAGACAATAGCAGCATCAAACTCCCAAACTTTCCGAGTATTTTCTCTATGCTCCTTCACAATTCCCTCAAAGAGTCTCTCGATGATTGTGGCGTTACCATAGATGGTGGTACCGCGATCCTTTTCTTGAGTGGCAATATGAACAGCATGAAAGAAGTGCTTCTCCGCTCCTTGGCTGCCCCCCTGGCGTCGTTTGATTTGTAGTACTCCACGAGCGCAAATATCTCCGCCATGGTGGACAACGGTGCGGTGATGGTTTTCTTGAGTTGCTGTCAAATGTCAAATTCGCGACAAGAGCTTGTTCGGGTGAGTGGCGGGAAGGGAACTGTGTTTGATCCTAGAAGTGGTTGAGCTTGGGATATATATCTCTTGACTCTTTGTTGCAAGAGTGTCTTTGCTTCCATACTCCACCCGTTGAACGCAAATTCGAGGCGTTGCGCGATGGCATATCGCATCATTCCGACCCTCATTCGGGTCTTCTATCAAAAACTGAAAGTTTCGAGATTAGAAGTTCGAGAAGTTTCTTGCTGGTTTGATGAGCTTCAAAGTTTACGACCTCAAACTGTTCTCCTTCTGTAGGTTTCTCCCGTTGTTTGTTGCAGGGCTTGCCAGAATCTCTGAAAATTGCCCGGAAAAGAAAGTAACAGGTTCGACCATTGCTCTCGGCACGGGCCTATATTATTGCTTAAAATATTCTAGGACAACCGCAGCTATTGTCTAAGAAGATTTAAGAGAATGAAGAGCTCGGGTTCTTGATTCTTGTCGCCATCTAGAATAATGCCATAATTATCCTAGACTATTTCAAACAATACTTGGGAAAGAAGATGTGCGGAGAGCAATGAACGAATCTCTTACTTCCTCTCAATTTCTGGAGTCACCAAGCCTCTACGGTCTTGCTGGTTCGAGATTGAGGAACACCTTGACTGCTTCCTGCAGCCCCATTTTGAAATTCCTCACAAGGCCTCACACAATCAAGTTGATCTTGAGAAAGTTGTGGCTTATTCCAACATTTTTAGAAAGCTGTACACGGCCCTTGGCATTTTTGGAGTCCCACTGTCGTTACCGATCTACTCGATTATTCTTGGGGGAATCTCCCGAAACTGGTAACGGAATGGGATGATATTGTAGTACGTTCCGGAGTGGCATCAAAAATTATATATATGTTGCTTGCCTCCTCTCTTCATCCATTCTTTCCCTACGACACCTCTATCAAACACATCCCCTTCAAGTGCAATCAACACAAACTTTGGTGTCAGAAACAAATCTTTCCCATTTACAGTATGGCTTCTCCCAAAATCTGCGTCGATAAAGCATTTTACGAGCCAAAAAGATATGATAAAACCGGCTAAATCCTCGTCCGCTTCCTCCTCTTCACCAATGAGCCGCATGTCCAAACCTGGGCTCAGCCAGTACAACTCAATCTCACTCCGCCAAAACTCTCAGCACAATTCACGGAACCTGGCCACGATCTCTTCAAGGAAATCGGCGAAATCGCTAAATGCGTTGCATGTGTGCTGTGTGCTGTGTGCTGCGTTTAGAAACCCATTGATTCTACTGGAGAAAGGAGTAAGTCGCTGTTGACGCATTCCTGGGGCAGTGCTTCGACTGGGGTACAGCTGATGGCTCTTGCGAATGGATTAGGAACTCTTGAGATGGGTGTCACATTGTACCCATAAGCGGGGTTTCGACGGAAGTCCTTGGGACCAAACGATGCTATCAATCACCCAGAGAGGAGTTGGATGGGGAAAGTCTTATTTGGCGGTAGCTGGCGGTAAAGTACAATTGCCTTTTCCATACAAACCACCTTTCAAATGCTGTCCTCGTTAACGGAGTCACTTGGCAAGATGAAATGCAAATCGGATCCATTCATGCGACCTCTGTGAACACAATGGCTACGAAAGCTTCGAGACCTCGGGATACATCGATGACTTGAGACGGGAAGCTCTTGTGACTTAGATGTTGTTTTTGTGCTTGCTTTCTATGGCTTTTTTCCTAAACGAAAACGGAAAGATTATCCTACGATTCGTTAGTAACTACTAGCTATTCGTCACGGGTTAGAGTAAGTCTAGGTTAGTAACTCGGATTTTCCCGGACTTCAGTCTCATGTTCTATTACTCACCTGCATTAATGTGTAAGATCCCCCCACTTCTTTTGTGTCACCCGCCAAGCCGGTAACCGAGGACATTACGTTGGTGGCGATATCACTGTAAATATTAGAAACCTGTCAGGGATTCGGTAAGTGAAGAAGTTTTTGTTGGTATTGAGTGGAGGATGAAGTGTAATTTCGATACATGTATAAGAGCGAGAAATGCGACTTATTTTACACCCATCTTGCTTACAATTTACCAAACACTAACTATGATGAAGCTGCAGATACGTCCCGTTCCGCAATTTGCATACTGCATACAGTAATTGCCATGCTTCAACACCTGCAAGATCCCACGCATCTTGCTGCATGTAAGCAGTTCAACCCTTGGTATGATTTCCGCCATGAACGGCAGTACCTATCACGTCACTCAGTACATACCATCCAGTGCAATATTGGCATTTTTATAATCCTCGTACAGTCAATTATACATGATGGAATGGTACCACTACTCACTCCCATTCGTCCGTCTGATGCGCCCCTTTTTCGGATGCAAATCATGACTTCCGATGATACACAAAAGCAGGTCCTTTCATCGCAAAGCTACGAGGTCCTTTCCATATTTGCTTGCTTCTGCATGTTAAGTCCCTCCACTATCATGTCGTAGGGCTGATGTGAGAAATTGGCATGGGAAAGTGACTCGTGATGGGATTACCACATTGTTTATGTCCTACTGTAACTTTCGTCATACAAGTAACGGAAATGGGTATTTAAACAACTCCCTTTTCGCCTCCAACGTTGTATAGTCACAGCTAAGTTCTCTTTCTTATCCCAAGGATTCAGAAACATCAACAATGTTTAATTTATTACTTGCTGCCGGTTTTTTCCCCATTATTCTTGCTTTGCCAGCACCGCAGATTGGCGATTATGGAGAGAATACAGGGCCTGTAGCAGGCATCAAACCGCCCACCCCAACCGTCACTTCAGCTTCTGGTTCCCTTTATGGTCCCTCATCTCTACTCGGAGAAGTCGCTTCTCCTTCGCCAGTCTCGGGTGGAGACTCAGCAATTGTACCAGACTTCAAACTGGTCAATGGTCAAGAAGCAGATGCTAATCTCGGGTTATATCTCGACTTTGACAGCATCGAAAAACCACAGCCCATTCGAGGAGAGTTTGGTCAAACCGATCCTGGTCCAAGTGAGTTCGAAACTGTCCTTCACTCCTAATAGTATGAAGCTTATTCAATTTTCTAGGAACATTCGACTATGAACGACTGAACCCGGATTCATTTGCTCCTCCAGGGACTGATGCTGGCGATGTCCCCCAAGCAATGTGGCCACTAGGTCTCAGCAGCAATCGCCTAGGGACTGGAAAACAATCTGGCTGGGCTCGTCAACAAAATATTGACCAACTACCGGCAGCCAAAGAAATGGCTGGGGTAGACATGCGGCTCGCTCCCCACGCATACAGGGAACTCCACTGGCACACTGCCAATGAATGGGCTTTGATGCTCAAGGGTTCTGTACGACTCAGTGCTGTCAACGAAGACGGTGAAACCTTCAACGACGACATCAGTGCTGGTGATGTATGGTTCTTCCCAGCTGGAATTCCACATTCTATTCAAGCTCTCGATGAAGGATGCGAATTTCTGATCGTGTTTGATGATGGGACCTTTACCGAGGATGGCACATTCCTTGTCTCCGAAATGTTTTTGAGAAATCCAAAAGAGATTTTAAGTAAAACTTTACAGACACCCGTTTCGGCTTTTGATAACCTGCCCAAAGATCAGCTTTACATTTTCCCTGGAACACCGGCACCGGCCAACTTTAGCGAGCAGAATGTCACTTCTCCGTATGGGGAGCTTCCGATTAATGAATCTTACACTTATCATTGGTCACAACAAGCTCCGTATACGGTTCCCGGTGGCTCGGTCAAGATATTGGATACAACAACATTTCCCATTGCAACCGATTTGGCAGCAGCACTAGTCACAGTTCAACCTGGTGCCATGAGAGAATTGCATTGGCATTTGACAAGTGATGAATGGAATTACTTCTTGCAAGGAAGCGCACGAATCACTGTCTACGATGCTCCCCAGAGCTCAAGAACATTTGACTTCACCGCAGGTGATGTAAGTCACAAGCCCGGCTCTCACATAATGACAGAGGTATGACTGACAATTGCAACTAGGTTGGTTACATACCCGCATCCAACTCTCACTACATCGAAAATACTGGTGACACCGATGTTATTTTCCTCGAAGTTTTGAAGCAAGGGAAATTTACGGATATCAGCGTGGCTCAATGGCTAGCATTAACCCCGAAACAAGTCGTTCAAGATACGGTATTTTAACCCCTTCTATTACAATAATGATGAAGAATGCTAACAATGTTCGAAGCTTGGCCTTCCCGACGAAACACTTGATAACTTGCCGAAGAAGAAAACATTCATCAAGCCTGGAAACAAAAACCTTACTGCTTTGGCTGGAGATCCGAATGGAAGCGCTGCTTATGTTGGGTAATTGGGAATATCTATAACAAGGTGCTCAAGCATTGTGGGAACAAGGGATGGAAAAGGATGATAGATCATGGATAATTGGAGAATTTATGTCTTGTATCTTTCGGTAAATGTCACTTATTTATTAATAAGAAACTTCACGGATACCAAGTCCTTAGTATAAAAATAAACGAAATTCTTATTTTGTACTTTTGATCCATACTGTGGTCACTTATTATACAACCTCTTCAAGACCGGACTTTATGAACGCCAATGATACGAGAACTACAAAATCCGACTCATGCATACGTCAAATCCTGGTCGCAGGCAATTGAGAGACGATCGGGATATGTGAGAGTAGTTCGTAAAGGCATTTTTATTCATTTCTTACTTGCTAGAGGAAGAGCAAGTTCCTTACCCTATGTATATCGAGAGAATGGGAGAGCGACATCACTGTAATTTTAAGACTTTTCTAGAAAACGGGGAAAGACTCCTTTTATTGCTGTCTTGTCTCTGTTCGCGCTATTATCGACGAGGGCTTATTTGAGGGAGCTTCCGGCGAATTATTTCGGTCATTGGTAAGGTGAACGAATGATGGTGATATTTGCAAGGTGGCGAGGCTGTACGGGATTGATTACTTTACAGATGTTGCTTCAAGTGTCGATGTTGTTGTCTAAGTGGTTTTCGGTTGTTCTCTTCTCCCTATACTTATATCTGGGACCAGAACGAGAGTTTGAAATAGTGGGTTTGCTTTCGCAAAAAGTTCCTTCAAAATTCAATCAGAAAATTACTTGAACCTGTTCTCTTCTGCAAAAGGTTCTGTTGCGTGAATATCAAGGCGGTGGCACCCTTCAATTAGGAGGCTCAGAACTTCAGTTCCAAGCTTACCCAGATTAGTCCAGGATTACCAAAGAAAGGGAGCCCCTTGGTTTATCTAAGTAAAATTGTGTGTAGAAAGTCAAGGGGAATGGTTGTTAACCGAGGGGTGGCTAAGAGCGCCCCGCATTGAAGTAAGTGACGATAAATAATGCTCAAGAATATGAAAAGGAGCTTTCTTCAAATTTGCGACTCAATCCAAACAAAACACACTGAAAAATCACTTGCCGTTATCTTCTCTTTTTTACAGTATGTAACAGGTGTGTTTGCCTTTGATATGTTACCTGTAAATAGCTGGTGATTCATCGACTATATTGCATGGTTCTAAAAGGGGGGGGGGGGAACAAGATTAGCCAATGTATTCACAACAGCTTTGGTTCAGTAGCTGGGAGTTGAACTGGCTGACCAGTGTAAAATTTGGGTGTGTCACGTGACAATGCCCTTTTTCATATCTATATCTCAAGGGAAAGCAATCTGCGATCAATAGCAACATGATATGGAGGGGAGATCCGACTTTCAACCAAATTATTCTCAAGAGGAAATTCTTAGATGGCTTGTAAGAGGCTTTACCTGCTGCCGGGTAAAGCCTAATAACCCCTGGTCGCACCTTCCCTTGAAGAGCGGAAAATGAATAAGATTTAAAAAGGTAGTCATTCTTGCCACTAAATTCAGAATCAAGATAAGCGCAGAACAGCGACTCATCCCGGGTAGCTAGAAAGTTTAATAAAACATCTCAATCTTCCCATCTCAGTACGAGTCCCATCAGCAACATCAGTCCAAATAATTTGACACCCGAAGTTCGATCCTACACATTCTCTTTCCTAACACGAACAAAAAGAGCCCACATACTCAATGCATTCTGTAACATTCTTACCTCCTCCACCATCACTATGAATCCCAACGAACGCCCCTTCGATTTCTCCACCACCGCGCCTCCATCCTTAACGCGAGTACCCAGCACCACCAATTTGCAAGAGCTCATTCGCAAGAAACATCGACATGGTCGTCGACACACAAAATCGCAAAGTCGCCAATCTGTACGATTCAAGGATCGGGAGGCCTCAGAGGAGAACACTTCTGAGAATAGTCAGGCCTTGTATATGAGCCCGAGAAGGAGACATAGGGCAGGAAGCTACCTCTCTTTGATTGACAACACCTCGACCCTAAATCTAGAAGACATGGGTTGCTCGAAGGCTGGTTTTGAGACTGCCAATGAAGACTTGTCATGGAGCATCATCAACCAAGAGATCCTTGAGTGGCAATACATGTGCGAAACTGGTCGTCCTTATTGGTGGTCACAAGAAGCAAAACACAATCGCTTGAATAGATTGACGCCGGTGGCATACAAGGATTCCGGAACACACGACTGGTCGAACGAAATTGATGGCGGTGCTAAACCGATACATCATGAAAGACGTCGAACTGTGTCTGAAAGCTATCTGGCAGATGCATCGAATGTCAACAGTTTGGCGCACATGATTGCAATCCAACTTCTAGGCTCTTGCTTTACTCTTCCGCCAGATCATGCTGCCGGTATTCGGTCTGCAGATTATACGACATTCGACAACTATGGTGCTTCAAGCGTGCCGGATCCTCGATTGATTAGTTCGCTGCGATTGCATAGTCACTTCCGGTATTCGCCCTGCTTTGGTCACGAACCGCGAAACACCTCGCCTGCTCAATTGTGGCCAGGAATATATGACGGCCCTTTATCGCCTGCGATGTCGAGACAGAACAATTCCGAGTCGGATATGGACGCAAGTGAAGCTCGACCCAGGCGACGGAGATTACGAAGAACACTCAATGTCACGGAAAATTCGGAATGCTCTCTCGCCAGCACAGGTGGAGATGGATATATGTCGCGTCGAAACACAGATCATGCTGGCCATGATGCGGCAGCAGCAGCATGTAGCCGGCGACATTCCATACGCGAGGCAATCACTCAATCCTTATCCCTCCCTCAAAGAATGTCGAGAATGGGGTCTTTGAAGAGAAATGGCAGGCCAGATCCACTCATGAATACGCCAATAGAAAATGATATCGTTAACGCTCTTTTACCAAACAGGGCTATGAGCGGTCACCAGTCACCGAGAAATAATCGCCTACAACCAGTCCTTCGTTCCGAGCCTCATCATGTATTTGTACAGCCGGTTAAAGAGCTCGTGATAAAACCATGGCGCTCCCTCAGACGGAGAGTAGGTGGGAGCGTGCACTCACCACACTGTTTCCCAACAGTAACTCCAGAGTCGCGGAGGTCTGAAGCTTCAGAGTCTGGTCAGAGCTGCACGTCCACTTCATCTGTGACCCCTGAAGGCAGGGCCAGAAGAAGAAGAGCGCAAGAAAGAGGGGATATTCATAGCAGCATGGACAGCATACAGCACAACACAACACCAGCAAATGGAATGTGTGATGAAGATGCTGTCCTCGCCCTTTCCAGGCCATACTGGCTAGACCTGGAAACCGACAGCCCCAAATCCAAGAAAGGGTCTGAGAGGTTTTGCGGTAGTGCTGAAAGTACGCCTTATTACAATTCCCCCGCCAGCGGATATCTTACACCAGAAGGAAGTACCGCACAGAAATCTTCATGGTTAGAATCAAAAAATCCAAGTCCAAGATTCCAAATGCCGGACCCCTTAGTAGCAGCACTTGCTGTTCCGATCTGCATGAATATGCCAAACGTACAGATTGAAAGAGATCCAGCAACCGCGTCGACGCCTTTACAGCCACTAAGCAGTCCCGCATCATGGGTAATGGCGACGCCTAGCTCAACAAGTTCCACAGGACAGCCCCTTCAACCGACAAGCGCAAAGAGCCCAAACAATGGAAATGCTTCCATGACTGAATTCCAACTGAGATCTATGCAGACACCTCCAAATTTCCAGTATTCATCAATGAGACTACCAAAAAGGCATAGAAGGGCCAGTCTACTCTCAGAAGTTTGCACGCCAGAGGATTTTAGTAGTCCCAATGCGAGGACAGATGACCGCGAGACAACAGAACGAAACGTGTGGAGCACTTTTGGAACCCCACTTGCAACTCCTATCGAAGAGAATATTTCATCACCCTTTCCAGAAAGCTGCCAGATACCCCATTCTTCAAATAGTCTTCCTTGTGTAGAAAAGGTGGTCAGCCCAGGTTCAAAACTTTCACCCGGTTTACGTACAAAACCTATAGTCAAAAGATTGAGTAGGAGTGGCTCACAAATATTTACTCCAGACGATGAAGGTGTGGAACTTAATGGTCTACCAACAGGCCCTGGAAAAGAGATGTGGGCAGCAAAAGGCGGAAGGAGAGAAAGAACGTACTTGTAATGAGTACACCGGTCTGCGGATTTTTTGGCCTATACATATACAGAGTTTGGATCAGCTAAACTCCAACCCTTTGTAGAAAGAAAAAACAAATTGAAAGTCCCCGGCATTATTGAAAAACACCTTTGAGTATCCCAGAAACCCCTATCTTGTTAACCAAGTCCCTTCGCTCTCGAAAACAAACATACAATTACAAAGCCCAAGCCCGAACTCCGCCATATGCCGCCGCCATTCTATACGCCTATTTTAACAATTGGTTTATCATCAGGGGTAGTCTCTACCCGCTTTCCGCCTCTGGTTTCATTCCAACCATTTCGTATTCTCCCGCACCGTCCCTCCCTCTTCCTCTGCCTCTCCCTCGACCAAAACCTTGTTCTTCGTCGCCTCCTTCGCCCGAGGAAGGGCCTGCGACAGTGTCACTGGAAGCAGCTTGTGTTGTACTCGAGCCCCCAAAATTTATAGGCCGCAGCTCCCTGTACTGACAACTCCATACACCCAAACTTGTCATCATTCCCGCGCTGGCAATCTGCAACACCCACCACAATAAATTCCGGGGTATCGAATGCGAGTATAGGGATGTGACTACGAGGTGGATGAAGTGAAGGGTAATGGCGAAGTCGGGAACAAGCTTGCTTCGCGAAATAAAAAAGAGAATCGATATTACACTAAGATAACTAAACATTAGCAATCTGCAATCTAGCATAATTCATAAATCGTCTGAAGCACAAGTATAGACTGGTGAAGAAGAGGCCAGCACATACCCAATAAAAGAGTTAAGCAGCCAGACCAAGCCCAGCATCCATCCTACCGTCGTATCACCTCTTAGACTCCGCCAACTCAGCACCAAATCGAAACTGAAATGTTTCCCTGCCACCAGCGCCGTGAAGAGAATAAGACCCGTGGCGACGCCGTACCATATTGCTTGTAGAAGTAGGATTTGCGATAGGATCTTTAGGGGAGGGAGTTCGGTGAGAGCACCGGGTCGCGGGGGCCGTCGGCGTCGCGCCATTTATATGTATTTTTTATTTTTTTTTGGAAAGAGAGGGAATGTTGTTATCGTGTATACATTGGCGATTTTGTGGTTTGTTGTCTCTTTTTCTTTGTGAGGATATAAAAGTGTTACCTTGTTGAATCTGATGACGGGGTGCTGGAGTGAAGGCCAGATGATGCACTGACGAATGGGGAAAGGTTGCAGCTTTCTGCCTCGGGCGGTGAGATAGCTCGATTTCTTGGGTCGATATTGAATTCAACCCGGATTATTTCTCAACTAGGATAAATTTCTCTTGTCAATCGAAAAAGTGGGCAACTTGGTAAGTTTGAAATTTCATAGCTGTAATTATTGGTGATAGCTCAATTGTTATGGCTTGTGCTTGCACTTGCACTTGCTAATTTTAAAACAGCTTCTATTCGCAACCCTCCAATTGATCCAATATGGGGCTTTTTGGCACAACTCCCACTTCCCTCCCACCTCCAAAGATCTCCTCCGATGGCACACCCATAGCTCCGGATCGAACGCAACGCCAAAAGTGTTGGGAGGGGCGAGATGGGTATTTCCAGTGTCTAGACAAGAATGGAATCATTGATAGTATCACGGAGAAGGGCAAAGCAGAAAAGGCGTGTTCGAGCGAAGGCAAGAAATTCGAGGCGAACTGCGCGAGTAGTTGGGTGAGTCAATCGGTCCTGAGATGCCCCCGAAAGTCTGGCAGAAGGCAGGATGGAAAAGGACACAGCCAGAATTGGACTAATATTGAAGAAGGTCACATACTTCAAGAAGCGAAGGGTTATGGAATACCAACGAAACCAGACCTTGGAGAAGTTAAAAGCTGAGGGGGCGAAGGAGATGCCGGGTGAAATTGGAGCTGGCGCATTGGGTCAAAAGCCATAATCTCAACTCGGCGGAACGATTGTATAATATGTATGGGAAAGCGAGGTAATAACATATGGGATGGCGTCATGGGTCAAAATGGAAGGTATCTCCCCACATTTTAAAGTGTTCAAGAAATTTGGTGCTGGTGTTGACATGCAGGGTCCGATTTTGGCTAGTGCTTGTAGCTATTCGTGGTGGCCATTGAATGATTTTACTAGATCATCTCGAAGAATCACTGATTATTCTAAGCTACTTTGTACAATATAAGATATTGTACAAGGTTGCCTAAAGTAATTGGTATTTGGACTTGGGGCAAAATCAATCGCATACACATACAGGTGCCACAATTGTCAAGAACACAATACATGTATCGAGTACCTTCGTTCATCGCCAAGCTTGTCAAGTTTATCAAGTCTATGTTCAATCTCTATTATTCGTCCATTGAATTATTCTTCTACATCTTCTGTTTGTTGTCTACCTCAATCGGGGTAACCTCTGTCTCTTCTGGTTCAACACCTTCCACCTTGTCCATATCCAAGACATTGGTTTCAAACAGTCTGCCCAACCATAAGAGCAAGACCTTTCGTGCGCATGCTGTATGGCAAGATTTCGGTTGGGTAGGCATATGCCAGTGGGTTACAGGCGATGTTGAAACTGCCGTTATAAATGAAGAGGCATAAAACTGCTCGGTAGCTTGCTCGGTGTGTTGATATAGTTCGAGAACGCAATCAAATAACTTCTGTGGCGTGGAATTGCTTAGAATCAGTATAATTGATGCACGTGACCTAGAATATTCTAGAATCACAGCTTTATGTATATAAATACAACCTCCCTCTTCCTCTTTTTAGGGATTTTGAGGCACAATAAAAGCATTTTATCACAACTTCATTGCTAAACCTTGTCCTCTTTAGACCGCCCCTTGATACTATACATGCAGACTTGAGAACACGATATTGTCCACTTATTGAATACTCCGGGTATTCCTTCTTCGCATCACACACTATATCAGATTTCACAAGTCCCCGCTCTTCAACCTCTCACTCATCTAACAAAAAATCTTTTGATCCCATGTATAATCCGTACATGTAAACTTAACACCCTTTCTATCATCGCAAGCCCCCTGGCAACAGTACGTTTCCGATGAGTGTTGCACAGGCCAGTCGAAAGCCGATCCTGGATATCCGTACCAAGCGTGTCCGGCATTTTTCGAGATGGCCCAAAAATAGCCTGGTCTACATGTGAGGGAGTAGTGACCATCTTGATCAAAGCGTGCTGGGCCCTGGCAAACTGGGGTTTTTTCGTCGTTGTCGTAAACTACTTCTCCAGATATTCCACCGAGATCTAGGTAATAGGAGAATTTAGTAAATACTCAAGCGGAAACACTTGAAGAAAGATTTTAAAATGAGTTCTCGAGGCAAAGTGGAATGCAAGCTTACCAGGAAAAGAATGATTGACTGTAATTGTGCCTTTAATATGAATGCAGGCATGGGAATTAGCTGCGAAGCTAGATATTAGGGTCGCTGTTGCAATATTTTGGAGCTTCATGGTGATAAATGTTCTTGGAAGGAGTGGCTTGATTGTAATGGATAACTTTGTAATGAGTGACTTGAGAAACAAGAGTGAAAAGCAGCTATTAAATCAAGACTTCAGACAATATATATAGTGAGAGGTTACCAGGATTCAAAATTTAAAAGGATCCAGGGACCGTATAATCTCACGATAGTGGCTGTTTCGTCGAACCCTCAGCCTCAGCGTGTGTACCACTATCAACGACCTCAAAACTGTCTTCCACCCATTGACTCTGGAATTATCAACGTTATAGGAGTTACCAGTAATTTTAACAGTGGGTGATTCTCTTTGGAATAAATGTTTGACGTAAATGTTGCTAAATCCAGTCTACTACGCCGTGCAAACATGCTTGGAGAGGATTCTACTCGGCTGGGGCTGACGATGGTAAGGGTATACGAAAGTGATATTATACGATAGTAGAAGTATAAAATAGCACCGCAATCTACAGGGGAGGAATATAGACACATCATAATACCTTAAATATACTCTCCTGGTTGTCCCTTCTTCCTTCAGATGAACTCTTACTGTGCCTTTGAACTTCCTTCGCTGTCAGGATTGTACCTAACGTAAGTTAAGCTTTTGACTGCAGCAATTACTGCAACAGTACGAATGCACCCCCAAGAAAAGTTACGGGATAATGATTAGAATCCTTCATGACAGGTTACAAAACACCTGCTAAATATGCAAAGTGGTGGTCCTTCTGTATAAAGTTCATGACTCAAAAATAAACCCAAGATCAAAGGTGTACTAAATGAATTATTTTTTTCTAAATTGAATTCTAAATTATGTCCTTGACAATGAGGTTGAGTAATATGGCTGTTCAAATCTCACAGAGCGCGTTTGATAAGAGTACGACACTCACGAAATCGACACCGGATCACGGGTCCGTCACGTGAAATGAAAATTATTAAATCAAAAGTTTTTTGGTTGTCGATGGACGTGATAGTAAATACAAAGTTGTTTGCTTCTATAGCTTCTCTAATATTGAAATTCTAATTCTTTTTAAAAATTAAATCTAAACATGATTTCTTGACAAACCATTTCTTCTCAATAGGCTATCTTACTAATTACTTGTATAACAATACTATGTGCAGCGAGGTCGGGGTATATTCTTTACGCTTCTGTAAAACATGACAATTAGAGCTCATATCTAGGTGATAAACACTTCTCCCAGTCACTCTCGTGATATATGCAACTCCATCTCCTTGCTATCAATAGGAAATAGCCGAAGGTTCTTAATAAACATTTTCACTCAAAGGCCCGGATGAACTAATTCCTCGAGATTATTTTCATGATGAATCAAATCATATATTTAAATCACCTGTCATGTTTGTTTGTATTGAGGGTTCCTTGTTACAAAGACCTAACTTCTCAGCCCAGAGCTCTGCGCAAGAAAGGCAGCGGGAATAACCCAGAATGCAAAACGGCAAGGTACAATGATTAGCGCTGGTTAAGCCTCGTTCTTCCAAGTATGGTTCAATCATGAAGTGATGAGTTCAAAACAGACCAAACACCAATTGGTACAAACCTCAAACCCAAAAGAATCAAACCTTGTACGATTACGTCTTCTTGATGTCCCAAATGCACGTATCTTCATACATCTAGATAGTGGCGTCGAATCCCCTCCATTCGGCACCGTCAGAGCCGTCAGAAGGAGGGGAGCACATGGGTGGTGTCGGCTAAGCGAGGTCGACGTTGATTTACACACCCCAGCGTGAGCTCAGCCATGGACTTGGGATCCTTCGACGAACCTTGGTTTCTCTAGCCCGTGTGGCGGCGGGCAATGAGACGTGACAGCTGGCGTAGATTAGCCACAATCTCAAGTTGACGAATTGCGATTTCAAAAAAGCAACGAGAAAAAAGAAGGTTTGAATGACTTCAAAATTTCCAAGAAGTGGACAAGAAATATATCTGCTATTTCCTCCATCGGCACTTAAGAGATCTGATATACTCGGAAATCGGAAAGAAACCCCCTTTTAACCACTCATCATACTCCGCATTTCGATGCTCGGAGGGGCGGTTCGCATTAGGCTTTTGTAACGACCCTTGCCAAGCTAAAAAAGACAAAAAAGCAAAACACATTCATCTTTGCATCTTTTCCCGCTTACGCCAACGGAAAAGCAAAACAGTGGAACGGCACCCCATTACAAATCACCAGCCACGATTCCATACATCCGATCAACAACTTCTTGGTAATGATTCGTCCCTCCAATTTGTCTAACAAAGCTCCATCCCTACAGGGCCCTTTGAGTTTCAATAAACCCAAATCTACCGCCGATGGTTATCGCAGGGATTCTCGGGCGAGCAATTGTTGGTCGTACATGTGGACCCTTGGCTCGACCCATTGTTCCCTCCTTGCGAACTCCCCGCAGAGTTTCGTTGCGCGGCTTTTTGAGCCGCTTCCGCTTGATGAGACTAATCCTAGTTTAGTTTCAAGTCCATCTTCTCTTTTCAGATCTATCTGTGAACTTACTCCCGGCTTCGCACGGCTGATCCTTGCCGCAGACTTCTCGGTGTGCTTTCCACGTGTCATGGTGTAGGACAAGTCGTATAATTGCTTGTTTTGTGGAAAGAAACGTATATGTGGAGGCTCGAAGAGGTGGGGATTTGTGCAAAAGAATTGAGCCGCGTGGAGGTTGACTTGTATAAAAAGGTGCGTATCTCTCGAGTTCCTGAGAATGATTCTGATATTGACATATTTCAAATGCTCCTTTGGCGGAACACTTGAATATTTATAATTCGATCACTGTGCACAGAGGATCCTTTTGTTTTCTTTTTTTGCTTTTCGGGCAGCGGAAACAGGCATGGCACTGAGCTCTGGGTCTTGATGCAGGGCTACCTGGCAGACCTATTTCTCACCCGACAAGGCCAAATACACGTACCTACCCGGATTCGACAGATGATTGTTTTGTCCATAGGATGATTCAAGAAACAAGTATCACTTGCAGCGGCAAAGACGGATAGTACCCGGTCAAACATGTATCTTTGAGTGATCTTTCCTCGTGATGGAAGGTGGACTTGACGTCTGGTTGATTTCAAGGTATTAAAAATGAATATCTGATATCAATTCCATCAGAAATCCGGAATCGAATTGTTACTTGGTATCAAATTATCCAGCCTCATGCAAATACCCGACTACTCGCAAGTTCAATCTCCACGACTCGATGGCTTTAACTTCAAATTCTTCCCAAGAATGACAAAAGAAAAGAAACAGGCGATCATCAGGCCATAGAGGGAATACTTGGAACTGGTAAAGCTGCCGCTAAGCTTTGTTTTGTGGTTGAGCTTATTTTGGTCTTGCATATATTGTCTCTGAGACACTTTGGCACTAACACCAGAGGCGTAAGCAAGTCAAACACTGGCTCGAGACCTGGGGTCCTGGGGAAACGGTTGGTCGGGTGGCTCAGCTGGGAAGGTGCGTTAGCCTTCTGCACTTGATATTTGCATCTACATTGGTCGCATAACAGGTAGCAATGAGCAGTTTTTCACTGGCTTGAAAAAAGTGGCGTGCAGCATCATCGGAATTTATAGAACGAAGACAGGCTGGGTCGGTTACCCACAGGCTGCAAGCAAAGCCCACATGTATCTACTACTATCACATCAATGAATGGATAGGTAGGATGGCTGCTGTTGCAATGGGTGGGGGCCCTGCAGATCAATTATTAACTATGATTTTAAGTGATACTATTGCTGGGAATGTGGTTCCTGACGGGAACCAGCTTATCTTCCCTCGTAGTCTTGATAAACACGAGAAGCCAAGCCGGAATTGGAGATTAAACCAATCAGATATCCCATGATCTCAGTGCCCGTGTAGGATTTCGCCCAGGATATCACCTTTTTCCACGATGGACCTTTGGCACTTGGCAAGGATTGACGCCTGCCTTCCAACTTCATCAAGTCGGCTGATGACTGAGGCATTGCCGTCCACAAAACCGTAAAGCGCATAAGGAATCTCTACTTCATTACAGAAATCTTGAACCAATTTTTGAGCGCGTCGGAGGTTGTGCCTTGGCATTCGAGGGAACAGATGATGAACAGCTTGGAACTGCAATCCTCCGTGGAAAAAATCTAGCCACTGAGGGCAGTCAATATCCATGGTTGTCCTCAACATCTTCTGTGGGAAAGATTCATGCGGGCCGAGTTCAGTTGTGCTCATTGAGAAATGTGAGAGGGTGATTTGTGCATGTAGAGGCATCGTCACCATATTGCTGAGCATGAAAAAAGCGAATCGTGCCCCAACTGTTGGAATGGTCTTGTATAAAACGATATAGCCATACCAATACCAAAAGAAAATCTGCCCAGCAAGTTCGAAATATCGGTGCCACCATGCAGGACCTTTCTTGGGGCCTAGGCCAAGAATGAGATACTCCCATGATAAGCGATAGAGATTGAAACGCCCGAATGTGAGGATTGGAAAATATAAGATTGACTGATATCGCACAAGAAATTTGGCAAAAGCATCATATGGCATGATCCGGTCGTAATAAGACGACTTCAAAGAACCGAAGAACCTATGAGAGATAGCAAAGAAGGGCATATGCTCAATGTCGGGATCGTGCTCCGGGGAATTGGTGACAATGTGATGGACATTATGATTTCTTTTCCACCAGCCCACCGAGAGGCCTCCAATGTAATCGGCAATGACCATTCCAATCGTTGAATCGATTGTGAAATTATGCGTGATACCCATATGGCCTGCATCATGCACCGTGAAGACTAGCTGATGCCACAAACACCCAAGGAAAATGCCTGCGGTAGCATACCAGCCCCATCGCAAACAAAAGATCGACATGGCGGCTAGGAAGGTATATCGACAGCATTCGATCGCATAAGCTGTGTAGTTGCAATCGTACAATCCCTCGGCTCTAAGCCGCTGGTCCAGCACGCGGTATTTTCGAACCACTTCATCCTGAGTCGCCAAATCCAAGGAAGGGTATTTGGCGTGGTCCAAGTCAATGTGCTCTCTAGTTTTAGCATCGAGCCACGACATGCCATCGTCGGTCTCGGTAGATGAGACCGAGGAGGCCGATGATATATCCCGCTCCCTTCTTGCTGGCCCGCGTTGCCGTAGGGTTGAACTCTCCGTGTCAAATACTGGGGATGGAGGCCTCGAGCACTCCGGACTGCCTGGGCATGTTTCTACTTCGTCGTCGGCGTCCGATTGTCCTTCAAGGTATACTCGAAATTTGCCCCCTTGAATTGGAGGCACGAAATTCTTCCATCGTCCCTCCACGCGGCCAATGCGGTATCTCTCCATTTGTTTTCGGGCTTCGACAGAGTGAAGACTGGTGGTTCATGATTAGCTACAGCCAGTCTAGTATTGTACGAGCCAGAACCTACGCATTCACCTCATCGGTGGCATCCCTCCCAATCATGTGCATTATACTCTTGTCCCCTCCCGGGTGGTATCGAATCCATGGGTCGACCTTCAGGACCTTCTGGTCAAAGATGATAATTGACCTCCCCTCCGCAATGAGCCCCTCGACCTGTCTCCGAGAGAACAGCGTCTCGACGCGCTTGGGTTTCGTAGTCGCCATGCTGGATCAATTGGTGTGATTCTGGCTGGTTCGAACTGCAATTGATGGCAGCATGAGTTTGGATTCCCGTTGAGGAGGTAGGAGAAAGAGGCCAAGTACATGTACTCTCTACAAATTTCTGGAAGTGAACCGATAAGTCTCCCCACCGCTACTCGTACTACGCCGCGTGTCCACAATCGGATCAACCTTTCGCCGGTATAGGCTCGGCATTCTCTTTTCGGCTCGGCATTTTCCCAGATGGCCGATTGGTTTGGTCGCCCCTTTCTCCTGTTTAGGCAGACGATTTTCAACCTCTTCGCTCGGCTACTACCCACTCCGTACCATTTACATCCAAACACTTACGAATAAATCACTGGGAGACGAATGCACTATGCACTGATGACAACTGCCTAGCTAATTTACGAAGTGTGCTTCCGTTTTTGAACATTTCATACTATCAAAATGCCGCACCAAAGATCAAGTCCGGAAAAGAGCGATCCATGGGCAAGGAGTTATGCATAGCTTCCCTTCCAGATATTTTTTGGGAGTCTTGAAATATATCAAGTGGGTTTAAAAGAGAGCCATATATCCCTCCCATCCATGGTTTCTGAAATCTATCACCACGTGTTGCTCGTCCTTGTTGTTTGTCTTTCGAATTCCACTGCTTTTGCGCTGTGGTTACTCTAAGAAGAGAAAAGCGGCACTCAAAAATATTATTTCTGCTTCATACCGCATTTTTTCTCTCTTGCGTGCTACGGGGACTCTTATGTCAGTGGCTCTGGTTTGTTTTCCGTAGAATTAGTTGCAAGTCAATTGCGGAAAGCATCCGGTGTTGTGGTTGAAGTTGTTGGTTCAACCGAGATACAAGGCATCTTGGAAGACCCATTTCTCTACCCATTGCTGTTTTACATTTCTTTCATTGAGTTGACACTCCCCGAGGTCAAACAAATATGTGGCAGTGGGTCAAGTTTAATTCCAATGATAGGTTCTTGGGGGTCGTACATTCATTCTACGCCCGCCGATTCCACTCCTCCTTCTCAATCAAAACAGTCACAGTCGTGGCAGGCGAGAGAAGGATGGCCTGAAGTCTAGGACCAGCACCTATCCGTCTTTCTTGCCACACCGCCGTGGAGAAGGTCTAGAACGAGTTCATCTGGCCCGGGGTGGCAGATTCTACTGAAGATGATAGGATATACATCGTGGAAGCTGAATTCGGCGAGCACAGCATTTCACATTTTTAAATCTTCTTTCTTCTTCTCGGATGCCATAAGGATGCTTTATTCCCCGGCCCACGCCGCTCATGACAAGGATTCGAGGTCACTCGTCCCTCTACATTTCCTTGTGGGGTTGGATGATAATTCCTCCTAGTTGGCGGTCAAGCACACGATTCGCCCTTCAGATCGTGTTTGCTACCTTTTCCTCTCACGACCCTCGAAATCGCAACGCCCAGCGCAGTGGCACGATGACACCAAAAAGGCGTCCCATAAGACCACAGGCTAACTACATTGCATGAAATATTTCTCAATGTGGACATATTTGCTACCACTAGTCATTAAAACAGCGGCATATTCCGCCTTCCATGCAATGGGAGTCAACCATACATGCACTTTGTTGTATCACGATTATGGCGGAGTCTTCAAATACGTACCTCAGTGGATGGTTAACTTTGAAGTGTATCACAGAAAAGCTGCAACTCGAAAGCCCTATTGTAGCCTAAGGGCGGTCTTCTGTATCTCCCCAGAAATGGCGGCTCCCCTCGTTCTATTTAGATGGCCTGTTCCCCCTCTATTCTGGGTGCTTATCTCTGTCTTTACTCCAACTTCCAAAAGCGTTTCAATACAAATCTTCAAACTTAAATAACTTAACATCTTCAAACCCAACACACAAACACTTACCCTCGACATCTTTCACAATGAGTCACCTCATTCCGTACCGCCAAAACATGTTGGGTGGTATCCCAAATCCATTTTCTCGAATGGGAAACTACTTTAGTCGACCCCGTTCTCAACTTAGTGGTCACCGCGGACTACCTCGCCATCTCAGCTATGATACCTGTTACGACTGCGATATCACAGCCGGACAACACATTTGCCAATCTTGCATCACCAGTCAATATGGTTACGAACCTGGCCACTATAGCTGCGCTTGCTCACTGTGCGATTTTTGCGATGATGGATATGGTGGAGGATATCCAGGCATGGGTGGTCGTGGGGGAGGTTATGGAGGCGGTTATTACTATGATCCAAGAATGTAAGTCTTTCTTCTCTTTTCGATTTTTTCCATTTTGAAATACAACCCTCTCTTGCTATATCTATGTGCCTTTTCTAATACTTGAAATAGGGACTATAACTCTCGCAACCGGATGATGGGATTTGGAAATATGATTAATGGATTCAACAATTGGTGGGGTGGAATGAGAGGTGGAGGTTTCAACCGCAGACCCCGACTTACTAATAATGTTTGGATCTAATCTGAAACACCTCAAGCTCTCTTTTGTTCTTTTGTTTTTGTTCTTCTCTCTCGGGTATTTGTTTCCTTGTAAGTAATTTTGCCATTAGTTTATAGAGTTGGTGGTACTTGGTAAGTCCCTCATGACCTTATTCATACTTCATCACCTTCTAATACTGAATAGTTATCTCTTCATTACTTGTCTATCTTGAATCAACTTCACGGTCGTTTCATGCTCTCTTGGGACTTTCGGAGGCTCTTAGTTTGGGAACTGGGTCTAAACCAAATTGGTTATTTTTCCGGGGGCGTTTCTAAGTACCTTTAATTTATGCTCTTGCAATCAAAAGTTGTGCATTCAATACTTTACCTTTAGTACCCATGTGCCTTACACACTCAGTCTTGTTTATGCAAAGGTCATATTATCTTAGATTTCTCTCGCAAAGCAAACACTATCGTATTAAAACTTCGACGGTCCGGCCGTCCCAAGTACTGTGTTAAGGAGTGGAACTTGTCGTGACTAAGCATCTAGAATTAGCAAAATGTTTGGAAACCCTTGCCATTAGAGCTCAACGTTTTCGATTGTGTGAAAAAGCCTCGAAGAACCAATCGATTCCCTATTTGTAGGTTACTTACTTAAATGGAATCCCGAACTGGGACTATTCGTGGGTTACCTGCAAATAGCACTGAGGATGGGAAGTATTGCTATTTGTAGGTAACCTACCAATAGCAACACTACCTATTTTCAGACAGAAACGTGATGCTTTTTACAAGCTACGTGAGTTCACTCTTCTTGGAAAAGGCATTAGCTCCTGAAAGGAGGATTATAAGAAATTCTCGTGTTGTGATTCTTCGGAATCGATTTTCCACAAATAGCTTATAGCTTTCCCTATTTATAATGACTGCAATAATTCATCCAAGATATGACAGAAATCACTGTTCTAACTCTTTCATAATGTTTCTTCTTCTCGAACTCAAAATGAAAAAGTGCCGAGTGACTCGAGCTAGGCCACCATAGTTACAATTCCCTATCCATCAGTATTCTCACCAACATCCTTGAGCTCCCCTACCAACAGAAAAGGCGTCTGTTGGCACCAAAAAGGAGGGATGAACAGAAAGTGAGAATCCGACAGGTCGCATTCCACCACTAGATAATGAACTTGGCGATATGATATTCGGACCAAAAGCTCCAGGTACATACGATGGGACAACCTAAATTCCCATACGTAGCAACTGTGACTCTCAAATCTAATCTCTTCGGAGTCATAACACTACTGTTTGATCACCTGGTACGAGACAATGAGCTTGGCGATATCCATTCCGACCAAAAGCTCCAGATAAATATGATGGACAAACCAAATTCCCATACGAAGCAGCGGTAACCCTCTAACCATGTTCTCCTGGAGCCATAAAATACCACCACACGTAACCAACTCCTAGAGAAACAAGAGCACCATCATCAACATATGCATTTAATGTATTCTATCTTACAACAACAAGGGAATCATACTATGTTGTAAAAAGGGTGAGCGCACTAAACGCAAAAGTTCCAACCCCTTGGCCTGCCATGCCTTCTACAATGTTCCCCCAGCCCAAATACCTACAACTTAGTAATGAATAGCCTTGCCATACGTCGCCATAGCAGCCTCCTTGAAAGCCTCCGAGAGCGTTGGGTGAGCGTGACTCGTTCGCCCAATATCCTCACTCGAAGCACCGTATTCGATAGCCAAGGTAGCCTCAGCAATCATCTCACCAGCACCCGGCCCAATAATGTGAACGCCGAGTATTCTATCCGTCTCCGCGTCGGCGATCATCTTCACCAATCCGTCGCTATCTTGGTTGGTCTTCGCTCTCGAGTTGGCCGAGAAGGGGAAGGAGCCGATCTTGTACTTCACACCCGAGTCCTTGACCTCCTGCTCGTTCTGTCCAACCCACGCCACCTCGGGATGTGTGTACATGACCGAGGGAATGGCACCATAGTTGACGTGGCCATGGCCCTTTTGGATATACTCAATTGCCGCAACAGCCTCCTCCTCAGCCTTATGAGCAAGCATAGGTCCGAATGTGCAGTCTCCGATAACACGAATGTGAGGGATCTTGGTTCGGTATTCCTGGTCGATGACCAATCTTCCCTTATCATCCGTCTCGATGCCGATGTTTTCTAATCCGAGACCGGCGGTGTATGGTCGTCGACCAATGGCGACAAGAACGACTTCTGCGTCAATCTGCATAGCTTCATTAGTACAGTTGCTGCATTGCGACTCTGAATTGTGATTATGTCTTACCGTTTCCTCTTTGCCGCCCTTAGCTGCCTCAAGCTGCAGCTTGACCTTCTCCCCAGTAACATCACCTCCCATAACCTTTGTGTTGAGCTTGAACTCCATACCTTGCTTCTTCAAGATCTTTTGCGCAGATTTTGCGATCTCGGTATCCATTCCGGGACCACCAATCTGACCTAAAAACTCAACAATTGTAACCTTGGAGCCCAATCTTGACCAAACGGAAGCCATCTCGAGACCAATGATACCACCACCAATCACAACCATGCTTTCCGGGACCTTCTCCAAGGCGATAGCTCCGGTGCTAGTGATGATTCTCTTCTCGTCGATCTCGAGACCGGGGAATGGAGTAGCCTCACTACCAGTAGCGATAATGAAGTTCTTTCCGGAAACGGTTTGCTCCCCCCCATCTGCAAGGTTGACCTTGACTTCGTGCTCGTGGGTGAAAGATGCTGTGCCCTTGACATATTTGACATTGTTCTTCTTGAAGAGGAACTCGATACCCTTTGTCAATCCAGACACCGCAGTCTCCTTTGCCTTCATCATTTGTCCCAAGTTGAGCTTGACATCGCCGACCTCGATACCGCGCTGTTTCGTGTCGTGGAGAATGGTGTGGTATAGATGTGAGTTGTTGAGGAGAGCTTTCGAAGGTATGCAGCCCACGTTCAAGCATGTGCCACCCAATACGCCGCGCTTTTCGATACAGGTAACCTATTCGAAGTTTAGAAAATGGCCCGCAGATCCTCTGCAATGTTAGGTAATGTGTACCTTCATGCCGTCTTGCCCGGCCTTGATGGCAGCGACATATCCAGCTACACCACCTCCGATGATGACCAGATCATCCTGCTCTGTGCCGTATTAGCTTGGCTCCAACTGTACGTATCCGTTCCTGCGACTGACCAGCTTCTGTGGCATAACTTCGTTTCGACCATCTTGCAATTGCTGAAGGGGCAACTACTGTAGGAAGGCTTAAAAAATCGACGTTAGCTTGCAGGATTAGGGCAATTGGCCAATTGGATCAGAACTTACGACGACTGTTGCTTAAAAGCTGAACGGACTGCCGCTCTGGGCACTAATAAACTTCGAAGCATTTTGAGAGGTGGTTGTATGTTGGTTCGATTCGTTTGAAGCAATCCCCGATGTTTTTGAAGATAGTATTTGTCCCGGCCCGGCCTCAGGCGCTTTCGGGCACAAATAATCTCGGCGCTCCGTTTTTAACCGACAAGGGGCAATATTTGTAACAAAAACGCGCAAGTATTTTATTTGAGTAAACATCAAAAGAATGAACTAGAAAGTCTAGGCCTATGAGAAAGGAAGATAGTTTATTAGTTAACATATTTCAGATCCGAGCGGAAGCTCTTAATCAAAAGCCTATCGGCTACAATATATTGCTAAACAATAAAACAGCTTGGAGTTCAAGCCTTAGGAGCATCGATTGCAACCAAAGCCTCCAGGGTATCTCTTGCTACTTTACATGCCCATTTCACCGTAGCCTTCTCCTCCTTTCCCCCAGCAATATCCGTTTTACTTGCTACTTTCCTTAAAAAGTACTGCAAACCCGTGACAAGCGAAGGAAACTCCTTCGCTTTCGAAATGATGTTGATAACAGCTTTCTTGTCTCTCTTATCCTCCGCTCCTTTCTGAGACTGGAGCAATATAGTGATGAATAAGACCTCCATAAAAATCTTTGTCTTGGGTTGGAGATAGCTCAAGTTGAGATTCTTCAAAACGCCAAGACCAAGACCTCCCTCAACGATGAGAGTTCCAAACATCTTGGCAAGATTCACAATATGTCGTGTATCCATACTCTCATCATCTTCATCCATACTATCATCCTCATCCCCATCCGACTCGCCCATCTTTTTGAAAATATCCCAAAGACAGTACTGGAATGCGGTTTTGAGTTTTCTGTCTCCGCATATCTTCTTTGCAATGAGCGTATAATATGGATTGTAAGCTTTCTCTGCCCCAGAACAATGAATCAAAACCTTGGGAATTTCGAATTCTTGTACTTTCTTGAGCTTGAGCTTCAACAGCTTGAGGTATGCGTCTTGAAAGTCTGTGGCAGACATTATCGTGACAAATACCGCTCGACGAACATCTGTGTTCATGCGTTGCTCTTTTGCCAGCTGAACAAGATCTGAAGTACCGGAATCCTCGACTCGGGTGACAACGATGGATGTACTTTCAGCATATTTGCTTTCTGTGGCATTACCAGACCAACTAGCACCAACAAGCCACCATTTCCCCTTTTTGTCCGAGTCCTTGATATCGTTGAGCCCTATCCTCAGTGGCTCGCTTGCCTTGATACTTCGTGTATTGAGTGTACCCAAAGTCTTCTTCATCCGGATCGTATGCTCCGAGGTGACCGCAGAAGCTGCTCCACCAGTCTTCATTTTGTTGTTTTTCAAGTCGTTAATCGTCTCAATCATGAATTTTGTTCTTACGGACATGTTCTCCTCGCCAATACTCGCGATTGCAGGTCGTAACATTTGAACAATATCCTTCAGTGATGATGGGTCGTCCTGTCGTAATTGTGGACCAGACGCTCGAATAATCTTCAACAGAAGCTCGGCGTTCAGCTCAGACAACTTCAACAAAAATAACTTGACATAATCATAAACTAAATTGCTTCCAATAACCTGGAAGTTATATAGTTCAGACAGTAGCATAATTAAATTTGATGTTTCCTTGCTGCTGTCTGATGTAGCAGCGCTCGGGCCGGTGTTATCATTTGCGGAAGCATAATGGTGGTCAAATAATTCAACTGTTCTTTGAACGATTTGAGCTCCAAAATCCATGCCAATGATCTTGTAAACAGCAGCAATAAATCCAGCAGGAAGAATAATAAGTGTATCTGGCAAACTCGTAGGTTCACAAACAGATGTCAATAAAAGATCCACCAGCGTAGAAGTGACATGCTGCCTTGCATTGTCCCGGTAAAGCTTTTCGATTTCACCGAGAATCGAAATCAAATTAGCCTCAGTCAACCTATTGACCAAACCTTGGGTCTGTCGACGTAACCGAACTAACGCCTCTGAATCCGAAGAAGCTGTTTTTCGTAATGAGGGAGGGATGTATTTTTGAACTGGCTGGGTACCCGTCGATGGAGCAATATATGGATTTTCCCGGACTCGCGGTGCTGGCTCTTCGCTGTCCTCATCGGAACCGTCGAATCCACCAAAATCATCATTTAGTTCGTCCCCCTCTGGCCCAAGGTCCATGGAATCATCTTCCGAGACATCGTCCGGGAATTCAGGTCCATCCAAGGCCATATCTGAGGCTCCATCATCATCCGAGCTCTCGTCGCCCTCGTCGCCTAACAAATCATCATCGTCATAGCCCTCCCCATCATCATCGTCTTCTTCCTCCTCTAAAATTGTAGTCGATTGACCCTTCGCCCGTTTCCGCGCTTCGCTCCTCTTCTTGTCTAGCCATTCGTCCCCTTCTGCCTTTCTTTTCTTTTTTTCACTCAACCCTTCATCCTCTTCTTCCCCTCCATCCAACCCCTCCAATAACTCATCAAGCCCATCATCTGTGAAACTCTGGGGTAATTTCTTTCCCTTCAACCCCAATTTCTTCTCCAACGCAGCGATTTCCTCGTCTTCGTATGCCAACTGATCTTTCACAGCCTGCGGTATCCTTCTCGGAGGTGGAGATATCGAACAGCAGTCCTCGCGGGGAATTGGATCAGCCTTTTTCGTGGCTTTAAGAATCGATTTCGGTTTTGGTTCCTCTTCTCGTTCGGGTTTTGGCTTCGCAGCGCGGGGCGCTGGTCTTTCGTACTCTTCTTCTACATCTCGGTGGTGTTGTGTTTTCGTTCGTTTCGCTGGAGGTGGTCCATTCCTTAGAGATTTCTTCTCTGCTCTTGCTGCTTTCCTCAGATCTTTCCTTGCAGTGGGACGACCACCACCTGATCTTCGACGTCCGGAGAGAGCATCTGCAAGCAATTATTAGCATGATTTATGATTTCGAATTTGAACATATTTACCTTCACCGCCCAGTTGATCGATCAGCTGCTTTGGGAGCTTTAATTTGTTTTGTGGTGGCATTGTAAAGTGTGTCTTTCCTCGAGAAGTTCTAGTGAAACCTTGAAATAAATGATCCTACAAAAAATGACGGCGCTGCCCCAATTTTGCCGAACACCCCACACTTCAGGGTCACCCCACCAAAAGCTTCAAGGCCAACCTCGAGCATCAGATTTGAATAACACAAATCGCAATCATGTCCGAAAAACATCTGAGTAATGATGATGTACGCCGTCCCTCTGACTCGATCAAACACAAGAAACACGTTACTAACCTTACAAACAAACAGTTCTTCGTACAACTAGCAACCCTCTTCGAGTCCTCGACCCACGGCTCCGTGAACCTCTCCCAAAAACGCAGTATGAGTCCCCGTACTCCCTCATAAGCCCATAACAACTACTTACGCATCACAGTGACATACCATACCTCTGCCGAACCCACACCACAAGAAGCACGAGATCCCGAAGCACAAACACCCTTCCCAGACCAATCCCTCAGTTCCCCCACCTCAATAATAATCCGCGCAAACAACGGAAAATCCAAGACCGGTCGCGCAGAAGGGAAGAAGATAAAGATATCCACAGTCGTAGAGGCCGATGCTTTAGAGGGGTTCTTCACGCGGTATGCGGAGGTGTGTAAGGGCAAGATGACGGGATTGAAGAAGCGGGATAGGAGTAAGGCCAAGGAGAAGTTGAAGGCTAAGAAGAAGAAGTTGGGTGCTGCGGGTGTGGAGGTCAAGAAGGAATAGATGGGTATTTATGAGAGTTATGATGATGATATGGGAAATAAAGAGGTGTGTGACATTTGCGATAGCATTTGGCGTGCGGGAAAAGGCGTTTGGGGATATACCAATTCCAATTCTACGGTGGCTATTTCCTTCACCGTGGTTTCCTGGTTCCGTTGGGCTTTTGGTTTATCCACTTGTTTTGGTAAAGAGCAAGATTAATCGGGCAGTGTGCCTTCGCAAGCTGGGTGCCTGTTTTCCCCCTAATTTCTATGAGGGAAGGAGTCATGGAGCAATATCTTCTCGACCGGTGTTGTCGGCTCACCAAGAAAGGACATCAACGAGGAAGAAATGACCCAAGCTCAGGCCAGGCCTACTTACTTTCTTACGAGGGTAAAGAACGACCCACGGCCCGACTTAATTATTCCTCTTCCATTTCTTTTCCTTTTCAATATCCCAAACTTCTTTTTCCGTTATAGTACAACCCATCACAGATCACCCTCAACCCCCTTTGTCGAGGAACTTCATATATTAATATACATTGAACATGCGCAGCACGTTTTCAGTCACAAACCTTGCCACAAGTTCAACGTGGCTTTATTTAGTGGATTGTATCGTAAGTTTAAATATTTTTTTTAATTTTTGTCCATTATGGTTTGCTGACGGTGGTTGGATACCCTGGTTTGTTGGTGAAGATTTCCCATGGAAGTTGGTTTAGTCTTTCCATTTCTTGGGCTCCCTCTTTTACAATCATTAACAATACAATGCAATACAGCCTCGAGAAGAAAAAGTGACAGCGTAAGCCAATTTCATGCGCAGCGCTACGGGCCAGCAGTGTAGATGTCGGGAAGTGGCCTAACGAGCCTGCGGTCATGGGTCTGTGCGTACAGGGCATTTTATTTACAAAAATTAAATTCAAAGTTGAAAAAGAGATAAAGTTAGTTAGGGAAAATCTACTTTAGCTTCTTTTCGTTTAGATAATCGAAGGCTCAGTCTTCTAAATTCTTGGTCGTTTCAATACGTTGAAGTGATGATTATAGCTTTCGTTTTAACTGCCTGTAGTTATTTTAGTGAAGCCTGAGGATCGCCAAAAAAAGCCCTGTACGCACAGACCCATGACCGCAGGCTCGTAAAGCAGTATGGGAACACGGAAAATCAAGTGAGCTGGTGTTTTTCCCGAGTAAGCTAAGTTGTGAGTAAGCCGCGAGTAAGCCATGAGTAAACCACAAGTAAACCACGAGTAAGCGTTACTAGTAAACCATCAAAATTCAGGTAAGCCATCAAGTTGCGAGTAATCTCTTGGTTTCTCTCCCTAGGTAAGCTGTCAGAATGCGAGTGGGTCATTCATTTGTGGGTAAGCTAGTAAATTTTCCTTTGCCGGTAAGCTAACAAAAGCTGTCGTTTTTTTAATTTGCAGGTAAGCGATGAAGTTGCGGGTAAGCTGATAAGTTTTATACGTAAGCTATTAAATTACAAGTAAGCTAGCAACTTTTTCTTTATGGTTAAGCTCTCAGGTTACGGGTAAGCTGGTTTTGTTTGTGGGTAAGCTGGTAACTTGGGAGTAAGCTAGTAATCTATAAGTAAGCTGGTAAATTTTCCTTAGCGAGTAAGCTAGCAAATTATATGTAAGTAGGCGATTTTTTATTTTGCGGGTAAGCCACCAAGTTGCGGGTAATCTGGTAAATTCTCTTTCCGGGTAAGCTCTAAGGTTACAAGTAATCTGGCTGTTTTTCTTTCTGGGTAAGCCATCAATGTTGCGGGTAAGCTGGGATTGAGATGGCGAGAGGTGTTGGGGACCTCTTCATGTTAGCAAGGAAGAGTTTGAAATCTTTTTCAAGGAATACCATCGTCGTCTATGTTTCAAAGGTCCTCTGAAAATTCAAAGTATTGTTTTTGGGAAAACTTTTTGTTTGGAGGGGATCTTGGGGTGCATGGGGGAGTGCCTGAATGTCTCTTCAGAATCACCTCCAGCACAACACATTTATTTCATTCACAACCACAATGAACTTCAAAAATGATCATTAATGCAATCGGATTCCCAAAAAGAAGGGGGATCAAATATCATCGAAAATAGCTAAATCGAAAGAAAAAACCCCATAGCAAATATAACCCTCGCCACGCTATGCTGCCATGCCATGCCATGTAAAAAACCTAATATCCCAATAATGTCCTCGGAAATCCAGAAAAATATGATGATAGAAAAATAACCCTATCCTATCCTATCAAAAAGAGAATGCCACCCCAAGTCCATCAAATCAATCTATGCTTGAGCGAACACCATCGCGGCATCAGCTATCTAATTTGACTCCCTCAAAGCGAGTAGAGCCTGTATGATGAACCTTTCTCCCACGCGCCGTGATATCCATGCATAATCCCATCCATAAGAATCGAAAATAAAGAAAAAGGAAAAGGGGGAAGAAAAGGGAAAAACTCCGATCTATGCAAGAATACCCCCAAACCATCTTCTCACTTTCTGTAATGAGAAAGTACTCCGGTAAAAGAAAGGGGGTAAATGAATTAATCCTCCAACCTGCATCGTTTGATAAAAACAATTGACTTAGCATCGAAACATGCTGCTCTCTTATTCCTTTCATGGTTTCCTGTTATGTTTCCTGTCCATATTCCATACCATAATGTTTTCCTTCCGAGCCCAAAGATAAACGAGTGTTGAGTGTTGTTTGAAAAGTTGTACATGAAGATTGATCGGTCGTTGAAGTTGAATGAAAGAATCAGGATCAACCTGAGTTCTTGGTGTTATCGTTTTATTGGAAGTGTCGTGTGTGGTGAAATGTGGTGTTGTGGAATCGTGATTATATCCCAGAAAAGTGTGTGAAACCGAGAAGCCCGTCCCCTCGCCCATAGATACATAAATGATCAAAACGACAGATAAGAAAGAAAAGTGGTAAAAAGGGAAAGAAATATGCCCACGGGATGGTGTTCAATAATACATATCTCACACCAATTATGCTTTGCTCTCTGCGAAACTGAATTGATTGGATGGTGTGATAAAAATATTTGTCGGAATTGAAAATTTGAATGTGAATGTGAAGCGTGTTGGTGATGATGGGAGCAGTGATAGACGTATGTTGTGATCGAGAATGGAAACGAAGGTAGTGATAGTGGGTGACGGGGAATAATGATGTGTGGGATATTAATATTTAGTCATATAGGCAGCAAGCAAGTGTCCATGGCGAGGGTTTGGTAATAATGAATGGTGATTGGAAAGCAACGAGTAACGTTGCTTAATCGGTAGGAAGCTCAGGGTATTGTCCAAAGGGAGACATGATAACAGAACCTTGCTCGGGAGAAGCTGGGAGAGGGTAGTGGTCAAATGGCGAAACGTTGGATTGATTGTCTCCCCGGTTAGTAGATGGCGTGGATTGGAAATCGAAATTGCCGAAAAGGTTGTCCTGAGAATGATCTCCAAAAACGAAATGTTCGTTGCTTCCGCCGTCGAAAAGAATGAAATCCTGGTCGCTTCCGGTGAAATCGATGTGGTTGTTGTTCATGTTCTGCAAAAATGTTAACAAATACCCTCGCTAAAAAGTGGAGGGAGTAAATTACAGGTGCCATGGGAACTTGGATGGGAGAGCTTTCGTCCTTGAATCCTCCCTGTGGTGGTGTAGCTTGCATAAGCGCTGGATCATATTTGTTCAAATCTGAATCCTCGTTGTTGGCTGTACCATGTGAGCCGGGAGTCATATGTGTCTCCGATTGCGGGATGACAGGGCGACTGAAGTTGTTCAAAGATTGCCAACCACCAGTGGGAGTACCTGGGAGACCATGTTGCATAGCGGGAAGAGAGCCACTGCTATGATGTTGCGGGTACCAATGATTTCCAGGTGGGCTGCCAGACAATTCCGGGTATGGTGAATGCAACCCGTATGATCCTGGAGAACCAGCATGCATATTGGCAAAATCCCGGCAAGCGTGATTCAATGGACTGAAAGGATTTCCATGTTGAGTGGTGACAGGAGAGAATCCATGTGGGGAAGAGTGTTGGTGGTTAATGTAATATGGCTGTTGTTGATGAACAAGCGAGGAGGAGGGGGTAGCCGAGTTCGGAGCTCTGCTTGATTCGCCATTTCCATCCTCACCTTTAACCCGAACCGAATTCTTCGCGCGACGTTTTCCCTTTCTGCCCTCCGATTTGTTATTGACTTCGGGTTCGCGCAACCTCTTCGTGCCCGGTGTAGCGGGGGTAGCATTTTCTTCATCAACCTTGCTACGTCGAGTGATTTCCGAGACCTTCTTCGCCCCGCAAGTTGGACAACCACCCGTAGAATGGCAGAACCAGCATTGTCCATCGTCCTCAAATATCTCTCGTCGTTCTGTAACCGGTATCTCCTCCAAACCCAAAGCGATTTCGGCCTTATCCAGTCCTGGGCGCATGCTCTCTCGCTCTCGAAAACTCTTCTTTTTCTCCTCCGCTTGACATCTCCAGCAGATACCGACCTTTCGATCTTCAGGTTCAAAACCACGGACTTGGAGACATAGCTCTGGGGGGCATTTGACCTTGGGCCATTGGTCTGGACAACTTGGGAGTTTTGAGACTTCAACGTAGACTCTCGCTGATCCTCTGCCTCTGCAGCAGGGCAGGGTAAAAGGTATGACTTGGCACATCTGTGCAAATATCTGTTGGGTATCTGGCGCGATGAGATGGGATTCAAGGTCTTCAAGATCTGTGTGTTTGTGTGTCGGTCGGATGAGAGGATGACTGGGAAGGAGTAGGAATGGTAGTTTAAAAATACTGAGGGAGGTCGGAGTATCGAGGTAAAAGAAAGAATGTGAATAGGTTGTAAGGTAGAAGAAGAGGGGTTCCGAAGAAAGGAAGTGGAGATGATTGAAATAGCACTAGGATGACTGAGTCCTGATAGAGCCAGTGAATAACACACACTGAGTGGCTGTCATTTCGTGATTCACAAGTCACTCATATTGTCAGTCTCTGTGTTTGGGAATAAATGTGACCAAGAGAGTATTGAGCACCATGAGTGTGATTGTTTAGTAAATTCCTCTTTTGTGCAATGTGGATATTGAAGATTGCTCTTGATAAGAAGTAACATGGTAAGACTAGTATTGTGCCAACAAGCCAAGGAACAATTGAACAATAGTTCCTGGTTCTTCTAGGCACAATAGTAGACACAATAGTAGACACAAAATACGCCAATACGCTATTGATGTCACTACCCAACTTGCCAACTGGTTCCACAAAACCTTGTTCTTGCTTTAAAGCCATCAAAAAGGCCTCCATTCACAATAAGAATACTTACTCCGCAGTCCAGAGAGAAACAATAGGAGAACAATGATGCTCAGGAAGGGCCAGGCGATAGATAACCCAACCGGCGGTCGGCAGCACACTTCTACTCGGTGATTCATCCTTCTGCCATACAAGAATAGATATACAAACATAGGAGGGGTATTGACATCAAGTTAACCAAAGACTGTGATTGTTTAGTAGTTGCCTTTATGGAAAGCTTGGTATTGGGAAAGAAAGCTGGAGGAACACTTTCAACCAGAAGAAGCCTTGGCTTTCCCTGGCATACACCTGGTACACCTAGCAATTCTATAACAATGGCAGATTTGATCCACTTTCCAATTTTTCTAACCCCTTCAATTATCCTAGGCTATTTCTCACATTCAAGGTAGGTGTAGCCGGAGCAATGTTGGCCCGCAAGGTAAAAAAGAGTGGATCGAGTTGAAAGAACAATAGCTATTTAACCACTATAAATATTTGTTCAGTGAATATAACCTCAAGTTTGGGAGGACTGGGATACCTTGTTGGAGAGAATATCTCGGGAGATCAAACGCCCTAAAACTCCCGATCAGCAAGATTATCAAAATTCACCATGGTCAATAGAAAGCAGGAACCACGGGTAGAAGTCATCGTATTGTGTATGCACTACCTGCTCTAAGGGGAGCGTCTGGTAAAGAGAAACTTTTCGGAGGATCGCAGCAAACTTGTCCACCCCGTTTCCATGACCCGAATACATCCTCAAAATTGGCACAGAGACAAGGGAAGTAATATTACGAAAGAAATGCGAAGCAGAGCGGGTGATCGGTTGCTATCAGACCTCTTTCCCAAGATGAATTTTCGTAGAAAAGTTGTTACAGGATAGCTGAAATGCAGGCAAGGAAAAAGTTCGTAATAAGTGACTTCGGAAGAAATCAACAAACATGTCTCGCGAAGCGACACATTTACATGATTTGATCTTGTGTCAAGTTGGTTGCCTCCGTTTCCATGGCATCTCCGCCGCCTGGAGTCTGGTACTTGACGAAAGTCAATCCGAGTGGACGACCTCCATATTGGTAACCAGAGAACTTTTCGATGGCGGTTTCGGCATTCTCAGCGGTATCAAAGCGAACAACACCGGTTCCGCGGGATCGACCATTTGGTTCGTACTGAATCTCGGCTTGCTCGACCTTGCCAATAGTAGTGAAGAGCTCAACCAAATCCTCGTTGCTAGTAGACCAAGGAAGCTAAAGGCGAAATTTAGTATTTGAGGATTCATGGAAGAGCATGAAAACTTACGTTACGGACGTAGATGATCTCGCTTCTATCAGTGCCTGCGGTTGCAAAATCGGTGAACGGGTTTGGTGGTGCAGAAGGTGCTCCAGCACCGGAATCGAATCCACTGCCAGCGCCTCCATAACCGCCAGCACCTCCTCCGAATCCACCACGGCCACCACCAAAGCCTCCTCCAAATCCACCGCGAGCACCGAATCCACCTCGGGCTCCAAATCCTCCACCAAAGCCGCCACGGCCACCGCCAAATCCACCACGTCCACCGAAGCCTGCGCCTGGACCAGAACCCGCGAATCGATCCTCACGTACTTCGAGTGGGCGTCCTTGCCAGTCATAGCCATTGAATTGCTGAATGGCATTGCGAGCATCATCTGGAGATTCGAAAACGACAATGCCAGAGCCCTTGGGACGACCATCAGGACCGATGTGAACATCTGCACGGATAACAGCACCATTGCGAGCTAGAGAGAAAAAATGTTAATGGCACGCTCGACTGTATATAAGTTAGCAGCAAAAGACCGAACTCACTAGCTTGACGGAACAAGTCCTTCAAATCTTGCCATCCTACAGTGTAAGGTAGCTATTTTAAGTTGAAATCAGTATCACCACAAACAATCATGCCAAGGAGAAGGATATAACAAACGTTGGAGACGTAGATTTGACGGCCACCGCCACCACCACCTCCTGCAGCCATGCCGCCTCCGAATCCACCTCCGAATCCTCCGCGTCCGCCGGGTGCACCTTCGTATCCGCCGCGGCCACCGGCTGGTGGGCCAGTAAATCGAGGTTCGGCCTCACGGTCCTAGTTGAAAGATTAGCGCAGCTTTTGAGTGGAATTTTGAAGCTGTACATACTTCGCGAACATAGACGAGTCTTCCCATGAGGTTTTGGTTGCTTAGCGTGTTTACGGCTTGTTGGGCCTGTTCCCTCGTGGCATATTCAACTATGCTAAAATGAGTTAGCGATTAATCCCAAAGGTGAGGTCCGAATATCAAAACTTACCCGCATCCCTACATATCCCGCGGAACATCGTCCCAATCCGTCAATCCAACATTCCATCAATGACCAAAAAGAAAAGATTCAAAAAGCCAGCTACGTATAGGCGCCCACCTTCGACATTCCATTCGGAAGTAACAACACGTCTGCAAATAAGACCTCTCCAGCTGCAAATAACCCCCGTTAGCCCCTATTTCTCCTTGCCGAAAGCCACCCTCAAAACTAACCAGATCTCATAAAATCCTTAAGGTGATGCCATTTCACATCGTATGAAAGGTTGCCGACGTAGACACGACGGTCTTGTTGCGAAGATTCCCGAAGGCTGCTCATCATCTGCTCTCGCGCAGCGGCACGCTCTTCAAACGACCTATTTGGAGCACCTCCGTAAGCTGAACCACCCGAACCCGCACCTGCACCTGCGCCTGACATTGGAGAACGAGATCTGCGGTTGTCGCGGGAGCGAGATCTTCTAGGGGAGTATGAACGTCGACGACTGCGACGTGGGGAGCGAGATCGAGAGCGAGATCTCTCGCGATTCTGTCGCACCAATTTAGTCTGTGTTTTAAGCATGAAGGGTACTCTTTTGGTTGAAAGTGAAGAACAGGAGAGAAAGGGAAGGAAGTCGTGGAAGAGATGTGTTTGCATAGATTAGCTGGGCCCCTCGAAGGGTGTGGCTTAGTTTGTAGACAGGTTGCAAAGGTCAAGTTTGCCAGCCCAGGTGCGGACAGCGACGACAAGGCTGCAGATATCTGCGGCCGGTGTCGGCCAAATGGCAGGACTATCTCGAGGGAATATATTGTTGAAGAAATAAACGACTTACACTCGGGCGGTAGCTATCGTCAGCTTTTGATCGTAGACGTAGAGTTAGCAGAGTCCAAGAGAGGCCAAAATTGAAGTTGAAGATGGAGTGGGGAGGGGGGTGGAGAAAGAAGAAGAGCAGGATGCTCGCTTCGATATGGACCTCGAAAGCCAGTAGTGAATGCAGGTGTTGGGAAGGCACAACATACCCATGTTTGATAGGTACTTGGGAACTCTGGTGATGGAACAACAATATGCTGAGCTGCCGGAGGTTCTGAATTCGCGCTGTGCACCAGGATTGTGAATGGAAAATCTGTAGGCACGACGAATTAGTGGGACGCTGGCGACAAGTTGTGGGTGAGGAGGCCCTCTCCAATCACCGCGTGTGTTGGCCTGGACTGGGGAGGATGCCGTGTCTGACGGTTTGGGGATGGCACAGCGGTACTGGGCGAGCCTGGTGCAAAGCCGAGCGAGGGAGGTACCTGATTGCTACCTCCCCTCTGCCCATGCCATCCATTTTGCCCCCTCTGGGAATAGGTTCTCTTGCTGCAGCTAGTCCCCAGCTGTAGAAACCAAGGCTGCCTCTGGCCGCAACTACTCGACTGTTGAGGCAGACCTCGCTGACCCATCCCACGCCATCTTGCATCAATGCTGTGCATCGCAGCGCAAAGCACATGCGCGGTGCGTTGGAGGAGATGGTGGTGGGCTCGCCGGAGAGACGAATGTGTATTAAAAGCTGGGTGGGCGTATTGTGCTGCTTACCTCTCGTTCGATGGGTGATGTGTTGCAGTTGCGGTGTCGTTGCTGCAGTTCTGTTGATGTTGGCCGTACACTCAGAGCCAATGCCGGAAGCTGGACGACAATAAATGGGTTAGCCAGCAGGTCCAGCAGAGGGAGCTTGGGGCAGGGTCGGGGGTCGGTGGAAATGGGGAGCTAGCAGTAGACGCAAGTCAATTCACCTTGGTGGTACAATAAGGGAGAGGGAGAGGGCCGGTGGAGTGACCTTGGTGGGTGGGTGATGGGTGATGGGTGAATGGTCGATGCAATGCACCAGAAGTTGGAGCGCGTCGTGGAAAAAGGTGTGTCAGTGTCAACCTTGTTAGGCCGTCAGGCTGTCAGGCTGTCAGGCTCTTAGCGCTTCTGTCGAACTACGAGCGAGTACTTCTCATCCTCGCCAATAAAAACGGCGCAGCCAATTTCTCAACAACACCTCTTAAGAAATTCGGTCTTTTACAGTGCTTTCCAATTTATCCGCCCAGCATATGATAATTTTTGATACCGCCTACTATGAAGTACTATCATTGTATCATACTCCTTGACTGGCCACGTCAATGCAATGTATTTGTGGCAGCTTCATCCAAGGCAAAATGCCATGCTGGCCTTCTCTTAACGTCCACGAATGGAGACTACTACTGTAGAGCAGCTTGCAGGAGGCAGATGACCCATGTCTGCAGCTTGAAGTGTTTGCAGCTCTCTTCTATTCGTTGCCTTCTAGGATCATTGTACTTACTCGAGACATCAAGACTCTACAAGAAGAAGGACCGTAAGAATATCTATATAAGCAACGCTATATCTCCTGCTGATATTGCTTGAGTATAGGGCTGGAAAGTTACTAACCTCTTACCTACCCTTACCGGACCTGCCCCGCTAGAGCTGCTTCTTGATGGCGTAGCTCGGGGAGAGGAATATCACCCTCCGAGCTGGATCCTTCGCGCATTAGCACTGCATATATAAAGTACGGACATGTGTAGGTGCTCGTCTTTCTTCTTCGGTTACCGGTGGGAAACCAAAACCTCTTTGGCCCACAACCCAAGCAGCTGTGGATATCTCGGATTTTGGTTGACAATTGTACATGACTGTCACTTTATCTATTTCGAAACAACCATCTCTTTAGCCTGCACGCATCTTTTTCAGGAGGCGGGTAGCAATGCAGAGGGATACGATCTTCACCGGGTTTTCTGCGCCTCGCACTCTTTTTACTGGTGCTTCTCCCCTTCGTCACGCACTGAGAGATGCTGCCACTGTCAACGTGCCTTCAAGCTCGTGGCCATATGTAGGTGATGGGTAGGTACTTGAGCTGTGGATGCAACCTTACTCTACCTCCGCCCGCGACCTGCACCTATGGCAATACCTTACCTTACAGTTGATCTCAGCTCGATGGAGCGACCTACTGAAGACAAATCTTCGATTCGATCCCGAGTGTCAACGTCTATTCCTTCCCTTCCAGGCCAATCGAGACGAATTGCGTGATGATGCCTGTTCAAGTGGCACAACAGCCCCAGTTGGGCTGATTCTATCAGTTCCTCTTGCCCTGCCCCTCTTCTGCCTAGCTCTTCTCAATCTTTCAAGCCTTTTTTCGGCTGGAGGACAGAAGATAGATGTCAGAGGTGTGCTTACATCTGAGGCTCTGTGTACTACGTACAGGCCCTGTCTGATCCCTTCCTCTGAACGCCTCAGCTTGTTCATTATCTTTCTCACCGATGAAAATTTTCCACTGGATCTGACAATCTCACACCCCTCACAACAAATTCCGGAGTTGCATCAAAGTTGGCGCTGCTGCAGTACGGCCACCATGCATGCGAGTTTTTTTCTCTGCAGGGAACTCGCGAGGGAGCTGAGTCAAATCAGAACACTGCACAGTCACACCGCAGCCATTATTTTTTGCCCTAATGCACCTATTCTGGGTAACTTCGTCAGTACCCGAGTCGTCTCCAACATCCACCTGCCAACATGAACTCCGTGAAAAGTGCACTAAGAGATATCTCCGTCCGGCAGACTGTCGATTGGCAAGGAAAGCCGGACCTAAACACCTCCCGATTCTAACTTCATAGTAGAGGTTAAATATCCTAGAGATTCAAGGCCAATTTTGCTACGTCTTTTGTGTTGAATTGTTCTAGGACAATCCTTTTATCTCGAAACTATGCGGACAATGAGAGCTATTTAGTGCTGCTTTTATTGTCTCCTGCGAGGCATGATAAGAGGTGCATATCCAAATGCAACGGCGGGACTGCGGGAAAAACGGCCCGCACTCAAGGTGGCCACATTGGATGATTCTCTCCAGCCCATCCCATCCTATATAAGAGTGGAGGGAAGAGAGAGAACAGGCTGGTTCATGCGCGCATTTTCATTCTGGGGACTCGGGAAGGGAGAAAGAACAAGAGGGGTTCTTGAACCAAAATAGGGGGAAGCTGTCCAAAGAGGGGGGGAGAGGCTCTGCGGGTCTGCACTCCTTTTCGATCCGGCTTGGCGACTGCTCGTCTCATCTTTCCAAACTCGATGGCGTGCATCTATTCATTCGCCCGACTTTAGCGAATTGGATTGCGAGACCCCTTGTTGCTCTGCTTTTCTCTCGCACATCGAGGTTCTCTATGGTTCGAGAGCGCCCGTTTTCTGCAGGAAATCCACCAAGCTGGGTTCAGCTGTTGATTTATTTTGTATGCCAACCCCAACGTTCGGATTTTTCCTGGCCATAGGATTTCCTTCAAGCAAGAAACTGAGATCGCAGAGGACATGCATGGTGGCTATCGTCAGCTGATGAATCTTCATGGATCAACCTGGTTTCTCGCAAGGAAAGTCCGGAGTTGGAGTTCGATGACAATGAGCTTTATTCATTTTCCATTTGTGTTGCAGTCTTGCTTTCTTGGAGCGGTTACTTGGTGTTGAATTTCTTGTCCCCCACCATCATTGTTTCGAGCCGTCAGGCCATTCTTTACCCCGCGCTTTTTCGTGGCTTGCTCTCGTCATCAGCCCTATCCGAGCATTCGATTGTTAGGTACCTATCTGCTGACCGGTCTTTCTTACCCTAAAGACAGATGGTCAGCACAGGAGGCACTAGCTTGGTCCTTCGCAACGTACGGTAGAAGTGGCAGTAAACACTTCAGTTTCGTACCTGCATACTTCTCTCGTTACTCCGACTCTTTATGGCAATTCAAGGTAATTAACCTAGTACATTTAGATCCCAACTGTCTGGGTCAATACTTTGGATTGTTCTGTAGGGTTGGAACAACGAGGGCGAGATACCTATGTGCTGCCCCTTTTATTGCCCATTGGTTCTCTTACTTGTTTGATGGCTATTTTACGGAGACAGACAGCAATCATGTTTTGGGAGTTTAAGTGTAAAATGATATCTTTGTTTGGCTACAGGTACCTGACCGGAATTTCTAATCTTGAGGCTTATGTCCCAACGGTGCGAGTACCTAAATACCTAAACTGTTTTCACGTTGCCTTGCAAAGTAAGTACCTTCGTTTCAACAGAATCTCAGAGCAAATAAAGGCTGATATATGACGGCGTTTCAGGTTCTCGCTGTGCACTTGAGTCGAGTAACAGTCTCTATCCCCTTCAATCTCTTGGAAAATCAATAACGGGCAGTCATCTAGATTCGCATTGAGATTATCGATGGCGGTAAATTTTAAGCGAATACCCTAAAAACAAACCCCTTTGTCGACAACTATCAACGGGTTTTTGGAAGCGCCCTCTTGTACATGTTTCAAGTATTGAATATCGATGTTTTATGTAAAGTTTACGTTAACCACCAACAGCGCTTACAATACCAACTTACATTCCATGCGTAAGAACCTTCAATACATCATAAGATTACAGGACGTTAATATCAGTGCAGGACAATTTAATCGCAAGACCCTCATCTAGTTTGTGAGAAGAGTTTGAGTAACAACATACTCCTATCAAAATGAGCAGGAGCATAGCCCTACAGAAATTTCTCTTCTCAACCCTTCCATTATACTACCGTAACGCTATGTAAGCCATTTCGGTCGTCGCAAGAACGAGAATTAACACTGCCTTAACACATTGGGTCAACTTTATCAAATAAAGTCAGCAAGATTCAATTTGGGAAATTTCACATGTTGATGATGTTGACCTCCGCCTCGGTCTTAACGATAACAACCACCCGAGTTGTCAATATTACGTTCCCATGTCAGCAGACCTCGCGATTGACTTGTTGAGAGCGTTTACGGTATACAGAAGAGGAGAAGCCACAGAGGCACGACACCCCCTCAGTTTACCTAAAACAAACGCCTTCAACGAAACACCAACCCGATATTGAACGCAGCCGGCCACTTTGGGCACCACGATATCTTGGTGAGCAGTTGGTTTCGTCGTCAAATCTTGAAATTGCCATCGGTAGTGTAATGATTGGTCCGGAGAATGCTATCCGCAAATCAGTTGCTACCTCGATATACAATCGAGCTACGCGGCGTCGAGTTGGAAACTCGTCGGTATCCAGTAACGTACGGATTTCGGCCCCAAAAGACAGAATGGTGGCGCTGTATTGTTGGTGGCTTGTTGGGTATTTGTTTCTCGAGACACCTCGGAATTTATGGGCTTTCCTATAATTAGCCAGAGGGACGAAAGAAGAGAGCTACTTTATTGGTTCCCCTCTTCTAAGAACGGTGTTGCTTCGCTTACATACCACCTACCCGGTTACATGTAATAGGGCTGTTCCCTTTGGAAATATATCGACTCCACCACCATTCACTTTTTGGAACAATAACTTTTTTTTCTTCACTTATACAACCCCGCTTTTCTTGGGAATAATTTTGGTTTTTGGAAAGTATAGCCTTGAAGTCTTGGCTCTCCACCATCCTCCACTCTTATGCAATTTTAGTTGCACTCTTGATTGATTGTGCGCTTTAAACACCTCATGCTTTAAGTCTCAGAAACAAGTCTTCGCAAGATGCTCAGCTCCAAGAATCTGATAGCTCTCGCAGCAACATCTGTGGGTTCCATTACATCGTCCCCAACTTTGCCCCTACTGATGATTCCAGGCTCTGCTCTACCTTGTTGCAAGATTTGTCTTTTTCTTGGCCAACCATCCGCTTCGCAGCTACGATGGTCCTTGGTACGCAAGGTTCACAAGACTGCCTTGGAGCTACCACTCCTTGATAGGCGATGTCCATGAATGGATTGCTCAGCTCCATGACGAGTATGGACACGTTGTTCGTGTGGCCCCTGATGAGTTATCCTTTACTAGTGGTCAAGCTGTATGTTCTCTCCTTTCTATAGACATCGAGTGAATATATCGCTAACTTAATTTTTCAAAGTGGATAGGTGGGATTTTTCAGCTTCCTTCTGCAACTCAAACTCATCCATTATAGATATCTATGGACCTCCAAAGAATGGAAGTGGAAATCTACCCAAAGATCTGCGCAAAAGACTTAAGGAAGTCAATGGAGTAGCAAATATGGTAAGTTTCCACACATCCGCACTCTCTCGGAGATTATCCCTAATTCAACTTTGGGGTAGCTTATCGCGGAAGATCCTGCTCATCGTCGTATGAGGAAGTTGATATCGCCTGCTTTCTCTGATAAAGCCTTGACTGCTCAAGAACCGTTGTTGACTTCTTATGTTGATAAATTGCTTTTGGTGTTGAAGAAAAGGGCGTTGAAGAGTCCTACAGGTGTTGTGAACATTGTAAAGTGGTACAAGTAAGTTTTGGAGCAACGATACTTTCCACATTCCCAAGAATCGGCAACTAAATGAAGCACAGTTACACCACATTTGACATTCTTGGAGAGCTTGCCTTGTAAGCAATTTATTTCCTTGTCCTTTTCTCTGAATCATTAATCTAGGGAGGAGGCAGAGAGATTTTTATTCTTTCAGCTTCTATTCAGCCGGAATGGAAATGCTAATAGGCACAGAGGTCAATCTTTTGGCGGCTTGGATACGAAAGGTGATACTGAAGGTTTACACGTATGTCTTCGCATTCTTCTGATTTAAAACTACAAAATAACGAATTCTATAGCCATGGATTTCTGCCGTATTCGGACTACTCAAAAACTCACTCTTCTATCGCGTTGGAAATGAACATGCCTGGCCACTCAATAAATTGATCCACAAGTTGGCACCTAAGAGGGGCCTTGAGGATCGAAGCAAACACTTCACTTACTCGGTTCAAGCAATCAAGAATAGGATGGCACAAAATAACACAAACAGAGTTGATTTCTTTAGCTATTTCTTGAATCAAAATGATGAGAAAGAGGGGCAAGTACTCATGAAGGGTTAGTTGAGGGAAAGAGTTGAAGCTAACTATTCTAACAGATTGACAACCGGAGAACTCATAAGCAATGCGGCCCTCTTCATCATAGCAGGAAGCGAAACAAGTACACTCCCCTCCCCCCTTTCCAATTCAAAACCAAAAGCTAACAACCCCCTAGCAGCAACCTTCCTCTCAGGCATAACCCACACCCTCCTAACTCACCCCCACCACCTCCAAAAACTCACCTCCCTCCTCCGAACCACCTTCCCCACCCCAGAATCAATGACCACCCACACGCTCTCCCAACTCTCCTACCTCAACGCCATCATCGAAGAAGGCCTCAGAATTTACCCTCCCGTCCCATCGGGCTTTTCGCGTATGACGACTGCAGGGGGAAATACGATTTGTGGCCGATATGTTCCGGGGAATACGGTGGTTACTGTTACGCAGTGGGCTGCTTATACCAGTGAGCGGAATTTCAAGGATGCGAGAGGGTTCAGACCGGAGAGGTGGGAGGGTGGGGAGGAGTTTGGGGGGGATGATAGGAGGGCTTTTATGCCGTTTAGTTTTGGACCTAGGAATTGTATTGGTCAGAGGTATTTTTTTTCTTTTCCTCTCTCATGTTTACTTTGGTGGATTTTTGGGATGTTTCTGGGTGATTCAGTGGTGTGTGATGGCTGCTAATTTGTATGGGGAAAATAGTCTTGCGTATGCTGAGATGCGACTTATTCTCGCGCGTGTACTTTGGGCTTTTGATTTGGAGTTGCAGCCTGAGAGTATGAATTGGATGGTTGATCAACCTGCTTTTGCGCTTTGGGATAAACCTCCTTTGATGGTTAAGATTGTTCCTCGGTAGCTTTTAGGTCTGGCACAGTCGCTTTCTCGTTCTCTTGGAGTTTTTGGATGGATTGGTTTGAATATATCAGTTGGGAGTGGAGTTTGGGGGTTGAGTATATTGAGGTTTTGGGAATTGGCGGGGTTGAGTACTTTGAGATTTTGGAGTTGATGAAGTTGACGAAAGTGTTTTTGCTTTGGGAGCAAGTTGTTGGTGAGGAATTGTGGCTCTGTTGGAGAAGAGAACATAATGGCTGGGCTTTCCTACCCTTAGATAATTAGTGTGTAATGCTTTTTTCTAGCTGAAAATTCATACTTTTCTTTTACTTGGGAATCTCTCGCATCGAGAGCCACAAGTGGATAGTTGAAATACGACTCCAATTTCGCAGAAGTGGAAGGTTGCTCTTTTCTGGGCCCTCTTATTGTTTGTCAGAATATCCCAATGGAAATATGGTTTTTAAAAGTCTTTATTTCCCCTGATGTCTTTTTATCCACTCAATATTCGTCCAGTGTATTAATTTTTCCCAGAAACGAATTTCTAGACTCTAGTCCTAAAGTTTGCCACCCTGGTTCTTGTTATTACAGTGGCTCTATATGAAGCTATCTCAATTTCCTATCAGAGAGCAAGGGTGCAATGAAAAAAATTCGTGAACGTAGAACGTACACCTAAGTTAAGTAGTATTCTACTCACCAGTCTCAAACAACGTATCGATTACTTGAGCACTTTAAGCTACTTGATCCCTAAGATGATTAATTTTATTGTTCCAGAACGTGGAACGATAGCGTAAGCTGCTGAAAGGAGAAAGAAACTCCTGCACTTTTTTTTTCTTCGTATAGAATGAAAAGATAAATTTCATTGTCCTGCCTTTCTCAGGCTTTGCTTTTTGTTGTGCCAGAATAGTAAATAACTTGATTTTGAGACATTGCCAACAGCGGCTTCCTTTATGGCCAAACCCAGCTTTATTTAGTGTATTTTGTTTGCTACTTTGAAGTTGCTACACATGACTTAGCTTGGTCAAACACTCCTTACAGGGTAAAAGTTAGTCCACAATTTCATTGGTTGTCTGAAAATCAACACATTTACTGAGAATATTCAACTACCAAAGAACTCAAGATTATTGTAATGCACAAGTTAGCATAAAGTAAACATTATAACAAGTGATATTCGCCTGCGCACGTGGCAGCGATAGCTCTTAAACCTTTATCCTGGTCGGTTACAGGGGTATGCGATAACCTTGGAACTCAGTTTGCTTATACGGGACGTGACAACAAACCACAACACCATTTGCAGTTCCGGCCTCTTCACTTGCAGACAATCTTGTTGGGGGTTCTTCTGGTTCTTTTGCCAAAAGGCTGCAGCTTGTGACTCTATGAGTTGAAAACATTCAGAAACCGATTTTTTCAACCCCTGCGTACTTTAGGTACCTCTTGCCCATTTCCAAGAACAGCTCTCAATCTACAGTCAAACAACCACTATACGGAGCCAACTCCACGACCATAAAGGCATATACACAACATCCAAAGTCAGACCATGACCATTTGAAGAGGCCACTCTCAGTATGGATCCAAGTATCCAGCGCGCGTTGAATGATAAGCTTTACGACAAGAGGAAGGTCGGAGCACTCGAGTACGCATTTCCCCGCTCACCAACCCCCTCGACTTCAGAACTAACGTGTTGGATAGCCTCGAGCGCGTTATCCGGGATCTCGCCACGGCGAAGGAGTTTGATCGCATCAAGAAAATTATTCAACAATTGTGCAACGATTTTGCATATGCCGTCCATCAGCCTCATGCGAGGAATGGCGGACTCATCGGCCTTGCAGCCGCGGCAATCGCCTTGGGTCCAGTATGTCGCCTCCCTTAAAATCCTTCATGACCACTACTGATGAAAGGATAGGAATTGGCAAGATATCTGGATGAGATTGTGCCTCCGGTCCTTGCGTGTTTCACAGACCAAGATGCTCGCGTGCGCTATTATGCGTGTGAGAGTATGTACAATATTGCCAAGGTAGCAAAGGGCGAGGTCTTGCCATATTTCAACGACATTTTCGATGCCCTTTGTAAAGTAAGTGAATTTTATCCAATTTATATTATACCATTAACACTATATCTAGCTCGGTGCAGACTCAGAGCTCTCCGTGAAGAATGGAGCCGAACTTCTTGATCGCCTCATAAAAGATATTGTGTCCGAATCTGCTGCCACCTATGTCTCTGTCCTTCACACCTCTGAAGACTCGATAATCGAAACCGACAAAGAATCACGAGATGAATCTGTAGATTTGCCTACCGCTTTTTCACTCGCGGATTTCATTCCGCTTCTGAAAGAGCGCATTTACGTGATCAACCCATTCACTCGGACTTTCTTGGTTGGGTGGATCACCTTACTAGACTCTATTCCTGACCTTGAACTTGTCTCTTACCTACCAGAGTTCCTCGGAGGCATCTTCAAGTTCTTGAGTGATCCAAACCGCGATGTACACGTCGCAACCCAGGGCGCACTGGAGAGGTTCCTGAGTGAGATCAAGCGGATATCCCGCATTAAGAAGGGCATTGTGGAAAGTCGCAAGTCCCGGAGTGAAGGCAAACGAAAACGTTCTGGATCTATGGATAGTGACGCCTCTATCGCCCCAGATGTTGGAGCTGACGATGATTCCACTGCTGGTGATGATAAAGATATCAGCAGTGATGATGATTGGGTCCCAGGCCAAGATGTCGCTGTCAACCACAAAGAGATACTTGAGATATTGACAGCAAACCTTGATGCTCCTCTAGGTAAGTGTTTATACTTAATTTAGAGGACTGTAGCTAACATGGAGTAGAAGAAGACAGCCTTCAGGAATCCCTTCGCTGGATTGTGGAGTTTCTCGATATATGCCCCGAAGAAGTGCTTCCATTTGCGCCAAAGATCCTGGCCCATCTTCTGCCAGCTATGGCAAGTGGTGTGGAACCCATCAGGCAAGCAGCTGCTCGAGTGAATACTGCTCTTATGGACTATGTGGTGTCACTTTCAGATGAGGGCGGCTCTTCAGAACCACCGACTGCTGGGCCCTCAAGAATACCCACTTCAGTCCTGAAAGAGAACGAAAGAAGAGACTCTTCTGCCAATCCACGCGGCTCAGTATCCACGACCCGAGAACCTGATCGGCGGGAGTCTGAAGTCCAAACACCTCCTCCCCCTTACAACAAAGCACCAACTCCCACACCACCTCCATCTCGCCCACAAGTCGACCTCGATTATGCTGCGGCCGTCAACTCCCTTACCTTACTTTTCTTGAATGACCATGAAGCAACCAGAGTTGCGGCTCTTACTTGGCTTCTCATGCTTCACAAAAAGGCCCCTCGGAAGGTGTTAGCTATCAACGATGGCACATTTCCTGCACTTCTCAAGACTTTATCTGACCCCGCAGAAGCGGTTGTCACAAGGGACTTGCAACTTCTGTCACAAATCTCAAGAAACAGTGGAGATGAGTACTTCACCTCATTCATGGAGAATCTCTTGCAGCTGTTTTCTACAGATAGAAAGTTGTTAGAAACCAGAGGGAATTTGATCATTCGACAGCTCTGCGTCAGCCTCAGCCCTGAAAGAATCTACCGAACGCTCGCAGATTGCATCGAAAAAGAAGAGGACGTTGAATTTGCTAGTATTATGGTTCAGAATCTCAACAATAACCTAATTACGGCTCCTCAACTGGCAGATTTGCGCAAGAGACTTCGGAATCTGGAAACCAAAGTTTGTCACCAGAAACATCCCACCAGCAAACCTAACAAATCACAGGACGGACAAACCTTTTTCGTCGCCCTTTTCAGATCGTGGTGCTACAATGCAGTTGCCACTTTCTCCCTTTGCTTACTCGCGCAGGCTTACGAGCAAGCATATAATCTTCTTCAGATATTGTATGGTGTGGTATATCAATGGGTTGGGCTATGCTGACTTCAATAGTGCGGAATTGGAGATGACTGTCAACATGCTCATCCAAATCGATAAGCTTGTCCAGCTCCTTGAATCCCCCGTTTTCACTTGTAGGGAAAGCTCCGTTGTAGTCTGGACTTGGCTAACTTAGATATAGACCTTCGACTTCAACTACTGGAACCGGAGAAACACCCCCATCTTTACAAATGCCTTTACGGTTTACTGATGCTTCTTCCCCAATCTGCTGCCTTTGCTGCTTTGAAGAACAGACTAAATAGTGTGAGTGCGATAGGCTACCTCCACATCGCACCTCGAACGTACGTATCTCAATCTCGTAATAACAGCGTCGTGGAAGCGCTCTCTTCTCTTCAATTACATACTCGTCAAAAGAGCACCGAAGCTCATACCTCATTTAGCGCACCGGCGAATGCCGGCCCATCAAATTTCGACAGATCTAGTAGGCTTAAAGGCCGAGACGAGCAAGGGATTAAGTGGAACGAGCTGTTGGAAAAATTCAAGAGCGTACAGGAGAGAGCAAGAAGATCTCAGAGACCGGGAGGAGAGTTTGAGGATAGTTTGGGTATGCTGGATGCACGAGCTGGGGAAGGACTGGAGGGGAAGGCGTTCAAGGAGCTGAGTCGTTTGCATGGGCCTCCAATTCCAGCCAAAGACACACCCACCCAAACGCCAGCTGGGAAGAAACAACCTGCAGGACTCGGCAAGTTTGGACGGTTAGGGGGCGGCGGACGGCCTAAGCGATAATATGCGGTGTCTATGGTGTGGTTGTTTTGTAGTATGTCATTTTAATCAAGCGTGGAGTTTCTGGTTAAATTCAAAGGCGAATTTCCATTCATCTGCCCTTTCTGGGAGTTTCTCTTTCCACAAGTCCTTCAAACATGCTATCACGTTGCCGTGTTAAGTTTCTCAATTCCACCCTCAAGCCTTCCAATTCCAGTCTTGCTAGATCTGTGTCTTGCGGTAAACCATGGTAACCCTTTACTTGTGTCTCGAGATCCTTCACCGAGGCCGTCAATGCCTTGTATTTTACTTCCTCTGCTTGTATTTGTTCTAATGTGATTCGTGTCCCTGAAGCAGCGGTCAGGGAGGCAACTTTTTCCTTTAGCTCTGGCAATTTGGAGGTAAGACCCTTGATCCTTCGCTGGTAATCGACCGTCTGCTTCATCAAATCCGGAGGTGGTTGATATGCTTCCCTTTGTAATTCCTCAATCAAATCGTTTATTTTCTCCAGCCCTGTCTTCAAATAATTCTCAAGAATGGACACTCGATCCACCGCCTGATCCAAATCGTGAGAAGCAACATGCAAATCAATAATCTTCCGTCCCATCGTCTCCATATCAGGTATTGGTTGGTTGAGCACAACACTCAAGGATGACAGCGCATCGAGACTCGCTTCTCCCTCTCGCGTCAAGGAGTCTTCGAGGGAAGGGAGTAGGCCGGTATTTGGATCGGCATCCTCCTTTGCTTGTAGACCCTTCAGAGCTCTGGCTTCTACTCTTGCTAGCAGTTCACGTTCTTCGTCGGCGCTTTCGTTGAGGGTTGCGAGAGCGAGGAGGGCTTTGAGGGTATCGTTGTTGCGCTCGAATGCGGGTGGGGATTTGCCATTGAATTTTGTGGAGAGCCAGTTGTCGACGTAGTTCCAGTCTTTTGATGTAGCGGCGTGTTGGCGGGCTACGGATGGGGAGAAGATTGCTGAGGGTGAGAGGGAGAGGTGTGCCATTGTAGGTGATGTGTAAATATGGTGTTGAGTTTGGTGTTGTTGTTGTGGAGTAAATACGGAAGGAATTCGTAGCCTCGGGGTCCGGACAACCCCACAAGTCTTGGCATGCGAGGCTGAAAGCGATAGTGCTGGAGTATCACGGAAATTGCAGGGTCTAAAGAGGCCAGCTTGTACAATGCGATCCCCCATCAAGACAACTAACCATATAACACCATACCACCACGCTCCTTTCTCTCCCTTCTGACTTTCGCTTCTTCAACCCAATTGACATCCCACAACAACAAACCCTCGAGCGCGGGTATAGTTTCCCACTCATTGACAATTCACCAAATATAAAGACCCCTCCCCTCCAGCGTGGTATCGCTTTATCCGTTTCATCTCCGCCACTAAACTGAACTCTACTCCTCCAACAACCCCTCTGCCGCGACTCGATATTCCTGCATGATCCCTTCACCATGATTGTCAACCTGTCGGTCCTGGCATTCGCTGCCACGCTGCTATCTTCCAACTCGTTGGTTCTAGCAGTCTCATCCTCGGACATCCCCTCCGATTTGCCCATCTCGGCTCTCCTGTCGTCTGCCAACGCGCACTTGGCGAAAGGAGAAACCAACAATGCCCTCACCTACTACGATGTCGCCATTTCTCGAGATCCCCAAAACTACTTGACGTATTTCAAGCGTGGCGCAACGTATCTTTCCCTCGGACGAACCGCACAAGCAACCAAAGACTTTGACAAGGTCTTGAGCATCAAACCGGGCTTTGAGGGGGCCCTCCTCCAGCGGGCGAAGATACGGGCGAAATTTGGTGATTGGGATGCGGCAGTCAAGGATTTCCTCGCTCATGGCACTTCAGCCGATGATCTCGCTCAACTCGAGGAGGCCAAGGGGGCAACCTCTTTGGCTTTTGACGCTGAAAAGGCTGGGAACTGGGAGGAGTGTATTACACAGGCGGGCGCTGGAATTATGACAGCAAGCAAGATGCTTTCATTAAGAAAGACTCGAGCGAACTGTCGATTCCAGCGTGGGGAGGTTCAGGAGGGTATGAGCGATCTGAAGCATGTTTTACAAATGCAACCTGGCGATATCGCACCTCACTTGCAGATCGCTGCTATCACCTACTACGGATTGGCGGATCAGGAACATGGAAAGGACCAGTTACGACAGTGTCTGCATGGGGATCCTGATTCGAAGCCATGTAAGAAGCTTTATAGAAAGATGAAGAACATGGATAAGGCGTTGGAAAAGGTCAACAAGCATTTCGAGAAGAGTCAATACGCAAGCTCCTTGAAGGTTTTATTGCCACAGGGGGAAGATGCCGGGTTGATTCAGGATATTAAAGATGATGTGAAGGGCTTCCGAGAGGATGGAACCATTCCAGAGCATGCTCCAAATGCACTGGTTGCCAGAGTTGTCGACATGGTCTGCGAGGCATATCACGAGGTATGTATTTTCTTGCAAATAGTGAGGTTATGAATACTAACATGAATAGATGAAAAATTACAAGAAGGCAATTCCATGGTGTGACGAAGCACTCACTTACAATGAGAACTCACTTCCCGGACTTATGTCTAAGGCCCAAAGGCACATGGAAGCTGAGAATTATGAAGCTGCCATTCAAACATTAACCACCGCAAAGGAGCACCACCCAGGATCTCAAAAGCTCAACCAGGCTTTGCACACTGCTCAAGTCGAGCTGAAGAGAAGCAAGACCAAGGATTACTACAAGGTCTTGGGAGTATCAAGAGATGCAGATCCAGTGCAAATCAAATCAGCCTACCGAAAAATGGTCAAGATCCATCACCCAGATAAAGCTCATATGCAGGGGATTAGCAAGGAGGACGCCGAGAAGAAAATGGCATCAGTCAACGAGGCTTATGAAGTTTTGACGGATCCGGAGCTGAAAGCAAGGTTCGACCAGGGAGACGACCCGAATGATCACGAGCAGCAACGACACAACCCATTCCAAGGGTCGCCTTTTGGAGGTGGACAGCCATTTGGACACAGCCACGGGGGTCAGCAGTTTAACTTCAAATTTGGCCAGGGAGGCTTCCAGTTTGGATAAGAGACTTTGGGTGGTTGTATAGTTTTGGTTTATGGCGTTAGTTTTGGCGGCGACCAGATCCTAGAATTCACGAATTCACGAATTCATGTATATTTGACATTGGTGTTTATATTTTGTGCAACATAAATAGGTGAGGCTGTCTTGATCTTCGTAGCCACAGCCTTGCGGGTCTCCGGTGTGGCGTGAATGGGCATGATGAGCAGGGTTCACCATGAACCCCTCTCGCCCTTCAAACACAACTCCATACACAGTCAACAGCGACATATGATCCACCCCACCAACAAAAAACACTCCTTCCCCGACTTCTAAATTCAACACGAGGCCCTTTGGAACCCAGAAACTCACTCTCGCATTGTCGGACTGTCGTGGACCCTCGGAATGCGTGTGCGACAGCAGCAACGTGCTCCGATAGTGGATTACCATGGAGGAGTTTGAGTATACCCTCGACAACGAACAACAATTCTGGGACGGTACATTTCTCTCTCCCCACGTTTTTGATCTGCGAGAGCTTTGCTTTTGGAACTCAGCTAATTCTGCCCCTTTTTCTAGAGCTGGATGACATCGTCACCAAGCAATGTCCGTCGCAGTTATTGATCGATAACGCCCTGCGCTCTTATCTACACTTTACCACGAAATTCAAAGATGAGTACCTACAATCCGATTATGACGTGGCGCGATGCATACAAAGGCTTCTGCGGAGCGAGCTGTTCGAGGTGAACAAGGAATATGTTCGGATACAGCTCATCTATTGTCTCTTGCAAGAGGATGAACCAGCGACACTGCACTTTATAGCGGGCTTCTTGCTGTTCGACGGGCGGCAGAATGAAGCAACGTTTGAGAAAATGAACCAGGAAGGTTGTTTTCCACGGTTAATAGAATTGATCAAGCAGGGTCGGAGGGAGGACCCAAGATTACATCGACTTCTTTTGGAAGTGCTGTATGAATCGTCACGAATGCAACGACTGAATACGGAGGATTTGGGGCATGTGGATGATGAGTTTGTCACTTGTCTTTTTCAAATAATTGAGGGGTTATCTGACGATGTCGATGACCCGTATCATTACCCTGTCATTCGAGTTTTGGTCAGTATTTTGCTGCAACTGAATTACTTAAAATCCTAACCTTATCCTACAGCTGGTCCTTAATGAACAGTACATGGTTGCCGCAACCTCCTCTCCCGCAGACAACCAACCACCGCCCTCCCCATTAACCAACCGCGTCATAAAATTGCTAGGAATCCACGGGCATTCCTATAAAACCTTTGGCGAAAACATAATCCTCCTCCTAAACCGCGAAACCGAGACCTCCCTCCAACTCCTCATCCTAAAACTCCTCTACCTCCTCTTCACCACCCGCTCAACGCACGAATACTTCTACTTCAACGATCTCCGCGTGCTCTTAGACGTAATAATCAGAAACCTCCTAGATCTCCCCGACGAACTCATCTCCCTCCGTCACACCTACCTCCGAGTTCTCCACCCCCTCCTAGCACACACCCAACTAAGTCAACCACCTTACTACAAGCGTGACGAAATCCAACGTGTCCTCCACACTCTGGGTCAATCCGCAAACGCGCACTGGGAACCTGCAGACGAAACTACATGTCGACTCGTCGACCGCGTAGCCAAAGTCCCCTGGCTCATCGACCCCGACATCCAAGAAGGAGAAGTAGCCCGAAAACTCCTCGGCATCTCCCTCTCGCCCTCGCAAACAGAGAGTTCTGTCAGCGTCGTCCAAGTCGCTGCCGTATCAGAGAAACCCGGTGTCCAAACTCCAAGTCGGAGATCGGAATTCGATGAGGGAGTGCATGATGTGAATGGGCATGGGAAGGAGGAACCTGCATTACCTATTCCAGAAACAGAGACAGAAGGGGAAGAGGCGAAGAAGGAAAGTTCTAGTCCTACGAAGAGGGGGAGGAGATATCCGCCGCCTCCTATACCGTTGCCGAGGTTGGATGGTGCGAAGAAGTTACCGCCTAAGACGCCGCCGAGACGACGGACGAAGTTGAAGACTGTTGCTGCTTCTGAGCTTTCGGTGGTGGGGACGCAGGTTCCACAAACCTAGTCTTTTTTTTCTGGGCAGTGGACATACATACCATTTATATTCCAACCACATTATTTTTTTCTGTTATAGCGTTGGCGTTTTAGCTGCGGTAGTCTTTCTTTTTTTTTATTCTTTGGTTTGGGGAACCAATCGACAGTACATGGATGGATGGCATGGTATCTTTGTAGTTACGTGCGTGGGATGGACATATGGGAGGCTGACTGGCTAGGATTCTTTGCGCAAGCGGACAAATGTTTATAATGGTAATTGGGAATTATCCTTAAAAGGGGAAATAGAAATAGAGAAAATTCCCAAGTTGATTTTGAAAGTTTGTTTGGAGATTTTTAGGTCCTGATTTCTGCCTACATCAAAGCTACATCCCAACCAACGCCGGCTCAACATTTCTGCTGAACAGACATGCCAGAAGGGTTTGTATCTTGACTACGCACCGTACCCGAACGCAGTTACAAAACACATACCGCAACGATGACCAACCTTATCCGCAGGCAATGATCATGGTCGTCGAAAATCATTGACGACGAGTGTTGCCGCAACCAAACGGGGATGTGACAACATACGATTTCGTAGGACCTTTGATTTTGTTCTCTTGTGGTTGTTGGCCCCCTTTCTAGGGCTATTCGGAATAGAGCTTGTAGTAATGGGATCGATTTCGGATATAGCTTCGTTTTTTTTTTTTTTTTTTGGAGAAGATTGTGAGTCTCATATTTTGATGACTTGTGAATTAACTTCGCCTCCGTGAACCAGCTTCCCATTTTGAAATTTGCGGTTTTGGTGGTACTTTATGCTAGTATGGTTTGACAGGTTCTGTTAGGCTGAAGGGGTCCATTTGTGTATGATAAGAGAAAGTGACCGGAAGAAGGGGTAATTGAAATCTTGTTGTGGGGCCTGACAGGCTCCAGTTTATTCTCATTACTGACTCCCACTCCTCGGAAAGTTACAAGAGTAGTGTCTCTCTTAAGTTCTTCATTTGGACTTCGGCATTCATAACCACACCTAACCTCCTATAAGACATTTGGAAATTCTTCAGACCGCAAAGAGACAAAAGAATAAACAACGTTGAGAAAAATTGAATGCTGGTATCATTGACTATGAAGGAGACTCACCCCACAAAAGAGAAAAGAGCAAGAAATATACACATCCCACCAATCCACCAAGTCCAAGCCTGATATCATCCCATACTGCCTGTTGTTCCTCCCTTCCTTAACACGCCAAAGCTCTCAACCCCAACCCCCCTCCAAAATTTCAGTACGAAAAATTAGTACTTGCTTATAAAAGTACAACGAAAATGAACATGAATCTGACCTCCCTACAACTCCTTGTGAATTGGCGTCTGAGGACTAGTCGGGCTCTTAACATCGGTAGCATTTCGAGGGTATTCGCCCGGTACATGAAGCTGGCTGATACTATTAACACTCTGGTGTCTCGGTGTCTCCGCGAATGGAGGTCGAGGCTCAGCGACTGGTAGGTCTGAAGTAGGAGTATCGCGCAATTGAGACTGGGAGCTCTCAGAGATGTTACCGGAGGCGGCAGACATCATGACGGGAGCTATAATGTTAGAAGTTCCCAAGGGGGCTTGGTTAGAATTCTCGATACTGGTATCCGGCGCTGCTATCATGGTAGCTTCCTTTTCGGCCTGCTTATAACTAATATCGATATCAGGTGCTGCAATCATGGTAGCCTCCATCGCGGCCTGGTCAGCGAGTTGCTGAGGAAAGTAATCGTTTTGGGCAGCTTCCTGGTTGGCATGAGTGTGGCTGTTATATGCTTCTGCTCCAGCAGCGCCTATCGCAACCCCGCCTAGCCCAGCTGCCGCTGCATTTGGGGCAATTTGTTGTTCGCGTCGTGGGGAAGAGACAGTCTCCTGAATTGGCTGGTAGGTGTAGGGATTGACACCATCTTTCATCACTCGCTTATCGACCTCCTCCGCATGAGATGTTAAATCTTCTCCTCCATACTGGTCCGCCGCACTAACCGGGATCGCGCTGGTCGTCGCAACTACACTTGAATTCTTGCCATCTCCGAAGTTGGAACTTCCACTAGACGGAGAAAGAGGAGCTTGTAAGCCACGCTGTGTGTTGATTTGAAGATCGGATGGAAATCGCCCACCTGGTTGGGGACGCCGAGACCCGTCAATTTGGCTATGGCTTGCTGCGACCACTGCTGATGCATTTGCCGAAAATGGCTCTTCATCTTCCTCATCCATGGCACCATCACTGCTTATCGATCCGGCTTTCTGTGACGTTCCGCTAAGGCTTCGGGCATGTTGGCGCACAAATGCATTTCGTTCCTGGGGAGACTTTTCCGTCAAGGTTCGAACATCATCGACCCAGCTAATCATCGTATCGTAAGACTCCGCTCTAAATACCCAAGAGTGACCGCGGTGCATGGAGCCCGTCTGACGGCCCTTGAGCATGAATTTGTTCGAAGATGCGCCCCGAGGGGAATTGGAGCCGAGTTTCTGTTCTGGGAGGTAGAGAGACATGATGGGAGCTTGGGTTTTGTCCGCAGACTTGAACTCGTGGAGATGAGTGGGAGAAAGGACATACCTTGAACCTAGTTAGTGATTTTTCAAGATTTTTATGAGACAATAACATACCATCCTGGTGTATAACTATAATCAATTAGCAGTGTACTAAATGAAAGGCAAAGAATAACTTACCTTTTGAGGTATTTGCTTTTGCGTTCCAACAAGCCCTCGCGGATTGCTTGCGCCAAGTAATTATCTCTACCCGGATAATGTATATTTTGAGCTTCTCGAACGGGTATCTTAGGGTCTACAAAGTGCTCATCGGCCTCAACAAATTGTTCCCTAAAAAGTAGCTTAGTGAGTGAACAAGTAGAGATATTCCCAATCACGCCGAGAAACACAAGAGAAGTGGGGAACATACCATTCATGGTCCTTTGGCATCGCAATTGGTCCTGTTCGAAGCTCCTCGATAGCATCATAGGCACTATCCGCTTCCCGCTTGAGAATGCCAGCGTATGCATTGTAAGACTTTTGAATTTCTCCTACCACAATAGACTCCAATTCTCGACCTGATGCTTCGAGATTCAAATACGCTTGGTGTAGATAATTTTCCTCGTCAATCTGCTTCTCAATCTGGCGATCGGCAGCAAGTTTGAGTAGATATGGATCTTGTTTGCCTGTCATTTGGGCTGGGTCAACATCAGCTTGACCGAGACCATCTTGCAAGCTGTTCACTGATCGCCGTGTGTTTTCCATTTCCTTTTCAACAGAGTTCTTGAAATCCCCAGATAGACTTTTGATTTCCTTGATCTTCTGGTTCAAATCGTTTCGGAGGCCGACCAGAGATAAAATAACATCGTTCTCAATGTCCTTCGACTTATTAGCCTCAGCTATGGCAGTTTTGTGGTAACCTCGTAGGATTTGTAGAGCATCGTCAATTCCACCAGATTGAAGAAAATTAGGAGGAGTGGAAGTGTTGTTGATGACGTTGGCAACCTTGAGGAGATTTTTGGATCTGTGATCGTACGAGGCTTGTATTTCTCGGAAATAAGTGATCAAGTCTTTCAGGATTTTGCGCCATGCTGTAGAAGTATTAGCAAAAGTATTCATGTTGCGGCGGTCAAACCATACAAAAGGAACTGGTTTACGTACATTGAAATCTATTTGCCAGAATCTCTGTTGGATTTCCAGTTGTTGGAACTGGTGAGAAGAAAGCACTGTGTGCTTCATCGCCCTCCCCACCAGTTGGTTGGAGAGCTAAGCTACGCACGCTGCCCGCCCTTGAGCTTCTACGGCTGCCAGACCGCTTCAAGGACCCGGATCTCTTCAAAGAGCCTTTCTTCTTTAGAGTTCCTCCCCGCGAAGGAACCAAAGTTCCCCCTTGAGACATGACCGAGTTGGAGCGCTGCATGTGGCCGTCCACGATCGAGCTTCCCCGCTGGCTTGCGTCCCACTCTTCGTTGAATCGTCCGCGATTCTGTGGCTGCTGTGATGAGGATTGTGCTAAGGGTGAGGATTGTGTTGGATTGCCTGGTGTACCGAAATCGTTGGCAGATATGTTGTTTGGGTTTTGGGGAGGGAGACTATTGGCACCGTAGCCTCGATCGGTATATCCCTGAGAGGGAGGAGGTATGGCCGAGTTTGCGTTAATTGTCGACATCTAGATTATCGAGTCAGTTGCTTGTTCAGATTTGTTTCAAAGGCCGACGTCCCACAACCAACGGCGTAAACTTATTGCTGGAGAACTGACTATGGCTGGGATGTTCCTGTGTTTTATGGCGTTTTGATATTTTGGCAGTATCCCCGTAGACTTTTATCTTGGTTGTGCTGCGCTGTGCTAATGCAAATGTGCTTGTACGCGTGCACAGGTGGGGAGGAAGGATTCTGTGCGACAATGTCAACAAGGAGCCAGGAACAAAGCTCCAGACATGGAGATAGTTTTCCTATGCTGGTGAATCAGGGACAATGAGATGGGCTGTCTTACGCTGAAATTGGCTATTTCCAGCTGGCGGCAGCTGGCGGCAGCTGCCCAACTGGTGGTCAACCCGTACGTCATACCTGGAAAATGCGGGGCTTTGTTGTCCAGAAACAGAGCACGTGAAGATCATAGTGAGACCAGTTACAGACTACTACGAGTAATGGATTTGGAATTGTTTCTAGTCTCCGCACCCCTAACCAATCGATTATCTTGCGGTACGATTTTCTAGTTGATAGTTGGGGGAGGCCATTCAGAGAATATGAAAGTCCAAACCCTCACCATAAGCGAGTGGGAGAAACGAAGAAACGAAGTTATAAAAATTGAAAGAAAAGGTATTTGCAAATTCTAGTATTGATCATAATTCTCTCGTTTTAGACCTCTGCCATGTCTTCCCCAGCGATGATACATATCTCCCAGTCGCTTCAAATATCGCAAATGCACTTTTATCGTAACTCCACAGATGGTATATCCCTTATGCTTTAGGCGCTGCAGCCTTGACATCCCCCGGAAAGGGATTGTCGGTTCTTCGCTCGTCTCTCAATGCAGTAAGCTTTTCAATTGCTTCCTTCAATGGGACTGGCTTTCCACGATCCTGACTTGATGTATCATCACGGTTCCTAACATTGACCTCTCGTCCAGTCATTTCTTGATCACCAACAACTACACCATTCGTTAGTATGTACAGCTAAGCGTCTGCACTGGGAGAACTTACCAAAAATAAAATTGTATTGCGATAATTGTCCTGTGCGGATCTTCTTTTGTAGCGTATTACCACTAAGATCAACGTCCACAAACATGTGCTGTGATTTGAAGATAGACTGCACCTCCTTGGCGTAATCGTAAAAGCCAACGCCAACCGGTACAATTAGAATTTGTCGAGGACTGAGCCAGAAAGGCCATTTTCCTGCAAAATGCTCCGTCAAGATTGCTGTGAATCGCTCGATACTCCCGGCAACGGCTCGATGGATGATCACTGGTCGAGCACATCCCGGGGTGAGAGGCTTGATAACTCTCTCCTTCTTCGCTCCGGGTACTTCTAGAGCTACCGGTTCCTTCTTGGCCTTCTCTGCTTTAGCCTTGGCTGCAGCTTCTTCGGAATCCTCTTTGGGTTTTACAATCACCTCGGAAGTCATGTACTCGAGACCAAAGTTTTGTGGAAGCTGGAAGTCAAGCTGGATGGTAGCACACTGCCACTCTCTTCTCAAGCAATCGGAAATGGTGATATCAATCTTGGGACCGTAGAACGCTCCATCACCCTCGTTGAGTTCCCAGGGCGTACCTCCATTCGCGGCAAACTCGTCCAAGGCTGTGCGGAGCTTGTCTTCAGCCATATCCCAGGTCTCCCGCTTACCCATGAATTTCTCTGGTCGTGTAGAGAGCTTCATTTTGAAAGTAAATCCCAGTAAGCCATAAACAGCATTGAGGAAATCGAACAGGTCAGTGATTTCATCCTTAATTTGGTCTTCTCGGCAGAAAATGTGGGCGTCATCTTGCTGGAATCTACGGACTCGAGTCAAACCAGACAAGGCACCTGAAGCTTCATTTCGATGGAGGACTCCAAAATCAGCAACTCTCCATGGCAACTCTCGGTGACTTCGCTCGCGATGGTCAAACATGAGGCAGTGACCAGGGCAATTCATTGGCTTCAATGCGAATGTCTCCTTCTCGTCACCAAATGTGAACATGTCATCCTTGTAGTAATCCCAGTGACCAGATGTCTTCCATAGCTCCGAGTTGTACATATTTGGTGTAATGACTTCATTGTAGCCACGCTTCCAGTACTCTTCTTTGAGGAAAGATTGGATGGTGTTGTAGATACGTGCTCCATGGGGTAGCCACATGGCGGATCCTGGTGACAGGTCGTGGAAGAAAAACAGCTCTTGGTCTTTGCCAATCTTTCGGTGATCGCGCTTTGCGGCCTCCTCCAAAAACTTCTTGTGCTCGGCCATCTGCTTCTTGTCTGGGAACGACACACCATAAATTCTCTGGAGAGAGTCGTTATCCTTGTTTCCGAGGAAATAGGATGCCGAGTTCTTCATGATGGCGAATGTCTCGATTCGGCCGGTGTTGGGTACGTGGGGACCACGGCACAAATCGATAAGAGGTCCATTTCGGTAGACTGTTGTAGACTCTCCATCCTTTATCTTGTCCTTGATGATGTGTTGCTTGTATTTGTTGTAGCTGAACATCTCCAAAAGGTCCTCTTTTGTAAGGACCAGTCGCTCGAAGGGCTGCTTTTCCTTCACAATTTGAGTAACCAGTGTCTCCAAAGGCTTCCAATCCGCCTGCTGTACGGCACCACCCTCTGGCAGACCCATCTCGTAGTAGAAGCCATCATCAATCGGAGGACCAATACACAGGCTGCACCCAAATCTTCTTTCTGAAGCCTCTCCCAATATGTGTGCACTCGAGTGCCAAAAGACCTTCTTTCCAAGCTCATCGTCGAATGTGAGGAGTTCCAATTTGCAGCTTGCTTCCAGAGGTCGCTCCAAGTCCCATAGCTGCTCTGGATCCCCGTTTAATTTGGCGACCACTGTGCGCTTGAATAGACTATTCGAAATGGCTTTGGCGATTTCAGCAGGTGTGGTCTCCCACGAAGTACCTGGCTTGACGCTTCCGTCTCCAAGGGTAATGGTAATCGGTTCTCGAGGTTTGGCAGCAATATCAGCATCGAATTTCGCCTTGAGTTTGGCGAACAATTGCAATCGGTCTGCGAGAAATTGTGGTTGAGGACTGAGTTCGAGTGGACCAGCATCCCCGCTATCTGCCGACTTATCCTTCTTGACTTTCTGCTTTTGCTTTTTTTCACCGCCAATTGCGACTTTCTTGACGCCGTCGACGACGGAATCGACGGCCTTTTGTGCTTTATCCATGGTGTTGTGGTGTTGCTGTAGTTGTAGTCGTAATTGAAGTTCAGGACAATCGCGGGGGATTTTGGACACGGTGAGACTGTGAGTAAATCGTAGCGGGGAGGGGAGTCAGAAAGGTGGGTCCGGCTTTTTCCATTTCCTCGACCACGCTAGCCAACGAAATTTCAAGCTTCACGAATTAAAAAATCCCATCCACCAAAAAAACAGCAAAAATGTCATTTCGAGGCGCCCCACGAGGTCGCGGAACTGGCGCAAACTCTGGAGGATTTGGAGGTAGAGGCGGCGGTGGTTTTGGAGGTCGTGGAGGTGAGTTTTCCCCCTCTGTGCTGGTCGCGAAATTATTTTCGAGAAGCTCGAGCTGATTAGAGATTAGGACGCGGTGGATTCTCAAGAGACAATGGACCCCCCGATGCTGTTCACGGTATGCACGATCCTTATACGGACTAAGAAAGGCTATCCTAATATGGTTATAGAGATGGGAACTTTCCTCCATGCTTGCGAAGGCGAAATTGTGTGCGAATCAGTAAACACCAAGATCCCATACTTCAATGCGCCAATATACCTCGAGAACAAGGTGCGTTTCAATTGTTCTGCCCCTACAATTTGTGCCCGAGTGCTAACAATTTTTTAGACCTCAATTGGCAAAGTCGATGAAATTCTAGGTCCTATCAACCAGGTAATTCGATCTGCTTTCATAACCACCTAGGCCAAAAAGCTAATACATCACAGGTCTACTTTACCATCAAACCAACCGAGGGTATCCAAGCCGCATCATTCAAATCCGGAGACAAATTCTACATCGGCGGTGACAAACTTCTTCCTCTCGAGAAATTCCTTCCAAAACCCAAACCACCGCCAGGAGCAGCAAAGCCAAAGCGAGCTGGAGGACGAGGAGGTAGAGGAGCACCAATGAGAGGTGGCCGAGGAGGCGGAAGAGGGGCACCAAGAGGACGAGGTGGTTTCAGCGCTGGTGGAAGAGGCGGAGGCCGTGGAGGTGGAGGATTCTCACGAGGTGGCAGTGGTGGGTTCGCACCAAGAGGCCGTGGAGGTGCGAGAGGTGGATTTTCCCGTGGAAGAGGTTAAAAATGTCATCTTATGCTGGCTTTGTAAATTTTTCGGCGTTTAAGGTGGCATTGTTGCGTCGCTGTCAGGGTCTACTCTAGGATTTTCATTTAAGGGTCATAAAAGAAGTGTGGAATTTTCAGAAGACGGGTGACATATTGCGGTGTGAAGTGAAATGTTGGTTCTAGGACTGTATACTCAGTTCACCCACGAAATAGGCGTCTATGATGATGAACCTGTCCTTCAAAAGCAGGTAAGATACCATAATTTTTTGGAGGCATTCATGTCGAGGATAGGGAAAGCCAGGAGAGTTTTGGCAGGTACTTTACCATGTTTCAATATCCCTTAGTATTTCGGACTACATCTCTCCCCTCTGATTGTGCCTTGGTTGAAAGAGAATGAACAGCACAAGCTGATGCGATTTCGAGATAATCAAAATAAATTGTTCTACTCTGCCTAGTCGAAGTATTAAGTATACGGTTTTGAAATTCAGCCTCAAAATCCTCGTTACCTTCCACCTGAACCTGAACCGCACGGTTTTAAGAACTCACGGTTCGAATTTCACTAAAAAAACGCACGACCTCACTTGATGTCGACTCTAAATTTTTCGATCCAGAGTAGCAAAAAGAAATAATCAACTGGGAAGAGAGTCGTAAAAAGTGACACGGAGAGTTAGTGGTGATTGAAGAGAGAGTTTGTGCCTCAACGCAAAGCTGGTTGTGCGAAAGGAGAATGCTTTATAAAGTGCCCCAGCACCCAACCATCAACTAAAGAGGTATCATAACAACATTTTCCGTAGCCAGGGCGTTCATCGCCCTTCCTGGTCCTCGTACACAAACAATAGAGCTCTTTCCCTTAACCTATACTACTTCTCCCCTTCCCTCTGCGACCCCTCCAAATCTTTCCAAGCCCAACCTAAGGCTTAGGGATATGTATGCTCTTACTAGTCATCATAACTCCACTAGCAACAAACAAGAATGCAACAGGATGAAACTCAAATATCGTTCCCGTAGCCCAAGTCCCCCATGGCAAGTTCTCCAATGTCCAGCCTTGACCAACCCAATAAGCCATCAACGCAGCGATCGACAACGAAGTAGGAATTGGTGTGCCCTCGAAGTATTTCGACTTTCCAGTCTCGTCCTTGGGTACATTGGCAACGGAGATATTAAAGCGAGCGAGACGGGTGAGGCCGCAGAGGACGAAGAAGGTCAGGAGGATGTGGTCAACGGGAGTACGAAGGCCAATGGCGAATGCAGCAGCGGCTGGGGAGACACCGAAGGAGACCTGTTGGATTTCATGTTAGAATTGCAATATAAACGTGCGGGGAGGGGAACATGCAAGATCAGCAAGAGAATCAAGTTCTTGACCCATAAGACTAGACTTCTTCCTCCATCTCGCAACCTTGCCGTCCATAAAATCAAAGAATAATCCAAACGGCATGAAAGCCAGAGCAGCCCATAGGTTCCCGTGTGCATCCGCATCTCCGAGACAATATCGCATGGAGGAGAAGACCGACATGACTCCGCAGAATCCTATGCAAAAGTTAGCAACCAGCCGTACCTAACCTGCAAGTAGACGAGGGCTACATACCATTCAACTCCGTAATCAGATCTGCGAGATGCAACATTCGAATCATAGAGAAATGTCTCGTATCTTCGGCAAGCAACTGCTTCTGCTTCTCAACATCTGTGCCTCTCGTCAGCGAATACCCTCATCAACTTCAATTGGAGAAGGCATACTTGGTTCACCGACTGCTTCCTTCGTTAGGCCATTCGAGGCACCGGTATTCGTTCTTTTGGACATGTTTTGTTCCCGAAGCTGTGCCTGGCACTATATTTTGCAAATATGTGGGAAAAAGAGGTGGTTGTGGGGGTGGGAAGGTCGGTGGGTATGTTGTAAAGTTGTACTCTCGGTGAGGTTTGTTTGGGCAAGCAAGCCAGACGTCATGAGTTGTAAAATCCTGGCTCACAAGGCTTCAGCCACAGGGTTGAGCAACGCCACGATTGGCTGCGAGTACCTCCCGAAAATTCGACCAGTCATTTGGAGGCCCATTTTGCCTTCTAGACTTTTATTTATCCATTTAGCAGTGAGGTAGGCGAAGGATGTTATGTTATTTCAATAAACAGAGGAGAATGCCTGAGGGCGATTTTACTTTGAAAGAAGGTGGACCACGAAACCGTGGGTAATAGTCTCGCATAGCAACTTTAGTGCTTTTGTTCACCCATATCTCTTTCCTCTTAGTTGTTCCTCACTATGAATATACTCTTCCGTGACCAAACAAGGTAGGGCAAAGATTTTCCCGGCCTACGCTCACCCCCCGCGATTCAGTTTCGACGAGTTGACGGTCAAAAAGTTGAGCCAAGGAAGAAACTTCTCCGCCGCCAACCTCATCAGAGGTTCAATTTATACTCTCAATCGCTACTTTCTAGTTCTTTTCTACTTGGTATTCTTGGACCTATAGGTTTAAGGTAGAGCTGGATTCATAAATGGCAAAACTGGAAACCGAATTGGGAGGATGAAAATTGGGGGTTCTTGTCACCCAATGCCTAGGTAGCAAGTTGGCTTTACACACAGGAACCAGACGAAGATAGGGTTTTTGTGCCTTGTGCTACGAGAGAGAAGCCAGTGTGCCATGGGTTTGTTTCTTTTCTCTTTTCACTTCCCATCATCAATATAGTCTTCCAGTTTCTAGACAGGGCTAATATTTACTTGTTATATCCGGTGTACCTTGTATGGAAAGCGATAACTATACTCTCATTCCGATTCCAAGTTTCAAAGGCAATGTACGGGGTAGAGTTGACTTCATTTAAAGAAAGCGGAGTGGTCACAGCAAGAACTTGCAATGATGTTGAGAGTTCGCAGAGAGTTCTGAGACTACCATATTTACTACCCACTTTGAATCACTGTATAAAGGGTGGCTATTGGTAGGTGGCCTATCAATAACTTATCTTGTAAAAATATTTTGTGAAAACAGTCGAGCAATTAGTAGGTCACCGACCAATAATTCATCTTGCAAAAATATCTTGTAAAAAAGTTAAACTATTTGTAGGTTACCTAGGGACAGTCGCGGTCATCATTGTCTTTGCTGTTGGTAGGTTACCTCCCGCTACTTGAGTCTTTATCCTGTAAAAATATCATGTGGAAAATTAGCAGGTTACCTTTGAATAGTCGTGATTTGTTTTAGGGTGGTATTAGCATGAATGGCTTCAAGATTTCGTAATTTTCTTCTACTTTTCAAATTCTAGCCATCGTCCTCCCCTCTCATAAGCGAAGAAGTACCGCCTGCCAGTAATTCCCCAGAAATCATACCCATCACACTCTCCAGCCACAAGTTAAAAGAGCTCACAATAAAACCAAATGGAATAGCCTTTTCCCATGCGACATGCAGCGATTTTTTTAGTTGTTCTAGAAGAAGAAATGATGGATGCCTAGAATTTATTTTTAAGTTTAGCCAGATAAGTTGGTGGCGATCACCTACGACGTTGTGAGAAAAAGGACAGATGTTTGCCACCTTAAATGATGTAGTTGCAATTGTTTTCGAATTTGAGGAGACTTCGGTGACTGAGTAGATGGTATTGTGTGGTTTGAGTGCGAAGGATGGCGACGCAAGTTTTAGTAACTTTGGGGAGGGGAGGATAAACGATCTTCCTTGAGATTTGAGGTTACACTGTTGTAGTCGTTGATCTTGATCATGCTTTCCCCTCAGGAAAGAAGATAGTACGAGTACACCAAAGTTGAATTTTTCCAAGACGGATAATTTTTCAAAAAGGTCTAGAAGAAATCGAAGCTCAATTTCTTCATTCCGCGAAAGTCAAAACCAACCAACCATTATTTGAGAATTGTTTCGAAGAATAGCAGTTAAAACCGCTCCCAACCATCAATCGGTGCCATGATGTTTCACCACCACCTACTCTCTCCATCGCACCAGTCCACGTTTCAAACCCTCATTTTCGGACTTTTATCTCACACCACGGCTCCCCCATAAAATCCTCAACTTCTTCCTCAACCCCCTCGCTTCCTCCTCAACTTCCCTCGTAACATCACTCCACTCACCCCTTTCCTCATCATGAACACCCTTCTCCACAATCTCCAACCCATTCCCAGCCCATTTGCCCCGAACGGGGTCGCCGCGACGACTCCATCCATTCGTCCAGGTAATCCTCATCAATACTGAGAAATTAAAAAATTCACACGTCTCCTTCTCCGTTTTCAACCTCTTCGACCTCGACCTCAAACCCAATAGTTCTCTTCCCCTATTAGGCGTTTGGTCCTCGGAGAAAACGACTTCACGGCTGGTCAAGTTTCGAAGAACCCACACTCGATTTCGAGGAAACAGTTCGGGGCCTCGAAGCTGTTTTTCAAGAATTTCATTTCGTTCTTCCGTAGCACGAGAATTCAATTGTTCGGGGTCCATTTGAATTCTCTTTCGTTTCTCGTCTGTTCTTTCCGTCACAGAGTGAGAGGCTGATTTCTTGATTCCCTTGCGTGAACGAGAGCCTGAGTCCATAAATCTTGTTCCAATTTTCACTGTAGTTGGCCTGGTGTGAGAAGTATGCTTTCTCCAGAAAGACCGTCCAATGGTGGATTTGGGAGACCAGTCTGAACTCAGAATCTATTTTGCTATGCTATCTTGCTCAAATGGTGCTGGTAGATCAAAGAAAAGGAGCTTTGGTAGCATATCTTTTTGCCTGCCCAAGGGGCAGCAGCATTGATGTGGGAAATATGGACATGTCTCAAAATCGAAACCCATAATCTTTGGCTTGCGAGGCCAAAGGCAAGAGTATCCTGTCTTGCGAGCATGCGTTAGGCGAACATTGTGCCTGCAAAAACGGAGGGAGACACGAAGTCGCACTCATTCCTTAGTGGGAGCAGGTAGCTGATTATTTTATCAATGAGCTCATTGGATAGTCGATCTAGAGGCCCCGAACTCGAATCGACCGAGGAGGGGTTCACTGCCAGCTTAGGATAAGAAATCATAGGTCTTGCGAGTGTTGACCAGGCATCAAAAGGGTGACTGGAGATTTGTGAATTGGCTGTGCCCTGCTTGAAGCTTTTGACTTTGCTGGATCTCTGGGACAAGGATCCGCCATTCCTCAATGATTCTACCCATAGTTCTGCCCATAGTTCCAAGAACCTTTCCCAGCTAATAACTACCAGTCATTTGTTCGGAATCTGTTGAATGGTTTAGTGTCTTTCTCATTGCAACAGATTTTGTTGGGAGTGGTTTATATACTGATGCCTAAAATTTACGTAAAAATTGTGAACTGAGATCATTGGCAGAGACTCTTTTCACACCATTTAACAGCTCGACGAATCTGGTATCTTTTTGAAAGCTGACGAATGGACAAACAAGGAGAAACTTGGGCTTGATATTCCTTTTTTCGAGACGCAGACATTGTTGGTAGCTCCATCTTTCTCCTTCGGAGCTGCAGTGTGCTTTGATGACAAAAAACAATTTCGAGTGGGCTTTTCCGAGATACACACACAGATGTACATAGAAATATCTTTACTACTTAGTATACCTGCTACCGGTACCCATCCCATCAACGCGCCCTGAGAGAAGTGGCGCAGCCTTATTACTCAGCCTTGCTCGTGTACTACGTATTTTCGGTATGACTCCTCGTAGTTTATGTAGTATTCAGTGACTTTAAAGAAAATCGCAAAGCATTCGCAATCACAAACCAAGAAACGATTGAAGATACAAACAAAATCGAGAACAAAAATACAAAAAGTAGGAAAAAACTACCGGGAAAGACGGCAGCCATGAAGTTCCTTTACACCCCATTAATCGGCAAAAACTACTACCAAGACGAAAGTCCCGAGATAGAATCAAGACGAGCATGGAGACATCGCCGCTCCGTCAAAGTATTTCCTTCGAGGCAACACCACCAGGATACACTCAGATGTTATGAATCGATGCCCCGCGGAATGTATGCTTTCAACCATAAATTGGCAGATATGGATCGTGAACGGCATAATCGAATAGCCTGGAACAAATATGGAAACTTTGTAGTAGAGAAAGAACAATTTCCAACGCTTCCTAATCCTCTTTTCCCAGACAGGTACGCTTATATTCCCTGAGACTCAATTGATGGTTTACTAAACTAACTGCAGCGAGCAATACTTGCTTGTCAAGCATACCCCCAAGAAGCAAACAAGAGGAGCGCAGGCAATTCGGAGGAAGAGAACTCTGGCTTCGCGTACGTTCAAGAGGAGAGGTTTCGAGGAGGTTCGGCGGGACGGCTCGAGCGGTACGTCAGGTTTCCTTTTTGCGAAGGAGCAACAATCCGACCGAGTATCGAGTAAATCGGAGTCGTCAACAGGAGATACTATGCCGCATTGCCTTAAACTTTGTGAGCAAAGAAGCTTGCAGAATAATAGCATACAAGAGGACGCGGAACTAAATTCGGAATGCACTGAAGAGGAATCGGACTGGGTTGATATCGAAGATGAGGATATATTTGAAAGCCTGATAGCAGAGCTGGATCTAGATGATGATTATATCTGGCTGTAGCTGTAGCGGTAATACATGCGACGAAATATATCGTTGTTGAAGTTTTAGCAAGTTGGGAATGGCTTCAAGGCTGAGGAGCGGGCAATGTTCGGCTAGCGTTATTCCTCCTCTGGCCAATCACAAACTGTTCCCGTATTTCCTTTTTTAAGTTCCGAGCTTCCGACTTCACTTCATTTTTCAGTCGAAATACCATCAAGCAGATCAAGCATCACACGAAATTTACCTTTCAGATGAGGACCATGTCGATTAAACTTCAATTTTGCACAAACAGATGTCGGAAATAGAACACTGGAGCTCGCCCCGTGGGAGACGAATTACTTGCCCTAAAATAAATTGATCATTTGATCCTCGAATCCTCTCCTCGTGCTTCCTCTTTCGACAAGGGATAATCTGCAATTGATTCTGTACAGAAAGCGATTATGCTATTTCATTGACGAATTCCAAGGCTCTTTATTCGATTCCCTGTGCTGGGGCAACTGGAAATGGCCGTTGTCAACGTTATTTGCTGTTGGTGTTACATTTCACTTTAAAACCGGGAAACAACCACTCAACTACGGGGTAGACGGTGTAGATCAGGGGTGTTGGGGAGCTAATCAGCTCCGCCCGTGCATTTACCCTTGTGGGTTAGCACGCACAACTGCTCCATCCTCGGAACACCAGGAACAACCTTTTCGTATGAATTAATTCTCCCATTGGTTGAGTTGTTGGTTGGAAAGATGTCAAGATACAAACAGACAGCGAATTTGATGTTGGTGGAGTGTTAGCGAGGTTGGCAGTTGGTTTAATTACCAGGCAGCTCTTCCCTTCACTTCAACCTTCAACAAAAGCTCTGAAAGTTGGGCTAAGCAAGTCAAAGGTCTGCAGCACTTCACGTACTAATCAGCTAAGCCACGACGCATTCACTTGTATATGTCTTATGGTTACCTGTCTATGTATCCTTATTCACAACCTTGCTTTCTTATCAAATTACAGGGTACCATCGGCTAAAATATTTTTTGTTGCTTTGGCCTTTCAGTTTCTTATCAGCAACTTATCATATTTTGGTTTCCTTCAAATTCACTGCGGCTGAGTGCAAAGCAGTTCAACTGCAAAGAAACTGCACTTTTGATTCTGCTTTTGGATGAGCCTTTCCAACATACCGCGACTGAAGGATCATAGGATGGATCGGCATCCTGAGAAAGAGGTGGATTCTTACCCCATGGAAGAAGTGCAGATACAACCCCTCCAGCACTCTGCTTCCCCACCTGGACGAAGAGAGAGTACGCAAAGCTTAATAAGAGACCGAATCATTCGCTTTACATCGCCAGTCCAACTCAACTATAGCCCCTTATCACCACTGTTGAGCGACAAGCTTTTCAGCGATGAAAGGCGATCTCAAAGCCACTCCAAGAATGATTCCCTAGTCTCTATGGAGTCAAAGTATAACGCCATACACCCAGCCAATCAGCATTTCCTGGAACCTTCACTGACTAGCTCGCCTGGAGTTTCCCCCAAGTCACAGACTCCATTGGATATCACCGATTCCGTCAAAACATGGTGGGGCTGGTGGCATCCAATGTTTCTTATGTATGTCTTTTTCCTGATCGGCGTTTCCGCGGCGACTGGACACCACTTCTTCTACGCTTCATTAAATGGCACTGAGGCTACAGATCAATTCAGGAGAGCCCGTTATGGTAAGCGACTTTTGTTTTGGTTCCTTCGAAGTCCCCGACCCTAGTGCTCGAGAGTCTGTTTTATCCTCTTGCTGCCTTTATTTCTGGAAAGAAGAAAACATGTGCTAATAAGTTACAGGTGCTGCTCTGAGTTTTGTGGCCAAAGCATCACTCATGGCGAGTGTAATTCTGGCATTTCGCCAGCAAATGTGGGCAACTTTTCGCAGGAAAACACTTACTGTTGACGCAATCGACTCCATCTTTGCTATCATGGAAGACCCTACTGTTATGAAATGGGAAGCTTTCAAAAATGCGAAAGTTGCAATGTTTTTAGCTTTCATAGTCTGGTAAGAAGTTTCCTTCTCTTTCTCCTGCCCCCAACATATGATTAGTCAAAACTGCAGCAGCACGCACAAATCATTCTGTGGTGTTCCACTTTGCAAGATAAAATTTCTTAACTGCTGTTACAGGATATCCCCTCTCACTGTAATCCTTACGCCAGGAACGCTCACCGTTTTGCCCTCCGTGATTACGAATATTACTACTTGTCCTACTGTCCGAACTTTGAATTTTACACCTGAATCAAGCTATGATTGGCGAGCTCCGGAAAAAATTGGGGGTCTTAATCAACTATCTCTTTCGCTGTACAACACAACAACCGACGATCTAAGTTTCCCTTATCTCTTTGATTATTATACAGCACCTTCTGGAGACTTAGATTTGGCAGCTACTCTGAGTGCTTATACGCAAAGTCCAGTTGCACAAAAGAATATATCTCTTCAAGTTTGTGGCTCTGGTTGGAATTGCTCATATGAGATCGCTTTTGTAGGTCCAGGCTATAAATGTGCTGAATATGGAGGGGGAAACGATGGTAAGTTCCTCAATCGATGCCCTTTCAATCCTTGGGCTTCCTTGGAAACATTATTCTGACTTCATCCAGATGCACCAATAGAAACCCGTGTCCTAATTCCAGAGGGAGGCTACAGTTATTTGGCACATGCTACGCTGGGCGAATACTCAACAGTACAGATCGATTCTAGCCCCGGTGGTGGCCATCCCACGTCGGCCCCTCCATGGCCTAAAACTCTTGGAGCATTCAGAACAGAACCAATTATCTGGGTTGGTTATTCTGTCCTCAAAGATGGCAATGTCACTTTTCCCGCCAATTCATCAGACCCCCGTTGGGCAACAGCCTTTGATACTAAAATGTTCTCCTGTCTACACTATGAGACTAGTTATAATGTTACTTTCAACTACACCGCTGGAATACAAAAAACAACAGTCACGAACCGAAAGTTCATCTCGCCTATAATGAATACGGAATTTCTACGAGGGGTAGACGCCAACGATGGTACGAGGGATAACATAACGGCCATACCAGCCTACGAGTATATTCTGCCCCAGGATGTAGCCAAGTATCGACTCACAGCTGCATATCACTCTCTTGGTCTCCAATTGCGGACGCGAATTAATGGGAGTCTCTCACTCCTGCCGTCTGGTGGTGTTGCAAGATCGGAAACTCCAGCTACAAACACGAAACTCATTGATGTCCGTCACTACCTCCCGTAAGTTTATCCACTTCAGGCTGAGCCCAGCTTTTCCCTGTAATAATTCAGATCCCATGCATCCTTCCAGCCCAGCGAGAACGCTCCTTGCGGCCTTTTTTGACCACAGAAGTTAACGTACTTGTTTCTAGAAACCCGGACTTGATAGATGGAATCCAATCCCTCTACGAAGACATGATCCTCTCTCTTCTCTCCAACCCCCAACTCATGGTCGTAGCCTGGGCCGCACAACCCTGGAACCAAAGCGGAACCCTCTCCGACGGCCCCTCATGGCCATGCAAAAAGTCCCGCAACCTAAACGTCTTCGACTACCGAGTCCGCGATCTCTGGCTCGTCTACGGCTCCTTCATATTCCTCGCTGCCATCTCGATCATGTTTGGCTTGAAAGCTGTACAACAAAATGCGGGTCATTTTAAGAAGAACCGGTTTTCTGCGATTGTGGCTGCGACGAGGGGACCCGAGTTGGATTCGGTGGCTTGGAGGACCGATGCTCATGGTAAAATGCCGAGGGGTGCTGGGAAAACGAAGTTGGGGTATGGTATTGCGAGGCAGGGTCTTGGTGGACAGAGGGGAAGTTATATTGGGAGTGGAGTCGATGATGGGTTTGGGGAGATGTTTTATCGGAGTGAAATTGATAGAGAGGAGAGTGGGCTAATGAGATGATGAAATTATGTAATGTTTAGTTGAATTTTAACATGTTTCTTTTTTGAACCCCAAGTGGGATCTTGGCTGTGTGTTGTGGTGAGGAGATCCAAGGTCCATGGGTCGTGCATTCCCTTCTCGCTTTCACGATATCGGGTAAGAGGGAAGGAGCGATCAGGTCATGACCTTCCACCTTGACTCTCATCTTCCAAGGTCAAGCGAGGGAAGGAGCGATCCCGATATCCTTGAGGGGTTGAAAAGGTGGTGCAGATATAAGGCAAAGAAATCCTCACCCTCACCGTAGCATCATAGTAACTTTTGATTACCAAGCACCTCATCTGGTCTTTTGAACCCATAAAAGGATTGAGGGCGGGAGCCGTTGTTTCTTCTAGACTGATTAGCCATCTCAAACGAGGGGAGCTTGCCTACCTCCCTCCTTCTAGATAAAAGCAAGGGGTCCTGCTGGATTCATCTGATTTCAAAATTGCCACCGCGCACCGAACGTGTGAACTTTACCTGCAAAAACTAGGAAGAGGAAAGAGCAACAGAGATCCCCGTCGTGGTGATTCCCCATTGTCTGTCTGCGCGCCTGCCAAGATACATTTACCACAAGACAAAAAAGTCATAATTCACTTTGCTTGTCTTGTTGGGATATCACCTCCTAATCTCATGCAAATGCTTGGCTCTTGCGATCTCGTGAGACACCGTGTGAGAGGTTGCTTCAAACTTACTACCTCTTATTATACTATATAGATTCTTGGCGGTGTTGAGAAGTGCGAGCAAGGCTGAATGGATTGAGATCTATCTCGCCCATATTCTAGGCTTGTTGTTGCGAGTCAAAATTTAACCTTCTTCATAGAATATTGATTCACATCCACCTGGCGTAGTCATTTTGGTTGTCTTCATCTTTGGGGTAGTGACTGGAAATATTTGGAGCGGAAAGTTTCAAGACATCACTTCGCGAGTCAATGGCATGGTTAAAGTAAATTGCAGCAGCTTTCATTGGCTTCTATAAAAACCTTTTCTCGAACACGTTCCTTCCTAGGAGGGTTCTCAAAACGCTAGTAGCAAATGTGATGATTACACTTCCTTCCTTCGCCCATGGTATTACTGAAGTTCCCGGTCGGGGTATCTCCAAACCCGCAAGCCAACACTAGATGTAGCCACCAACGCCCGAGTCCTATTGGTAACTATCATACATCCTCCTACAACAAGAAAATACCAGGTCCATTCACAGTTCGTCTTCGCCTTAGGATGAGTTGCCACACAATTAAAGAGCCCCACTTTGTGAGATGACATCCCAGTCGCAATTCTTCGACTCGCTGACCTCAATGGAAGACCAATCCGTGTGGACGAGGCGCCGGCCGATGGGGTACTGGTCCAACATCCAAATTACAATTTGAGCATTCTTGTGGGGTTCGAATTCAACAAATGCCTTGCGGCCCCCACGTCCGTTGTCAATGAGTCCGCAATCGAAGATGGCACTAAGTCCTTTAACAAAGACAAAAAGCTCATCATCGGTGATTGCATTGTCGATGTTGCCAAAGTGAACTGTTCTCTTCTTATCCATCTTGTCCCTGTGATTCCGGTTCTCGACCAGGTTGTATCTCGCGTCGTTCCGCTTGAGTCTGTTGATAAGAGTTTTGTTGAAAGCAGTTGGGCAGCGTTTGTTCCTGGCTGCGGCGGGAAAGTGGTTGAAGGCCGCGGTCTGCATTCTTGTTTGAAGAGTCTGATGGTGGTGTTCAAGGATATATGATGGTGTAAGTTATGATTCAATCCAATCAACGCCGATGATGCCGATGAAATCTTGGAACTTGTGATAAGTAGTTTCGAAGGCGTTTCTGGTGTTTGCTACGTCGTCCAGCCAACGCCGCTGAGGAATCAAGTCGCGGTGCTCAAACTTCTCTCGATGGATCTCATCATTGTCTTTACAGACACCACCAATCAAAAAATTCCTACAGGAAGGTTTGATATGAATGTAAGGACATGCGGCGCCCGACGGGGGGTTGCAGCCGGTTTTGTTGTTGATATGGTACTAAAGAAACATCAGTGCTTAGTTGACTTGGATATCAGGGGCTGCTTACCCTGCAGATGCTTTTCAAACCGCAACTAGAGACCCCAGAGTGGATAGGATTCCGACGTTGAGGTAAACGAGAGAGCTGGAGAGGGCACACACGAAGCAGCTCCAACTCCTTTGGGTTATATGGGTCCGGTTTTCGGATGTCTCATCGGAGAGGTGGTTGGGGAGCTGCCATTGTGGCGCAGAAGAGTTGCTGGCTGACATATTGCAAGGTGGCACCCCAGAATAGCTTCGGAGGTGTTCTGTATACTCGAGCTGCGATACCTAGGAGGCGATACATCAACACTAAGCTTCGCAATGAGAAGGGTCACTGGCAGTAGAGGAGGTTGTGTACAAGGTAAAAGTTAGCCAAAAGTGGCCAACGAGGCTAAACAGCCAAATGAAATGGATACTTACACCTGGGACTCTGGCACAGAAGAAAAAGTGATGGTGTTGATTTAGGTAGGTTCCCTTCCGAACCTGGTTATCTAGACTGCCGTGTCATCCAGCAGTCTGAATTATATGATCTCCCCTGTTGAGTTGGGCATCAGTGACAGAATCGCCAAGTGAGGATTACAATTAGAGAAAATAGTGTACTTACCGAGTGCACAACAACAAGGCAAAGTGCGGTAGAGTTGGGGAGGGCCCCTGGGGGCGCTCGAGACGACTGGTGGTTTGTAGCTGCAGAGGGCCTAAGGCAGTTTGAGGTATCAGTTGCAAAATCGAGCAGGTGATTACTATAGAGAAAGCTGGTGGATGGGAACATTGAACTTACCAGAGAATCCCCCTTCTCGCGCCTCTGCGTGTGGTGGAGGTTCACAGCGGTTCGGTGTTGTTTTTTTGGGGAAGAGTCTTGAGGGAGGGGAGTGTTTAAGTAGGCGCGTCCAGATAGAATGGTGGGCGACGAGGACAGGGGTTGCCTTCATCGTTTGGACTTGCCAACTGCATCACTAGCTCATCGAACTTTTCCTAAAAGGGTAGATAGAATCTTGCCAACATAAAAGAGGCGATGCTAGAGCGGCATGGATCTGAAGCATGCTACTGAAAGAAACTCCTTGGGCCTCTGCAATAGGGGGTCGTTGAAGTGCGTCACGAGATGCAAAGCGTTTTGATAGCAAAACCGATATTGCAACAGTGCCCCTATGTTAGCGAGATATTTTATGCGCATTATACTCTATTGATGCATTATTAGGTGCTGTAGAGAGGGTGTCTGCCACGGTTCCTGGTGTTGTGAGAGCTGTGGTAAAACCTTCATGCCGCTTTAAGGAGAAAAAAAGGCAATTAAGCGAGGTTCAACAAATGGCTGGAAAAGATTGGGACTTGGTACGCGCGACTGTTAATGGAATAAAGGAAGTCTGTTTCGAAGAGCTTAGCGCGAAATCTTAGCGCGATTCTCGTGCGCAGATAATGGAATTGAAGGCTCGGCTTCTGTGCGAATCGATCTTCAACACTAGGGTGCGGACGAGGTGCTCAGACAAGATCAAGAGTCCGAGGAAAAAGATCGAAAGAAGATAGAGAAGATTGATAAAGACCCTGTGGATCTACTTTCCAACTTGGAGCAGCTTCCTTTCCTCGACAGCAATAACATCCAGGTGAGAAGCACGTTCAATCCTCAAGTCGCCTCAATTCTCTGACAGAGCATAGGCTGCGTTTAGGGATTTGAAGGGATTTGTTGAGCTGCAGTTCGCGAGTGTCAACTGTGCAATTTTTTTTCCTGTCAGTTTTGATGTTGTGTTACAGTTATTTATCTCGTCACCCCTTTCTTTCCAAGCCTCTCCCGGACTTTCACTTTAGGATTCCTTGCCCGCGGTACTTGCGTCTTGCGAGAGCTGGAGCCAATTGCCAATTCATTATGCTCTTGCCGAGGTGTGCAACAAGGATGAAAAGGACTTTCCATACAAGCTGAACGATCTCCAAGCCGAATCTGCCGTGCAATTGAAAGCCATTTTCAAGGACAAGTTCAGCCAGCAACATCACGGCTATACAATCTGCGTTGAAGCCGGCCATGGTAAGTCTTTTCTATCGTCTTCGAGGTTGAGATGCATGAGCTGTTAACCATAGGCGAGGGCAAAACCCTATCCTTCTTAATTCCAACAATTGGCAGATTAATAACCATTGCCCATGACAGTCTCGGTCAACGGAACTCTCGTACATGCCGTCCTTTGTATGTCGTCCTCACTCCAGTCCACACCTTGGCTCAGTGGCAATCTGGATCTCTTGAAACGTTTGCTGCGCCAACTCAATGCGCTGGTGATAATAGGGTCGAGAAGAATAATCACAGACCGGTATCTGGGTTAAAACGACCTGTCAGCCGGAAAAGATCACAAAGAACGAACACCATATTCTCGTGACCACACCAGGACGTCTTCTGGGCTGAATGAAGGAGGTTATCGTTAGCTTAGAACGAGTCGTCATCGCTGCCTTTGACAATGTAGATATGTTCTTGCTCCCTATCAATGAGTGTAAGCGGGGAGAATTATACAAGGATGGGGCATCTTGGACCAATCACCAAACGATCGTTTAAAGCTGTACATGACTACAGTGTCCAACTTGCCCGGAAATCTTTCAAGCAATCGTTTAGTACCCAAAGAGTCCTTCCGAATTGTTCCATCACTCCCTGCTACCTTGCGCATTAAGTCCCAAGTCGTCGAGTACCACTATTCCACCTCCCTGCGTCGCAACCAAGAATACAAATCCCCCTCTCACGAAAACCTAAATTACGACTATGTTTTGAAGCAGACTCAAGGTACAGTTGATCGCAAGTTTCCAGTATTCTATAACCCATTAGGATGTGGACCTCTTCTATGGGATGTTGCTCAATCACAGAATAGTTCAACTTCCCATCACTTGTGACGAAAGGGAGGTCTACCGCAGCGATCTCGATGGATGGATATCCAGTAATTTTTTGATATATCAAATCCAATCCAACTAGTTGTATAGCTGACAAAACTATATTCAAAAGTTGGAATTATTGACTAAACATGTAGGACTATGACTATAATCATTTAGTTAGTAGTCAAAGAATTGGAATAAATATACATTTGAAACACCCGCCACTTCCTCACCTCCTTTAAAAACTAGCATACCCCAGTATCTGTTCAAAAGCCTTGTGGTCATAGTAATACTAGCCCCAACCGAAGTCAAATGATGGAATGGGTTCATCCAACTTGGCAAGGAAACTCACCAACCAAGGCAAGGGCATAGACAGTCCAACCTCAAGCACTTCAAAGACATTAAACATATCAGGGCCAGTAAATCTACTAGTAGAAGATTTATTACAGTATTCAATGAATATTGGTCGAGGTATCACTGGCAGAACTACTGAAATCCACTTGAGATTATTCTCAAGTCACTAAACTGCCTATTTCCGCTTCTCTCTCCTCTTCTTGTCCCAAGAGTCGGATGATCCTCCCCACTTCAAAGCCAAGACTTCAAGGGCCAGCGTACTTGACTCTGTAGGCGATCTACAGAAGCCATGATATGGCCACTCCATCTTTGCGAAGTTATTTGGTCAAAAATGATGCATCCCAGTGATCAACTCCTGTGTCGAACATGTAAACAGCATTTTCTGGCTTCTCCAAGGCTCCAGTGTGTGCTGTTCGAGAAGCAAGTTCGCCGTGGCAGTTTTGAAGCCCAAAGTCACTATTGACCTCCGAAGAAGAAGAATGGCTAGCAAGGCTATACTAGTAGCCAATGCCCTGAAAGGGACAACAAACACAATAAGCGATTCTCCCCCCTATCTGTCAAATCAAGCTGTCACTGCTTGTATTCTATCAATCGCCTACTTCGGGAGTGAAACCTGGTACCCTGGACGGGCTAGGGCTAAAACAGGCCAAGGAGGGGCTGTAAACAACCGGATTGGCCGTCACCTGACTCTATTAGATAGAGTAGTGGCTAAGTGCACTAGGATTATTCTCCCGGTATACAAGACTACTACTATCTCGGTACACCTTATGGAATCTGGCCTTCTAGCCTCTGAAATTGCCCTTATACTTCGTACAGGGCCTAAATAACCTGCATTTTGTGTCAATGCACCAATCCAGAAGGTTCCATAGTTCACGTCATTCTAGCCAATGAGGATATAATGCTCTTGACGCCGCTTTTCTGTTATGGAATGATCCTGCCATATACCTACATAAAATACTAAGAAAATATAAATAAAATATTAAAGCAGCATTGCCGAGTATTTAGGGTGCACTGACATGAAAAGCAGGTTATTTTGGCCCTGTACGAAGTAGTAAGAAGCGAAGCACTAGAAGCCAGAATCCGCCGGTTGGACCCTGCTCATCCTCTTAAACGATGTGTTAATGACCCTGGCTCTAAGGCCAGGCTTATATACCGCGCTTACAGGGCCCTCCCTCCCTCCGAGGAGATCGACCCTATACAAGACCCTCCGTGGAACTGTGAGAGGCCAGGCCTCGAATAACTCAAAGGTATGGCTCAATATTGTTACATTGTCATTGTCAAGAGGTGCATGAAGAGAAAATACATCCATAAGATCTCCCTCCTTCTTATACTTATTCTTAAGCAATGATTTGATTGCTTTCCAGAATCCCTTGCAATCCAACATCTATTGCATTCTGTGAGAGGCCAGACCTCGAACAACTCAAAGGCGTGGTTTCAAATATTCAATTAAGAAGTGCATGAAGACTACATACATGCAAGCTCTTCCTCTATATAGAGAGGGAGGAAGAGCTTCTGGAATATTCCAAGAAACTGCTTGGCAGTGGGGCAATGGCCAGTGCTGAGCAGGGACTTTGGTCAATGCTTAGCGAGACTGTCAGTGCTTAGTGAGGGCATGGCCCGAGCCTCTATCATGGGTTCCAACCCTCATACTAGCAAAGCTAGGACAGCACGTTGGTGGGAGTTGTGACACACTGGGGCGAGCTGTTGCTGGTCAACATAGAGGACGTGGGCTTGCGTAGGGTCGAATAAAACTAGAGCCCTGTGGATATGAAGAGATGAGCAACGCAGCGTTTGTATAAGGAAGAGAAGAGAGCGAGAGAGACAAAAAAACTTACATGGTGGAAGTAGATTTTTCGACAGAAGCTGGCTTTTGTACGAAAGAGGGAGACAGGAGGGTATTATATACCCAGAATCAGACAACGCCTCCAGAGTCATATATGCAGGAAGCCGTTTGCTTCTCAGCATCACGTGTGCAGGGCACATGACAACAACAGGCGACGTTGAGTTAGCTATCTACTTATCTTATACGAATATGTTTTGTACGAGAAAGAAAGAGTTGCTAGTGTTGGAATACTGGCATGTCAATGCTGCCAAGGGGTCAGGTATTCAGGAGTATAAGTCACGTTTTCCTCTAAGTTATGTTTTCCCTTTGTTACGTTTTTCCCTACATAAGTAATATATGTTTTGTATTACTTCTCAACACTTCTTTACTTATTGTCCAAAGAACTTGTAGATAGAAGAATATATATAATTTACAGGAATACAGGAGACATTAATATTCTACTATATATATATAATATATAGAGGCTGTGTTAGTTATATAACCTTTTGTCTAATCTAAGGAAGCCTTTATCTGCTATTATAAATCAATTAGGAATTAATTAATTCTAGTAGATAGAGTTAACGAAGTTTACAGAGTCTATATAATATTAGAGTTTAGAAGCTTCTATAAAGCAAGGCTTCTCCTATACCTCTAAGGAGAAGCAGAGATTAGTTCTATACTGAATCTAATACTTGTTTACTCTTATATGAGATTTAATTTAACTTATTGTCTACTATCTACCTCACAATATATATATAAACCTAGCTAAAGTTAAAACTAACAAAATTATAATATATAAAGGCCTTGTAGGTTATATAACCTTTCGTCTAATCTAAGAAAGCCTTTATCTGCTATTATAAATCAATCAGGAATTAATTAATTCTAGTAGATAGAAATTATAAAGTTATTAGAGTTTATATAATATTAGAATTTAAAAGCTTCTATAAAGTAAGGCTTCTTCTATACTTCTAAGAAGAGGCAGAGATTAGTTCTGTACTAAATCTAATACTTGTTTACTCTTATATAAGATTTAATTTAACTTATTGCCTACTATCTACCTTATAAGACAGCTAGTTACTAAATAATTCTCTCTCTCTTTTGTTTTTCAAATTATACTTAGCTAGGCTTAGCTCTTCTTCTTTTATTTTCTTCTTTTATAAATTATAATTAAATAGAATTTAATTATTTAATTTTAATTAGACAAATAGAATTATACTTCTTTTCTCTCTATACTTTTACTACTAGCTTTGTCTTACTTTAAAGTAGGCCTAGTATTACTACTACTTTATTAGGTTAGTTATGTTATTTATATAACTACTCTACGTCTATAGATGTTTGCTTTTAGACTTTAACTCTCTATCTTTTAGTAATAACAATAAATTAATAAAACCTCTTTATAAGACGTATAATATATAACAGTTATTATAAACTAAGTTATACTAATAAATACTATTTAGAATATCCTAGTATTATATATATAAGAATACTAAACAGTACCTTAATATAATAGTAATAAGAGAAAAGTATTATAAATTATATATTAGTATATAATAAGTAAAGTCTAGGCGACAACCTAACAGAACAAGTATACTACCCTAGAATAACACTTGAGACCTAGATAGTAGAAAAGAATTAGTTAGGCAATTCTAAGGATTTTATAAGTAGTCATGTAATAGAGTCCTTTGCTTAGTTTAGAGTCTCTGTTAAGAGCTCTAGATAAGTTAGAGTTCTCTTAGTTAGGACTCTATAGGAAAACAAGACTCTCTGTAGAGAATAAAGGTACTATATATAACTAGCACGTCTGCTTGTCACGAATCACGTGTCAGCACGTGATGAGTAAGTCCAGACGGCGCTCTAACAGGACAAGATACTATTGAGTAGATATAGTTTATAGAATTAGCTAGAGTAGCTAGCTGATCTAAGGATTTCCTTTAGTATAGGTCACGTGACATATTAGGTCGCCTAGAGCGACAAGCTACTCAAGCAACTAGGTCGACTAGAGCGACTAGCGCTCTAGTCTACCTATAAAAATAAAGGTTCTATATATAACTAGTATATCTACTATTAGATAGAAGCTTTATACTTAACTTACTTTAGTATTTAATATATCTTGTTTTAATATCTTGAGTTTAAGTAACAAGTTTACCTTTAAGTAAATACTCTAGTAACTCTTACTTTCTATTACAACTAAACTAACAAAGACTTAGTTATATTTGTTAGACCCGTGAGTTTGTAATTCGTTATACTACTATTAGTTAGAAGCTTTATACTTAACTCTAGTTATTAATCTAATTATCTTGTTTGACTTCTTTAATATAAGTAACGAGTTTACCTTTAAGTAAATACCTCGGCGACTCTTACTTTCTACTGCGACCTAACTAACAAAGACTTAGTTACTTTTGTTAGACCTGTAAGGTAGTATTTATTACAAAAAGAACTTAATTAGCTTTTTTAGTTACTAATGTTGTCTATATCTTTGCGAAATTATTAAGTTACCTACTAATAGCTATAGAGTAATTTCGTTTACTATAGTAAACAGTAAATAGTAATAATATTATCTACTTATATACTCTTCTGCTATACTTGCTAAAATATATCTTTATAACGTTTTTATAAAAAACAAGTAAAACTAATCTTAAGAACAAGATTCTTAGAAGAGAAGATAGTTGTAATATATAGAGGTCTTATATATTATATAACCTTTTGTTTAATCTAAGGAAGCTTTTATCTACTATTATAAATTAATTAGGAATTAATTAATTCTAGTAGATAGAATTTATATAATATTAGAGTTTAGAAGCTTCTATAAAGCAAGGCTTCTCCTACACCTCTAAGAAGAGGTAGAGATTAGTTCTATACTAAATCTAATACTTGTTTACTTTTATATAAGATTTAATTTAACTTATTACCTACTATCTACCTTATATATACTTTAAGAAGTTAATTTACTATATCCTTAACTATAGATATCTGTAAAGGAAATTCTTTAGTAGTTAGGTTAAGAATATATTAAACAAGTACTAATTCCTCTAGGTTAGTTATTGTTGTTATATATTCTTAGTAAATAGCACCTTCTACAACAGCCTAGTTAATCTACGTGCTTCGGCTTATGTGAGTAGCTTGCTACTCATATACTTAAGCTCACAGGATCTGACCTCTCTTTACCTTTACTCTTTATATAATAAAGATATAGAAATACAACTACTTATTACATTACACTTTATAACTACTAAGTCATACTAATACTAATCAGTAAGCACACATAGATTAGATATACTTGTTAACTACCTCTGCCCCTTCTTAGATTGTAGTATGTATTAATGTAGTATAGTAGTATTATAACTTAAAGAGTAAAGTCTCTCTCTTAGACTGTGGATTTATACTTTACTACTACAACAAGCATGTATAGAGCACCTTCTTGGATCAAGTTCTAGAAGTGCTAGAATTGCAAAGACTAAACACTTACAACTTGATTACTGTTAGTACTCTTATACTCTCATTCTCACCCTCACTACGCCCTCACAATATTCAGCGGATTTACCCCTTACTTCGTGAATACCCTCGAACCTCGGAAGAGCCGGAATCCAAGGCTTTCCACACCCCCACTCTCAAACCTCTACCCTACCTCGCTTAGTCACAACATGGCTGAACCAATAGAGCCACCAAGAGAGCTTAGTAAGGACAACCTTATAAAGTTCGTCACTAAGCACATCGACAAATACAACCAGATAGAAGACAACAATGAAGTACTTTAGGCTACCTTTCAAGAAGACTTTAAAGACTGGGATGAAGATCACTTTATAACAGCTAACAGATCCCAAGTCACTAAGCTACGCAAGGCACTTCGTTGTTGAGGTGTATGGATTGAGATGGACAGCAAGAAGACACATATAGCTACAGCTCTTGTCAATACCCTCAAGGAGATCGACCCAGTCAAGTGGACAGACAAGGAGATACTTGGCTACAGCTCTTGTCAATACCCTCAAGGAGATCGACCCAGTCAAGTGGACAGACAAGGAGATACTTGATATCATAAAGGATGGAGACACAAATTCAAGAAGGTTTAATCGACGACACGAGACGATGTATGACCCCTCTTTTCAATACAGGGATTCTTTTCAACCTGCTCAACCTCAGGAAGCTCAACCTCAAGAAGCTCAACCTCACAACATTTCTCAAAGTACCTCAACATCAAACCCTCCAGACCCTGCTACTCTAGGGACCACTACAGCACAGCAACCACAAGGCATTCATGTGTATAGACCCCCACCAGGCATAGTACAGCCAAATGAACGCACAAACTTCCCTACCTCATACTAATTCCAGCAATCCCAGACAGGGATAAATCCCTCTCTGTCCCAACAAGCTCTAGCTGCCCAGGCAACTAGTGGCAGCGCTGTACCCCCTGCACCCTCTGCACTACCCACGCCCCTAGTACCCCTTGTACCTCCTGCACAACCGTGGCAGCTACCTTATACCTAATTACAAGCAAAGCCAGGGTATGGACGAGAATTGACAAACGTGGCAAAAACCTATACAGACGACATGAGATATAGAGGCACTAGTGATAATTTTGGACTCAAAATCACTATTCTCTCTGATGTTTGCATTAGGTGTGACATACCTGATGTAGCCTACGCAAAAGCCCTACCTATTATGCTCAAGGGCTTGGCTTTGGATTTTTATTATACTACTCTTGCTACTGCTAACCTGCCTTTTCAAGACCTCTGCTGTGCTATTTAGGAACATTTTGAGGACACAAGCTATAAGTGGGCCACACTCATGGAATAGAATAACCTAAGTCTTAACCTTGTTAAATCCTAGAACCTAGACAAGACAACTACTTAATCTTTTTAACTCCTAGTAGCTAGACTTCAAGTACTCTATTATAGACTTACCTAGGATCTCTAAACTAATTCCTTCTTCTTAAACAAGCTTGTACTCGCTTGTGAGAACGCCTCTGAATGCTAGATTATATACTCTACTCTACTGTTACCTTCTCTGCTGTTAGCTACTATTAGTACTCTTAAAACCTTAATTACTGCTTATGAGCACGCTTATAGTACTACTACTGTTAACCTAGCAGCGACCTATATAACATATTGTAGGTTTTAATCTACATGTAGTAACCTATATACTAGCTAGAGTGTAAGGTGAATAGTAGGCAATAAGTTAAATTAAATCTTATATAAGAGTAAACAAGTATTAGATTCTGTATAGAACTAATCTCTGCTTCTCCTTAGAGGTATAGAAGAAGTCTTGTTTTATAGAAGCTCCTAAACTCTAATATTACGTAGACTCTGTTAACTCTGTTAACTCTATCTACTAGAATTAATTAATTCCTGATTGATTTATAATAGTACATGAAGGCTTCCTTAGATTAGACGAAAGGTTACATAACTAACACAGCCTCTATATATTATACAGAGACGTGGTTACTGTAGAAACAACAGTTAAAAGCAATGCTTTGTTTGCAAGAAGCAGAGCTACTAGTTAACAAACTACTCTAAGTGTAAGTACAACCAAGCTAGAGATTACTTTAGAGCAAGATATTAGAGTAACCTCAGAGGTGAATTCAATGAGCCTACCTTTGAAAAGTTCTTTAGGTAATATGTCCTAGAGTATAAAGAAGAAGAACATAATTATAACAAAGCCTTTTAAGCTACTATACTTAATAACAAAGATCAAGAATTTTCGACTTCTGAGCTTGAAGAGAGTAAGAGCAAGAGTGAAAATTTCCTAACTTTACTTAGTAAAATTACAACAACAAATACTATAAATATTACAACTAAGCTCTCTGAGACAGCCTGCTTTCATGCTCTTAATAGCTTATAACCTACTACTACTAAAGAAGAAACCGAGGCTGTAATAGCTACTAGAGTTAAACGCTATAACTCTAGCTACTTCTTTAGTATTATAATTAATACAAGAGCAGCCCTGAAATCAACTATAGGCTATAACTAGTACCTAGTGTATAACTTAATTTAGAACACTTCTATTACTATAGCCTTAAAGAGTAAAGTAACTGTTAAGTTTAGAATTAGAGTAGTAGCCTTCTTAGGCTTAATATATATTAATTTACCTATTAGCCTAATTAAATTCCACGTACTCTAGACAGATACTCTCTTCCTGCTTTGCTTAGCAGACATAGACAAATTAGGCATCTACTTTAATAACCTAAAAAACACACTTATTTCTCTACAAGGCGAAGTGTTAGTTATATGTTGCTTTAGGCACCTCTTTCTGCTTTAGAGAGAGTTATTAGACTTCTTTCTATAGGAGTCTCTAAGCCAGCTTATAGAGACTAAAATTCACTAACTCTACAGGCGCTTTAGACACTTATCTATTAACTGCCTCTAGCTTCTACTAGAGCGTGCTAGCTATAACGTTAATTCAGATATACTTAAGCACCTAAATAAGTACTACTACTACTACTAAAAGCATAGAAAATCCCCTAGCTGCTTCTAGTTTACACTCTATAATAATGTTAAATTTAACTATAATATATAACGTAGTTTATTAGGACCCTGTGTATATTAGGACCCTGTGTACTTTTGCTGACTCTCTAACTCTATTATTTTAACACGTGTTTTTTACTCTTTCTAATAGAGGTACAAACTCAAGAAGCATGTATTATTTTAGCTATTGAAGCTATTCGAACCTTGAAAAGAAAACTAAGTTGTTGAAAAGCTACAAAAATCTATAAAGTTCCTGAATCTATACTTCGCCTTAGAATAAACAGCTATATTCTACTCTCTGATTGTCGGCCAGCAAATACAAATTTGACTGAGTTAGAGGAGGAGGTTATTGTTTGATATATACTTGATTTAGATATAAGAGGCTTTGTACCCTAGCTAGCTAGTGTAGAAGATATAGTGAATTATATCCTTGAATTACAGGGGGAGAGATGTGTTAGGAAGCTCTAGGTACATTGATTTATACAATAACAACCAGCTATAAAGATATGTTTTAATTGTGTTTACAACTTCCAAAGAGCCTTATGCAAAGATCCCGAGCTTATTAGTATGTAGTTTCAACTAGTAGAGAAAATAAGAGCAAAATACAGCATTCTAGACTGTGATTTTTGGAATTTCAACGAAACTAGCTTTATAATAGACATGATTACTCCTTCTATAGTTGTTACACGTGTAGATTAACGTAGTAGAGGCAAGGCAGTTTAGCTAGGCAATCGAGAATAGGCTACTACAATTACTTGTATTAACAGCAAAGGTAGAAGTATTCCTCTATTTTTAGTAGTAAAGGAGAAATGCTACCTCTTAAGCTAGTATACTAAGGGCGGCCTTCTGTACAACTAGGTTATTAAACTAATAATTAATAGCTAGACGAATAATAAGACAGGTCTAGAATAGCTCAAGCACTTTAATAAGTATACTTCTACTCAAGCAAAGGGTCTATATCGAATACTTGTCCTTAATAAGTATAAGAGTCATAAATTAGCTGAATTCCAAGAGTACTGTAAGGTATATAACATTATTACTCTTAGACTACCTCCTCACTCTTCTCATTTAACTCAGCCACTCAATGTTAGGTGTTTTAGTGTCTTAAAACAAGTATATAGTTAACAAATTAAGACTTTTATTAAAGCTTATATTAACTATATTACAAAGGTTGAGTTCTTTCTTGCCTTTAAAGCAGCTTATACAGAATCAATAATAGCTCAAAACACTTAAGCTGGATTCTGTAGAGCTGGCTTAGTACCTTTTAATTCATAGGCTGTGATTTTAAAGCTTAATGTAAAGTTATAGACACTAACCTCTACTAGGCCCCCCTCTATTGACACTAACCCTTAGGTCTCTTAGACTTCTCACAACCCCGCTGAAGCTCTTTTACAAACAACTCTTGTAAAGAACTAGATTACTAGTCACTAAGAAAGCTTGCTAATACTAATTTTCCAGACAGTTGTTACATTAGCGAAAGGTACAGAGCAATTAGCTTATAAAGTAACTCTTTTAACAGCTAAGGTACATATACTTTAAGCAGCAAATAAAGCTCTTAGCAAACGTCGCAGAGCTAGGAAGACTTATATATGTCAAGGTAGTGTACTTACTATAGAGAATGTACAGGATATTCTAGCACAGAAAGACACAGATAAGTAGGTTCGACGTGATATATATATAGAGAGAGGTAATTAGAAGGTAGAGCAATTAACTAGTAGGCGCTGTAGTACTTGTAGAAAAGCTAGTCATAATACACGAACTTGTTAAGTAGATGTAGATATATCTAGTTTATTAGATTCTTAGTAGTTTTAGTTAAATTTATATATTGTAGTTGTTTAATTATATTTTAAAGTAGTAGGGGAGTAGGAATGTACACAGGGTCCTGATATACACAGGGTCCTAATAAACCACGTTATATTAATATTATATATATTAACAGCTAGCCTCTATTACATGTAGTAGATAAGTGTACCTACTTCTAAGTAGGCAAGTAGCTACGCTAGATCTTAGCTAAGCACATATAAGAAAAACTCTAAGAGTGCTAGGTTAACACCTACCTAGGACCTCTAGATTTAATTACTTATAATACTAGCAAGAACTTCGTGAGCAAGGAATTCAAGTAATATATAGGTTTTATAGGAATTTATACTAAAGTTATACCTGTAGAGGCCTACAACTCTATTAGAATAGTTAAGCGCTACTATAGTCTACTTAGGAGAGTATACTTAATTATAACTAAGGAGCTCCTTAACCTTGCTAAAGACATAGCTCTCTAAATAGCTTTTAAGGCAATCAACGATATAGTAGAACCTGACAGCCTTGTGCCTACTCTACTTATATTTGACGCTTATCTATATATAAGTAAACTTAACGCTCTCTTACCTTCTATTAGCCAGCGCTCAGGTACACTCAAGAAGGCTATAGAGAAGCTATGTAAACTCTAAGCAAAACACTAAATCAACAATGTTCTTAATTAGTATAATAGCTCTACTAATAGCCTACTCAAAGACCTGCCTCTTAATTCAGATATACTTGTGTAGCATAAACCTAGAAAGTAGACTAGCCTCTTTATACTTATAGGAATAGAAAATGAGGAGTGTATTATTAAACTCCTAAGCAGACCTACAAAATTCCGCTCTATAGTAGTAAAACCCTACCTTACAGACCTAGACTTCTAGACGCCACCAGCTACCCAGGAACCTGAGAACTATAAAAAACCTAAAGACTATAAGGAATTTCAGCTACCTGTACTACCTAAAGTCATTTAGCCAAGGCGTGGCCTAGACAAGCTATCAAAGACTTAAAATCAAAGGCAACTACAGAAACAACTCTATAGCTAGCCTCTAAAACATAGCCTAGAGAGACTAAGAAAGCAACTAAGTACCTTGAATATCAACGTCTATTTCGCTAAAGACGCTACTTCTACTACCTCTGCTTTTAGTTAATTTAAGTACTCCTAGTAACAAGAAGTTAATAGATTAATTAGACATAAAGTCTTTGAATATATCCTGCTATATAACCTACTAGGAGATGCTAGAATATTTAATTCAAGGTTTGTGGACAGTATTAAAAACAAGAGTACAAATAAGGCATATAAGAAATCAAGACTTGTTATCTAAGCATACAACAATGAAAATAAATCTCAAGTCCTAACTTAATCACCTATAATTCAACGAGTAAGCCAGTGAATTATACTTGCTATAGCTGTAATATATATAGAGTTAAATGTCTATCTAAGAGATATTACTTAGATATATACCTAGTTAACTATAAAGCTAAACCAGGATTTTTATGTATGCCTACTACAAGGAGTTCTCTAGTAGAGTAGTATCTACCTTAAAGTTATAAAACTACTCTACAGTATACCTAAAGCTAGAAACTACTAGTTTAGCACCTACTACAATCACTACCTTGAGAAGCTATATATAGCTTAATCTATATATAACTCCTGCCTACTCTTTATTAGCATACTAGACTAATTTGAAATTATTAGCCTTTAGACTAATAACACTATAATACTAGCAAACCCAGGGTTTACTACAGCTAAAGAGAAGGAATTTATAATATATAGAGGCTGTATTAGTTATGTAACCTTTCGTCTAATCTAAGGAAGTCTTTATCTACTATTATAAATCAATTAGGAATTAAGTAGTTCTAGTAGATAAAGTTTACAGAGTTAACAGAGTTAATATAATATTAGAGCTTAGAAGCTTCTATAAAGCGAGACTTCTTCTATACCTCTAAGGAGAAGCAGAGATTAGTTCTATACTAAATTAAAAAGATTTAAATTAACTTATTGCCTACTATCTACCTTACAAGCTAATCTCTCTACACTTAATAGAGAGGTAGTATAATAAGCAAGATGCCTCTAAGACTTAGAAGACTACTTAACGAAGACGTTGCTTAGACTACTTCTAAACAAGTTATACTCAACAATAGAGGAAGCTCTTCTAACTCTATTAGCAGACTATTACAGGACTCTCACAGAGACCTTTTAGCAACCCTAATTAATAACTCTTATATAATTAAACTAGACCTAAGTAGAGTAGAACTCAACGCTTCTTAGACTCGAGAAAACCTTTGTTATACAGAGGTTAAAGCTCTTCAAAGACAGTAAGAGAAGGTTAACTAAATTAATTAACATATCCTTTAGTTAGAACAGGAGAAAAGTCTTATGTAAGATAATCTCTGATTTACTACTACTATAACAACGTTATCTATCTACAAATTAACACTAATACCTTAGGTTAAGAACTCAATAGATCTAGAGATAGATAAAGATATTATTTAACCTGAACCTCTCTAAAACATCCTTAAGTATAAATTAGACTAAGAGAAACTTCTCAAGGTCTAAACACTAGAAGTATATTTTAGAAAGTCTCTCAAAGAGCATTAAACATTTGTGTTATTATAGGAGGTAGTTTTTAGGTTCTAACCCTAGACATATAACAGACACTTCTCTAGAGTAAACACTACTACAACTACTCTTTGAGACAAACCTTATAAAACCTAGAAAGCTATAATAAAGAAGGATCTACTAGCATACAAAATTCACTAGAATAGTTTTAAGGCTTATCTAGCTAACATAATTCTAGTGCCTTAAACACACTCTTAAGAAGCCTTTAAAGGACTTTACAACCTTAAACAAGTAGACTAGAAAACAGTTCTAGAACTTTATAACAGAATAGTTGTTCTAGAATTAGACTAGAAGAAAAGACCTAAGAGTAACTATATTAAAACACTTAATGCTACACTTACTAATTACAAAACCTGTTAGATGCTTTTTATAATCCTTTCTAGAAATAAAGCAAGTTCTATACAGGAATAGCTTAAAAAGGCTTAGAAAGCAGAATATACTACTCATCTAAATAGAAGCAAGACAAAGGCAGAAGGATCTAAAAAAGATACTTCTAGTTTAAAAGACTTCTATCCAAAGAACAATAGTTTATCTAGTTCTAAGAATTGTTGTCAGTTAAAAAGCTGTTTCTAAAAAAATAGAAAGAGTAATTCTAGTAGTATTTTAGGACTATTAAGGACTAACAATAGCTAGTATAACAACTCTAACTCTAACGTTACCTGTTACACTTACAGCTAATCTAGGCATGTTTCAGGAAGCTATAAGTGTTAGAAGTACTCTAAATAAGTACAAAAGAATCCAGAAAAAGTAAAAACCCTAGACAAATTAAGAAACCTCTAGAGAATAGTTAATACTATTTAGTAAGAGAAATGTTCTAAAACAAAGTCTTCAAAGGAGTCAGGAAAAGAGAGAGCTAAGTTCTAAATGTCGAGGATTATAGCCTAAGTAAAGAAGGTATATTAAGTTATATATTAATACAAGCAACTCTAAATTAGCCTAAAACAGGTGTCTTAGTAATATATACTAGCCTTGGAGATACAGGCTCTAATTACAACTTCCTTAACAAGAACTAGGCCTAAAAGAAGAGTTTCATAGCCTTAGCAAAATATAATCAAGAGTTTGTTATATTTTATAAGAGTAGATTCAAAGTACTCTAAGCCTATAATCTATAGATACTTGTTACTAAAAATTATAGAGAAACATAATCTTTTAACCTCTACTTCTATAGGTATAAGAACTAAGAAATCTATACTCTTGTTTTTAGTTTAGAATTTTATAAATCAACTATTACTTAGTATACTAACTATACTAGAAAACAATAGGCTTATACTCTAGTATAGCTAGATAACATAGAAATTCTTACTCTAAAGGAGTTTAAAGAGAAGTTAAACAAGGACCTAGACGCTTAGGCTTAGGTCTTGTTTATAAAGAAAGGAGAATATAATTATCTTAGATAATAGGCTTTATGTGTTTACAAGAGGTATTAAGTCTCTATATACTTACAGAGTAATATAGACAATCTCTTAGTAAATAGTCTAGTATATTATACTAATACTATCTAGAAAGGATCCTTGGAAGTACCTAAATACCTACAGGAAAAGAGAATAGACTTTTCAGATGTCTTTGACTCTAATAAAGCTTTAGAACTTCCTAGCCTTAGAGGTATTGAGTATGCTATTAATACAGAGGGTACTGTTTCTTATAGGCTCTTGTATAATTTATTAGAGACCTAACTTAAAGCTTTATACTTATATCTATAAAACACTCTCTGAAAACACTAGATTAGGCCTAGCACAAGTCTCACAGAGGCGCCTATTCTTTTTGTTTCAAAAAAAGATAGAGGCCTGTAGCTTTGTATTAATTATTATAGTCTTAATAAAGTTACAATCAAAAATCATTACTCTCTTCCTCTTATTAATAAGTCTCTTGACTAGTTAAGTAAAGTAGTTATCTTTATAAAACTAGATCTAAAAGATACTTATTATTACGTTAGAATTTATAAAGGCCATAAATAGAAGACAGTATTTAGGACCTGTTATAGGTATTTTAAGTATCTTATAATGTATTTTAGTCTAGCAAATGTACTAGCAACATTTCAAGTATATATTAATACTACTCTTAGTAGCCTCCTAGATGATTTCGTTATTGTTTATTTAGATAACATTCTTATTTACTTACAAAAGGAAGAAGACTACTATAATCACGTTTGCTAGGTTCTTACTAGGCTATATAATAGTAATTTGTTTTACAAACTTAGTAAATGTAAGTTTAACATTAAGGAAGTTAAGTTTCTTAGCTTTATTATTAGAACAAATAATATAAAAGTAGATCCTAAACAGATCTATACTATTATAGAATAGCTCTAGCCTACTTTGTTCTATATAGTCTAAGTTTTTCTTAGGTTTATAAATTTTTATTATTAGTTTATTTATTATTACTCTTTTGTAACCTTAGGTCTAACAGATCTCTTAAAAGATATAGAACAAGGCTATAAAACTAGCCTCTTTAATTAGACAGAGGCAGCTAAAGAAAGTTTTTAACTTTTAAAAACTATATTTATAACAACACTTATTCTAATCTATTTCAATTCTTCTAAGTAGATTTGTGTGAAAACTAATATATCTAAATTTACTATTACTAGAACTATTTCACAATAAGCAGATACTACTAATAATATAAAACAACATTAGCATCCTATAGTGTTTTGGTCTCAGAAACTCACTTGTAACGAAACTACCTAACAGGTCTAAACAAACGTAACTAGTCTCGAAGGTTGGTATGCAGTAAGAGGTAAGAGCGTGTGAAGTGTTTACTTGGAAGTGAACTCGTTACTTGTATCAAAAGAGTCAGAAGTAATAACTTAATAACTAAGATAATAAACTAAGTTGAGCACGAAGCTCCTATCTAATAGCAGATGTGCTAGTCATATATAGAACCTTCATTCTCCTGGAGCCCAGAAGGAGCCCCAGATCCCAAGCTCTAATGCAAGCTCCTGCAAGCTCCTGCAAGCTCCAACGGTCATGTGACTGTATCACGTGATAACTATACTATGGAAATCCTTGGATCGTTTAGCTAGTCTAATCGATCCCCTCCGGCTGTAGGTTCTTTGTGGATGTGTTTGACCTGTCAGGGCGCTGCCTGGTCTTCACTAGTCCCGTGCTAGCACGTGATTCGTGACACTATCCCCTTCTTAGCCTAGCGTGTCCCTACGCTTAAGTACAACCTAAGAAATATTGTCAGAAGGCCACTGGCTTTTTCTTCCTTCATTATGTTCTCCAAAGCACAGAAATATAAACAGCGCACCCTCCTCTTTGAAACTATCCAAGCATACAGTTCTAAAATTATGTCTTGTTCCAACTGTCGTTGGTACAACCAAAAATGCTTTGTTCTAAATAACAAGTCGCAAAAGTACGAGGAGTGTGTTCGTCGAGGCGTCAGATGTGACGCCCTCTAGTCATCCAACGATAACCTCTAGAACATTTGTCTCGAAGAGGAGCGTCTAAAATTTAAAAGAGATATAGCTTTCGAAGTAGCCATGGCTGGTCTAGCTTGTGTCCGCGAGCTTGAGCAACGTCAACAAGAGTTGTGTAAGCATGGAATTGACATGGTCCGTCGGGGACTGCGGACGCTCAACGAGCTCGACGCTGTCGAAGAGAAAGAGAGAGAAGAGGAAAAGGAGAGGGAATAGAGGGAGGAGGAAGCAGCTAGGCTGGCAGCCCTCCCTAACCCTGCCGTCTCTGACCCCGCCCTTGACCTGGGTCTTGACCCATCTTTTCTTTTGTCTTTCCCAGCTGACCACGAGATGTGGGCGAGTCTGGGTTTTGGTGGTGGAACTCCTAAAGTTCTGCCTAGCACTAGGTGAGGTTTCTTTTTGGTTCCCAAGTGTTTTCTGAATGTGGGTAATCCAACTATTTAATCAGGTACTTGACCTGTCCTCTAACAACCTTACAGTCAAGAATCCTCTCGACTTTGTATTCCGCGTTGGGGTTGACAGGTTAGATCTCTGTGAGTGGGGCTGGTGGTGCCCCTGGTGGTGCTAGTTCGAGCAGGGATACATGGAATACTGGATAGATATTCATAGTCTTTGGTAGCGCAAGTTTATAATTCAAAGGTCCTTTGACGCGTTTGATTTTGAACGGTCCGAGCTTTTTGTGGTCTAGTTTACTACTTGGTCTTTTGGTGTCAATGTTTTTCCTGACTAAATAGACTTTATCCCCTACTTTTAACGTTGGCTCCTGACTACGTCGCTTGTTGTAGTAGTGTGTGTTACGTTCTGCTACAAACTGAAGTTGCTCTGCAAGCTTCTTGTGTAATTCCCTGAGTTCATAGTCTTTCAGTTCTACTTTGTCATTATCAACTGTACTCTGCAATGGGTCTTGATATACAACCAATTCATACCCATAGTTAGCGTAGAATGGTGTGACAAGCGTAGTTTCTGTTGTTGAACTATTATAGGCGAACTGTGCTAGTAGCAGAAGTTCAACCTAGTTATCTTGTTTATAGTTTACATAACATCTCAAGTATACTTCGATAACTTAATTCATTTGTTTAGTACCTCTATTTGTCTGAGGGTGAAAGGCTGTTGATAACTTTCCCTTTGTACCCAGATGCTCTGTGAGGGCTGTCTAGAATTTTAATGTGAAGAGTTTGTCTCTGTCAGAGATTATCTCTTCCGGTAGACCATGTAGAGCAACCACTTCTCGAAGGAATGCATAGGCTAAGTGTTCTGCTGTACTTGCTTCTATATATAGTACGAGTACCATGTACTTTGTGAGTCGTTCAACAATGACCAGGATTGAGTCATACATGACTCCTGTCATTGGGTCTTTGGATTTTGGTAGCTTGACTATAAAATCCCATGATATAGACCTCTAAGGTATCTGTGGTATTGGAGTAGTGCCCATCTGTCCATAAGGTGCATGGCGGGAAGCCTTGTTCCTAGTACAGGTATCACACTCTGCTATCACTTTCTTGACTACTGTCGATAGGCGATTAATATAGTAGTGTTGCTTGACTCGCCAGAGGGTTCGTCGAACTCTCTGGTGACTATGTGCTAGAGCTGTATAGTACTCTTTGACAAATTCTTTTGTGTAGGATTCAGGGACACGTAATCTTCTGTTAGTGTACTGTTCTTTGTTATTTTGTCCTTACTTGGCTAGAGCTGGCTGCTCTAATTCCTGGGCTTCCTAGATTTTCTTTGTCCAAGGGTTGTTAGTTCCTATTACTGCTATCTCATGTATAGCTGGCACTAGGTCTCTATTTTCCAGAGTCTTTAAGATCACAATCTTTTTGTACTCTTTATTTCCTTTGTAACCAGGTTGACGGCTTAAAGTGTCCGCTTGTGGATTATTAGTTCCTTTGACATAATAAATTAATATATCAAATCCAGCAAGGGTTTGTAACTACCTTGCAAGGCGTCTGTTACTGAGTTCTTTTGTTGTTGTAAATGTTTTAAGGTTTTCATGATTAGTAAGGATTAATACCTGGTGCTTTGTACCTTGTAGGTAGATCCTCTAATGTTCTAAAGCCAAGACTATAGCAAGAAGCTCTTTCTTATAGATGCTATAGTTTTGCTAAGCTAAATCCAGTGTTTTAGAGAAATATGCCACAGGCATAAGTTTCCCCTTGTCGTTTAGTTAAAGATGTACAGTAGCAACTGCTGTATTAGAAGCATCTGTCTCTACAGTGCTTGGTTTGTTAGCATTATAGTTCCTGAGGATTGGTTTCTTAGTGAACCTCTTTTTTATTGCTTGAAATACTGCCTCAACAACCTTGTCTCACACAAAAGGAACATTCTTTTTTGTGAGGTTTGTTATAGGTTTCGAGATCCTAGCATAGTCTCTAATAAATTATTAACAGAAGTTAGCAAATCCTTGGAAGGATTGGACGTCTTTTACATTCTCCAGTGACTTCTATTCTAGAATTGCCCTAACTTTCTCAGGGTCTACTTCTATCTGTCTAGGAGTAATAGTATACCCTAGAAAGATAGTACAAGTTACTCTGAACTCACATTTCGAAAGTTTGAGGCAAGAGTCTACTGTTGCAAGCTGTTGCAGGACTTCCTTAACATACTTCTCATAGTCCTCTAACTTTTCTAAAAACACAAGGATATTGTCTAGGTAACAGATGACAGTTATTCCTAGAAGATTCTCAAGTATTTTATTGTTTTGTCTCTAACAAGTAGCAGGTGCGTTAGTCAGACCAAACGGCATTACTGTGTACTCATAGAGGCCTGACAGCAAGACAAAGGCTGTCTTCTATTTGTCCCCTTGCTTAATCTGTATTAAGCTAAAGGTATTTCGCTGGTCGAGTTTAGTGAATATCCTGGCCTTTCCTAACTTGTCCTACAAGTACTGGCCTTCTAGCAATGGGTAAGCGTCCTTAACTGTTGCCTTGTTGACGTCTCTGTAGTCAACACAAACTCTTCTATTTGGATCGTCCTTCTTAAATGCAATAAGTATATTAGAAGTAGCTGGCGAATCTGACTTTTGGATATGTCCTTTCTGAATTCCTTCTTGCACATACTTCTCGAGAAGCTGTAAGTTCCTCTAATTGTAAGGTCGAAGCTTCTACTTCCTGAGGTTATAACCCTCCTTTAATTTAATCTCATAATCCCACGGCTGATGTTTAGGGAGGGCTTACATGTCCTCTGGGTTATTAAACAATTCTGTAAATTCCTTATACTATACAGGTATTTTGTTATTAGCAGTCTGGCTGACCTGTGGAGGACCCTGGGCTAGGTGTCCTAGCGCTTTAGAAGAGGTGGCGCTAACCTTCTTCCAGCCTTGTAGTCATAACTGTGTATAGTTACATCAACTGAAAGTAATGCTATGTTTCTTCTAGTTGATGTCTAGATTATGCTCTTGAATCTAGGGCATACTAAGTATTGCTTCCTTGTTCTCTATCTCAACAACATTGAATTGTGTGTCTAAATAGTGTCTGTCGATAGTAGTCTTTGTAGAGATAGTTCGCTGGTTAATAACTCTGTTTTAGTAAGCGACATCAGTCTCGTCAACAATACTTAAGACGTAGGGTAAAGTTTTCTTGACTAGGATGTTAAGCCTTTTGTGAGCTTTCAGGGATATGAAATTGCCTGTTGCTCTAGAATCAATTATGACCTGTAATTTCTTTCCCCTAACAGTAGCAATTACATAAAATTAACTTTCTCCTAAAGTAGTGTGCAGTTCTAGTCTAACATAGTAAATGTTGAATATATTATTTTTAGCATTGTTAAGCCGGGCCATGGCATTCTGAGCCTATAGAAAGAATATAACTTTTTCTTAATCTATGTATGCTACCTTACATATCTGTTGATATTCTACTCCTACCCAATGGTCTAGCAGTGTTCCTGTGAACTGTTTGTCTAATGTCTAGTCAGATGTCAGTCGTGGTCAGTGACGTACCTACTCTGTTATAGAGGGACCTAGGGTCTAAGCAGCCTAAAGTTCTCCTTCTACTAGGTAGTAGAATTCCTTAGGTAGTGGCGTCTCGTCATGGTTTATAGTGTAATTATATTCCTTCTCTTCCTTAGAGATGTGTCTAGAACCCTTGTGTCTAAAGCAGATATAACCTGCCTAATTATCATCGATAATGTACTGTTGGAGAGGAATAGAATCATGTCCTATAGTGGTATATAGGGACCAAAAGTCTAGCCTTTCGCCCTTTATGTCTACCCAACGATTTCCTCTCTTATAGGTCCTAATAAAGACCTATGTGTCCTCTACCTAGGGTTCTCTACTCTAATCATTCCCGCCTGTTAATTCCAATGACTCAGAGGACTCTTCCTCTAAAGTGCTAGCTAGTGATTCGTAAGTGGCCTACAGTAGTAACTCATGCTCGTTCTCTAAGCGAGTGTTGTAATACTGTTCAAGGATAGAATCATTCTCTTCTTTAACCTAAGTTCTATATCTATGTACTTCTAATTCCTTATCAGAGAGCTCTTGTGTTTCCAGTAATGCTATCTCCCTTCAGAAGGTGGCATTGACTTGTTTTCCCTTGTTAGCTTGCTTCTTTAAGCTACATTCGTTTGCTCTGTGGCCTGACTAGCTACATGAGTAGCATAAATTCTGCTTGCGTCAGCGGTTTCGTTCTTTCTAGGAAAGTTTGCCTTTTTTCTCTTTGATCCCAGACTTGTGTGTTACATCAAGTTCTATTAGATCCCCTTGGTTGTGACTTTTCTTGGGATAGCGTTCCTTAAAGTAGCTATAGTTCCCTTTTCGTTCTAGGCGTTGCTTGTACATGTGGTTGTCAATTTGAATTAAGCTGTCTACTAGCTTCTTTAAGTTAGTAGACAGGTCAGAGTATAACAACTTATCTTTTACTACGTCCTTGAGACCTTGGTAATATTAATCAATGAGAGCACTATTGTTCTATCCTACTCTTACTAAGTATTGTTGAAATTCTAATGTATATTTCACAGCAGATCCTGTCTGAGTAAGGCGTTAGAGTCTATTGACTACTTTCTTCTTGATGTCAATATCTCCAAACACTCTCTGTAGTCCTACTTTGAATCCCTTCACGTTGAAAAATAACCCCTGAGTCACAAGACTTATCTTCACAGTTAGCAAACTATCTATACATCGTCCCTCCTAATATTCCTCAATGTATGACTTAATCTACTTGTAGGCGTCTCCTATAAGTCAAGTCACTATCTAACAGACTTAGTTGGATTTGTTTAGAAACTTGTCCCCGTGGAACCCTAGGTACATGAAAGATTTCATAAGAAATTCTCTAAGTATTACTAGGTTTCTATTATATTTGTCAGGCATAGAGACCTTGATGTCCTCTCTGAGAGTAACATTTAGTCCCTTCACTGCCAGTGTCAGAGGTAGTGTAGGCGCTAGAGTACAGTCTCTTTCACAGCCAGAGGAGGACAACATGATCACAGTCTTACTTCTAAGCAAGGTACTTAAAGTATAACAAAACTACCTAACAGGTCTAAACAAACGTAACTAGTCTTGAAGGTTGGTATGTAGTAAGAGGTAAGAGCATGTAAAGTATTTACTTAGAAGTAAACTTGTTACTTGTATCAAAAGAGTCAGAAGTAATAACTTAATAACTAAGATAATAAACTAAGTTAAGTACAAAGCTTCTATCTAATAGCAGACGTACCAGTCATATATAGAACCTTCATTCTCCTGGAGCCCAGAAGGAGCCCCAGATCCTAAGCTCTAATGCAAGCTTCTACAAGCTCCTGCAAGCTCCAACGGTTATGTGACTATATCACATAATAACTATACTATAGAAATCCTTGGATTGTTTAGCTAGTCTAATCGATCCCCTCTGGCTGTAGGTTCTTTGTGGATGTGTTTGACCTGTCAGGGCGCCGCCTGGTCTTTACTAGTCCTGTGCTAGCACGTGATTCGTAACATCACTGGCGCTAAACAAAACTATAGTACCTATAATAGAGAACTTCTTGTGATTGTTATAGCCTTTAAGTATTAGAGACATTATCTTAAAGGTACTAGGTTTATAATCAAGGTTATAACTAACTATAATAACCTCTAGTACTTTATAGAAATAAAGTACTTAGAAAGCTGTCAGGCTTACTAGGCAATGTATCTTATAATATATAATTTTTAGATTATATATTATAAAGGTACCTTAAACCCTGTGAACAGACCTAGTAGAAGGCTAGACTATAAGAATAGTCCTGCTAATGTAACTTAGCTTCTAACCTTTTAGAATAAACTAAAGAGAGCTTTTGCAACTATAATTCTAGGTTCTTTTCTGGCTCTAGGAAAGTTCTCTCTCAAAACACAACCCTTAATGTTTACTATATCTGCTATAGCATAAGAGCTTTTACCTTAAGGCATATATAAAGGCCTTCTTGAGGATTCCTCGAAAGAGAAGCAAGGTATAGAGTACTACCTTGAAGGTTCTACTACTATAGCTAGAGTAATAAGAATATCTATATTCTAATTACTTAATAGAATCAAGAACTTAGTTGTCTCTTAAGTTTTTGAATTAGATAGTTGTAAATATTTAATTCTACGTTTATAGATATATACAGCTACTAAAAGAGCTATAGCACTAGCCTCTCTTTCTAAGCTACTTCTTGATATTGTTAAGATAACTCAGAGAAATAATTCAGAATATAGAGACATTCTAAAAAAGAGGCTTAGTAAATAAGACACAAGTAGAGAACTAATTTAGACATATAATAAGAACCTTCTCTAGTTTCATTCAAGAGTTATAGTGTCTAATAACTCTACCTTACAAGCTTAAGTTATAAACCTTTATTATAACAACTCTTTAGCAGAACACTATAGAGTTAACAAGACTCTAGAGCTTTTAAAAAGATTCTAGTATTAGGAAAACATAGAAACTAATGTCTATCTCTATTATAGAGAATATAATATTTACTAGAGAGTCAAGGCTAAGAGACATATACTATATAGTCTGTTAAGTAGTTTACTATAGCTAAAAAGACCCTAGAGTAAGATCTCTATAGATTTTGTTACAGGCCTACTACTATGTAAAAACCTAGCAGGAGGTCCTGATTTTAATGTAATCCTTGTAGTTGTAGACTAGTACTCTAAAATAGTAAAGTGTATTACTTGTTATAAGACAGTTAACTCTCTAGAGCTTGCTAGTTTAATATAGAACAATGTTTTCTTACTTTTTAGCACCTCTAATAGAATTGTTTTAGATTGTAGAACTATGTTTACAAGTAATTTTTAGTCTACTTTCTACTTTTACATAGCGTGTAAGTAAAGGATAAGTACTATATTCTATCTACAAACAGATAGTTAGACAGAGTAGCAGAACTAGGCTCTTAAACATTACCTTAGAGTGTATTACAGCTAGCGAAAAGCTAACTAGTTTGAAAAGTTAACTTTTGCTGAATTTATATATAATAACTCTAAACATTAGGTCTTGTAAGATATATCTTTTAAAGTATGTTACAGTTACTAACTCTAACTTCTATAGAATTCTAAGGACAGGATTAAAGAGGAGGTACTAGCTGCTTGTAGAAGACTAGAGATTCTTTATAAAGAGTAGAATAAACTTTATAATCTCTAGCATTATATATAAAACAATCAGGAGTCTTATTTTAATAAACACTAATTAGATAGACACTTCTTTAAAGGAGATTAAGTTATACTGTTAACAAAAAATCTTAGACTTAAAGCAGAAAAGCTTAAGCTAAAATTTATTAGACCTTTTAAGATCCTAGAATACATTAGCATGTCTATGTATAAGCTAGACTTACCTAGTATATATAAACAGTTACACCTAATGTTTTATATTTCCCTTCTTAAAGAATACTTAACTAAGAAGAGTTAGAAACCTTACCTCTATGCCTCTAGAGAACTCTTGGAATTAGTAGAGAATAATAAGGAACAAGAATAAGAAGTTAAGGCTATTATCAATCACAGACAAGAAGGCTAAGGCAAGAAACTTAAGTATTTAATTAAATAGAAATCCTAGCTAGATAATTATAATACCTAGTTATCTACTTATCCTAACCTTACAAATACTAAGGAACTTCTTTAATTATATAACAAGAACTATAGTCTTTTACTTTAATTCTCCTCTCAACTACCTACTAAGGTATTAAAAAGCTTAAACACCTTATAACAAAGAGAGTGTCCTTTAAAGGAGAAGAGAAGACCTAGTAGATCACATAAGGTCTGTGACTTTAGTTAAGATACTCTTCCTTGGATTTTTCTCCTATATAGTTTACTAGGTTTACTAAGAATTAAAATACTAAAGTTTACAAGGAAAACAAGACATAAAAAAACAGTTTATTTATATAGCTTTACTATAGTTATATACTCTCTCTCTGACTTATAACTCTATATCTTTAAAAAGTAAAAATACTAACTTCTAAGACTATTAAGCTCTTGTAAAGAACTATAATACTTCTAACAAGATCTGCTTATCCTTATTAGAAACAATATTATACTATAACTAGTTAGCGTAGAATTCTAGAACTTCTAAGAACTTACTACTACTATAAAGACCTCTTAACAGGCTTGAACTTCTATAGTTAATTCACAAACTATAATAAGTATTATATTGTCTATAGCTAAAGCACTACTAGTTAACTGTCTACTTATCTCTGTAGAGATATTAGTAATAAGTCTAATACCTTTAGTATAGATGTCTTTGTACTTCTTTCTTGTTATTAGCAAGAACTCTCTAATTATACAAAAGTAACATACCTCTAGAACTCTATTCCAGGCTTCCTCTATATCTGACTCTTTGATGTAGTTAAAAGAGTTCTAGAGCCTCTAAGTATTCTTCTACTTATCGAAATTCTAATTACTACAAGGAGATATATTATCCTTATCTTAAACATAGTATTAATTTAGATAATCTTTAAGATATTTCTTAAAGATATTAATAGTATCTTCCTAGGCCTAGCAAGCCTCTGAAAGTAATTATAGAATCTAGAATATTAGATAATTACTTATAAAATTCTAAAAGTAAAGAAGCTTACTAGCTTATATAATTTAGACTCTTTAATATATTAGTTGTAATTCTTTTTGCCTAGAGCAACTATATACAAGACAAAGAGATTAATAAGGAGGTGCTTAAAGTATTTCAAATACTAACTAATAACAGAAAAGAACTTAGCAAGATTAGCTTTACACTTAGAAGTATTATAAACAGAATAAGATATAATAAGGAATTTTAAGGTATAGAAAAGAGAAGGTCTTGTAAAAGAGAAGGACAGGTCTCTATATATATCCTAAAAGATACTGTAATCTTTCTATATTTTATATATAGTATACTATAGTTTCCTATTAACCTCTAGCTTCTCTTTAATACCTTAGAACTATCTATATAAGGTTTTTATATAATTTATTCCCTTGTAACAACACTGTTTAGAACATTCTAATATTATATATACAAGGATACTAAACATTGCCTTAATATAACTCTATAACAGAAAAGAGTCTAATTAACTCTCTTGATTGTAAATGTTGTCTATACCTTCGTGAAATTAACAAATCACCTACTAATAGTTATAGAGTAATTTTGTTTGCTATAGCAAACAGTAATAATGTTGTTTACTTATATACTCTTCTATAATACCTACTAAATTATGTCTTTACAACCTTTTACAAAAAACAGACAAAATTAATCTTAAGGACAAGATACTTAGAAGAGGAGATAGTTGTAATATATAGAGGCTATATTAGTTATATAACCTTTTGTCTGATCTAAGGAAGTCTTTATCTACTATTATAAATTAATTAGGAATTAAGTAGTTCTAGTAGATAGAGTTTACAGAGTTAACAGAGTTAACGTAATATTAGAGCTTAGGAGCTTCTATAAAGCGAGACTTCTCCTGTACCTCTAAGGAGGAGCAGAGATTAGTTCTGTACTAAATTGAAAAGATTTAAATTAACTTATTACCTACTATCTACCTCACAAGAACTATAGTAAGAAGTTCCTTATTATATATACTATAGTTCTACTATACTAGATCTATTTTCTTAGAAAAGTATACTACTAGTATAAGTTTATCTTCTTTTTCTAGTTAAAGATATACAGCACCTACTACTGTTTCTAAAGCGTTAGTCTTAATAGTACTTAGCTTACTAGTGTTGTAGCTTTAAAGAATAGATTCTTCTATAAATTATTTCTTGATTTCCTAGAAAGCTTCTTTAGCTTCCTTTGTCTATTAGAAATCAATACCTTTTTAAGTTAGGCTAGTTAGAGGACTAGCTAGCTTAGCATAGTCTCTAATAAATTGTTAACAGAAGTTAGTGAATCCTAGAAATAACTAAACGTCCTTGACATTCTATAGCGTTAGCTAACTCTTGACGTCCTTAGTTTTTTCTAGATTAACTTCTACTTGTCCTAGAGTAATTAAATACTCTAGGAACGTTGTATAAGTTACTCTAAACTTGTATTTTAATAGCTTAAGGCAAGAGTCTACTGCTATAAGTCTTCTCAAGAATTCCTTAACATGTCTCTTATAATCCTCTTCTTGTTCTAAGAATACTAAGATATTATCTAGATAGTATATTATAGTTACTTCTAGAAGATCTTCTAGTATACTATTGTTCTGTCCTTAATATATAGTAGGTGTATTTGTTAAACTAAACAGTATTACTATATACTTATAAAGACCTAATAGTAAGACAAATATAGTCTTCTATTTGTTACCTTCCTTAATATAAATTAAGTTAAAGGTACTTCTCTAATCTAGTTTTATATATTAAACTACCTAATCTATTCTGTCCTACAGGTATTAGCTAGTTAGTAATAAGTAAGTGTTCTTAACTGTTATATTATTAACTTCTTAGTAGTTAACACAAACTCTTCTATTTAGATTATCTTTTTTATATATTATAAGTATATTTAAATAGATAGAAGACTCTAACTTTCAGATATATTCTTTCTTGATTCCTTTCTTGATATACTTGTTTATTACTTACAAGTTGCCTTATATATATAGTTAAAGCCTTTACTTTCTAAGGTTATAACTCTCTTTTAGTTTTATTTCATTGTTCTATAGTTAATGTTTTAGTAAGGCATATATATCTTCTAGATTATTAAATAATTTCGAAAATTCTCTATACTATATAGGTATTTTGTTATTAGCTGTCTAGCTAACCTGTAGAGGACTCTAGGCTAGGTGTCTAGGCAACTTAGAAGAAGTAGCACTAACTTTATTCTAGCCTTACAGTTACAGCTACTTACAGTTATATTAGCTAAAGGAAATTTCTTTTTCCTTCTAGTTAATGTTAGAGTTATATTCCCTAATCTAAGACATTCTAAGTATTATGTCTTTCTTGCTAATATCTATAATATTAAATTATATATCTAAATAGTATTCTTTGATCTATGTTTTTATAGGTATAGTTTGTTAGTTAATAACACCTCCTTAGTATTCTACCTCTGTCTTATTAACTACTATAAGTTTATATAGTGTTATTCCTTTAACGAAGGCATTTAGCTTTTATATAGCTAAGAGAGAAATAACGTTACTTGTAACTCTAGAATTAATTATAATTTAGAGTTTCTTTCCTCTAATTATTATAGTTATATATAACTAACTCTCTCCTAAAGTTGTATAAGCTTTCTACTACTTAATAGAAAAGATTTTAAATAAGAGCCTGTCTAGCTCTTCTAGTATTCTGAAAACTACCTTCTCTTTGTCTAAATAGACTACTTTATATACTTCTCCTACCTAATAGTACTTGTCTAAGTTAGGTTCAGGTAGTGTTACTAAGAACCTTAGCTTAAATCTAGTGATTCTAAGAGGTTGTTCTAGCTTCTATATACTAGTTCTATTAACTAGCTAGATTACTATCTATTATTCTTCTTCCTTAGGTTGTTAAGACCTAAGGCCTTTAGAATCTTAATAGTAAATGTTACTCTTAGAGCATTATCTACGTATAAGTTCTAATATTTCTTTTTCTAAACAAAGATTTTAAAAGGTAATTTAATAATTCTTAGTAAATACTACTTTGTATTTGTCTAGAGGTACTAGCTTGTCCTCTTGTAATATATATAGGCTCTAGAAGTTAGACTTGATTTCATTAATTTATGTCTAACAGTTTCTATCTATATAGGTACTAATGAATGTCTATATTTCTTCTACTTCTAGGTCCTTGCTTACTACTTCCTAGTCACCTGTCTTAGATAAGCTAGACAATTCTAACAAGTACTTTATAGGAATAATTGTTTTAGCTAGGTTAAAGCACGTTCTTTCTACAAAAGTTGTCTATAGAATTATACTAATACTTGTTAGACTAATCAAGCTCTCTTCTAACTATTAGGTAATATATTTTGTATTAAACCTTAGACATATGCCTAAGTATAATTATATAGTTTAAAAGGTTTGTTTAGGGTTCTATAGATCCTTCTATCTATACTCTTGTTCCTCTCTGTATATTAATATCTAAGTGTCTCTAATATCTATACTAGTAGATTCTTAGACTAGTGCTATAAGTTATTAAAGTAGAAGGATTTCTACAGAGTCTAATTATATACTATAGTATTCCTCTAGGATTAGATTATCTAATTTGTCTATTAATTTAGTTTCTTTGATTTATATACTAATATATTTAGCTAGCTCTTTCTCTGTAAGTAGCCTGCCTTTAAGTACTACTACTTTCTTGTAGCTAGTAGTATTAACTTGCTTTCCTTGATTACATTACTTCTTCAAGCTACATTCACTTGCTCTGTGACTAGTTTTGCTATATAAGTAACATAAATTCTACTTATATTAGTAGTTCCTTTCTTCTTAGGAAAGTTTGCCTTGCTTGTCTACCTTTTTCTTTAGCTAGGTTCTGTTTATAGTATCTAGTTCTATAGAATTCCTATAGTTCTTTTCTCTATGATTTACTTAATATCTATAACTTCCTTTTCTTTTAAGTCTTTGTTTACAGTTCTAGTTATTAATTTTAATTAAGTCATTAATTAATTCATTAAGTAAGGTTAGTACGTTATCTCTTGCTAATTTGTTCTTAACGTTGTCCTTTAATTCTTTATAGAATTGTTTCTAGAGAGCTTTATTGTTCTAGTTTAGTTATGCTATATACTGCTAGAAGTGTAAAGTATACTTAGCTATAGAGTTCTTCTATTAAAGATTATATAATACTTGTATAGATTTCTTTTTTAAATTAATATCTGTAAATACTTGATTAAGCTCTTCTTTGAATCTCTTTATATTCTAGAATAGTTTCTTTGTGACTTCTAACATAATTGTTAACACCTTTCCTTTAAGTGTTTTGTTCTTCTAGAAGTCTTTAAGGTATAGTTCTATCTAGTTATAGGCTGTTCCTTTAAGACAGGTAGCAAGCTATATAACTTAATTAGTTTTGCTTGTGAATTATACTATATAAAAGTTTAAGTAGAGAGAGGCTTTTATAAGGAACTCTATGAGTTTCTCTATTAAACTATTAAATAGTTTTAGGATAGGTAGTTTTACTTCCTCTCAGAGAGTAGTAACAGTTAGTACTATTATAATAGCTAGAGTAACAGCTTCTTTTAGCGCTACCTTTAGAGTAGAAGATATAGCTAACATTGTAGTAATTTACTTCTAAGTAGATACTTAAAGTATAATGAATTACAAACTCACAGGTCTAACAAGTATAACTAGGTCTTTGTTAGTTTAGTTATAGTAGGAAGTAAGGGTCGCTGAGGTATTTACTTAAAGGTAAACTTGTTACTTAAACCCAAGATATTAAAACAAGATATATTAAATACTAAAGTAAAGTTAAGTTAAGTATAAAGCTTCTATCTAATAGCAGAAGTACTAGTTATATATAGAACCTTTATTTCTATAAAGTTAACTTAGTTAATAGTTGCTCTAGAGCGACTTGTCTACTAGTTACTCTGTTATATAACTCTAACTAAAGGAAATCCTTGGATTAGTTAGCTACTCTAACTAATCTCTATAACCTATGTCTACTTAATAGTACCTTGTTCTGTTAGAGCGTCGTCTGGACTTAATTATCACGTGCTGACACGTGATTCGTGACAGCTAGGCTAAAAAGAAGATAGTGTTATAAATTAGGTATTAGTATATAATAAGTAAAGTCTAGGCAGCGTTCTAACAGAACAAATACTTAATAGGCCTTAGTAGTACATAGAGATTAATTAGATTAGCTACTTAAATCTATTAATTTTAAAGATCCTAAGATCTAGACAGAGAATCTAGAGAATCTCTAGATCTATAAGTAGAAAGGTTCTATATATAATTAGTACGTCTGCTATTAGATAGAAGCTTTATATTTAACTTATCTTACTTTAGTATTTAATATATCTTGTTTTAACTTCTTTAGTTTAAGTAACAAGTTTACTTTTAAGTAAATACTCTAGTAACTCTTACTTTCTACTATAACTAAACTAACGAAGACTTAGTTACTTTTGTTAGACCTGTGAGGCAGTATTTGTTATATAGTACTACTATGTTAATTATCTATTAGTAGTAGTCAAGGAAGTAATATTAGAGTATAATACCTATACTAGAAACAAGGCTTCCTGCTATATACCTTATAGACAGATAAGTACTACTCTAATACTACAAATACCTTAGAGATCTATATTATAGGATTTTATAGTTAAGCTACTAAAATCTAAATGCCTAATAACAGGAGTTATATATAATATAATTCTAGTTATTATTAAACAACTCACAAAGTATATAATACTTATACTATATATAGAAGTAAGTACAGCAGAACATCTAGCCTATATATTCCTATAGAAAGTAGTTACTCTATATAGTCTACTAGAAGAAATAATCTCTAACAGAGATAAACTCTTTACGTTAAAGTTCTAGACAGCTCTAACAGAGTAACTAGATATAAAAAGAAAGCTATTAACAGCTTTCTACCTCTAGACAAATAAAGGAACAGAATAAATGAATTAAGTTATTAAAGTATACTTAAGATGTTATATAAACTATAAACAAGATAATTAGGTTAAACTTCTACTCTTAGTATAGTTCACCTATAATAGTTTAATAACAGAAACTATACTTATTATACTATTCTATACTAACTATAGGTATAAATTAGTTGTTTATCAAGACTCTCTACTAAGAACTATTAATAATAACAAAGTAAGACTATAAGACTACAAACTTAGAGAATTACATAAGAAGCTTATAGAGTAACTTTAGTTTATAGCAAAACGAAATATATACTACTATAACAAACAACATAGTTAGGAGCTAATGTTAAAAGAGAGAGATAAAGTCTATTTAGTTAGAAAAAACATTAACACTAAAAGACTAAGTAGTAAACTAGACTACAAAAAACTTAGACTATTTAAAATCAAATACATTAAAGAACCTTTGAATTATAAACTTATACTACTAAAAACTATAAATATTTATCTAGTATTCTATATATCCTTACTTAAACTAGTACTACTAAAAGTACTACTAGCTCTACTCACAGAAATTTAACTAGTTAATCTAAATACTAAATATAAAGTTAAAAAGATTCTTAACTATAAGCTTGTTAGAGAACAAGCTAAGTATTTAATCAAATAGTTAGATTACTTATATTTAGAAAATACTTAGAAACCTAAGTTAGGCCTGAATTACTCTTAGTTAGTATCTAGTTTCTACTAACAAAACCTAGGCCTTCCTAGAAAGTTAGGTTACTAAAGTTAAGAAGAGTCTTGTTAACTAAAGAAAACTTAGCGAGAGTATTAGTTATAGAACAGATAGACAGACAGGTGTCTCTAGATGCTCTCTCTACTACTTCTCTCGACTTCGCCTCTTCTAGTTTATCTATACTCTTTAAACTATAACAGAGCATTTCTGCTCCTCTTTTCTTTAGAAACTTATACTAGCACGTAAGATAATTAAGACAGCCAGCGGCTACAGCTATAGCCTAGGCTAGCTACACTGCCTTGTCTTAAGTATACTACTCCTTAGTATCTAGTTTTTCCTCTACTCTCTTAGAAGTATTCTAATTACCTATTAAAGGCATTTCTATATTATATTTTACACTAAGGCAAGTATACTTAAAGTAATAAGAGAAGTTAGCTATAGAAGATATAATATATGTCTTTCTAGACTTTTTATAGGTTAAACAAGGCATTGTTTTATAGCTAGTATTTTTAATTTATTAAGAAAGTTAGATATATTCTCTTATCTTCTTCTAAGAATCTGTAGTTATGTTAAAAGAAGAAGAAGGTTGTTAACCTCTTTATAATATTTCTTAGGTTATACTTAAGCATAGAGACACGCTAGGCTAAAAAGAGCATAGTGTTATAAATCAGGTGTTAGCATATAATAAGTAAAGTCCAGGCAGCGTTTTAACAGAACAAATACTTAACAAAGCCTTAGTAGTACATAGAGATTAATTAGAATAGCTACTTAAATCTATAGATTTTATTATATATAGTTATATAATAGATCTTAGGATCTTAAGGATCCTAAGATCTAGACAGAGGATCTAGAGAATCCCTAGATCTATAAGCAAGAAGGTTCTATATATAACTAGTATATCTGCTATTAGATAGAAGCTTTATACTTAACTTACCTTACTTTAGTATTTAATATATCTTGTTTTAACTTCTTGAGTTCAAGTAACAAGTTTACCTTTAAGTAAACACCTTAGTAACTCTTACTTCTTACTATAACTAAACTAACAAAGACTTAGGTACTTTTGTTAGACTTGTAAGGCAGTATTCGTTACACAGAGGTTAAAAGATTATATTTCTCTATAATTGTTAGTAACAAGTACCTGTAGATTATAGGCTTAAAGTACTTTGAATTTACTTCTATAAAATATAACAAACTCTTGATTATATTTCGCTAAGGCTATAAAACTCTTCTTTTAGGCCTAGTTGTTATTAAGGAAGTTGTAATTAGAGCCTGTATCTCCAAGGCTAGTATATGTTGCTAAGACACTTGTTTTAGTCTAATTTAAAGTTACTTGTATTAATATATAACTTAATACACCTTCTTTACTTAGGCTATAATTCTTGACGTTTAGAACTTAGCTCTCTCTTTTCCTAACTCCTTTAAAGACTTTGTTTTAGTATCTTTCTCTTACTAAATAGTATTAACTATTCTCTAGAGGTTTCTTGATTTATCTAGAGTTTTTACTTTTTCTAGATTCTTTTATACTTATTTAGAGTACTTCTAATACTTACAGTTTTCTAAAACATGTCTAGATTGCCTACAAGTGTAACAGGTAATGTTAGAGTTATTATACTAACTATTGTTAGTTCTTAATAGCTCTAAAATACTACTAGAATTACTTCTTCTATCTTTTTAGAAGTAGTTTTTTAACTAACAACAATTCTTAGAACTAGATAAACTATTGTTCTTTAGATAGAGGTCTTTTAAACTAGAAGTGTCTTTTTTAGATTCTCTTAACTTTGTTTTACTTCTATTTAGATAGGTAGTATATTCTGCTTTCTAAGTCTTTTTAAGTTATTCCTATATAGAACTTGCTTTCTCTCTAGAAAGAATTATAAAAAGCGTCTAACAGGTTTTATAATTAGTAAGCACAGTATTAAGTGTTTTAATATAGTCTCTTTTAGGTTGTTTCTTCTAGTCTAATTCTAGAGTAATTATTCTGTTATAAAGTTCTAGAACTATTTTCTAATCTACTTGTTTAAGGTTGTAAAGTCCTTTAAAGGCTTCTTAAGAGTATGTTTAAGGCACTAGAATTATATTAGCTAGATAAGCCTTGAAACTGTTCTAGTAAATTTTGTATACTAGTAGATCCTACTTTATTATAGCTTCCTAGGTTTTATAAGGTTTATCTCAAAGAGTAGTTGTAGTAGTGTTTACTCTAGAGGAGTGTCTGTTATATATCTAGAGTTAGAACCTGGAAATCGCCTCTTATAATAACATAAATGTTTAATACTCTTTAAGAGACTTTCTATAATATACTTCTAGTGTTTAGACCTTAAGAAGTTTCTCTTAGTCTAATTTATACTTAAGGACGTTTTAGAGAGGTTTAGAACAAATAAAATCTTTATCTGTCTCTAGATTTATTAAGTTCTTATTAACCTGTCGACCTTTACTCTCTCTAGATATATAAGACAAAATAGTAGATATTAGTATTAGCTCGCAGATAGATAACGTTGTAGTAGTAGTAGTAAATCAGAGATTATCTTATATAAGGTTTTTCTCCTGTTCTAACTAGAGAATGTGTTAATTAATTTTGTTAACCTTCTCTTACTGTCTTCGAAGATTATTAACCTTAGTATAAAGAAGGTTTTCTTAAGCCTAAGTTACATTAAGTTTAGTATTACTTAAGTCTAATTTAATTACATAGAGATTCTCAGCTAGAGTTCTAGCTAAAAGGTTTTTGTAAGAGTTCTGTAATAGTCTGCTAATAGAGTTAGAGGAACTTCCTCTATTATTATAGACTTGCTTAGAAGTAGTCTAAGTAACGTCTTTGTCAGGTAGTCTTCTAAGTCTTAGAGGCATTTTTTCTTACTATACTACCTCTCTATTAAGTAAGAGAGATTAGCTTATAAAGTAGATAGTAGGCAATAAGTTAAATTAAATCTTATATAAGAGTAAACAAGTATTAGATTTAGTATAGAACTAATCTCTGCTTCTCCTTAAAGGTATAGAAGAAACCTTGTTTTATAGAAGCTCTTAAACTCTAATATTACTATAAGGTAGATAGTAGGTAATAAGTTAAATTAAATCTTATATAAGAGTAAACAAGTATTAGATTTAGTATAGAACTAATCTCTGCTCCTCCTTAGAGGTACAGAAGAAGCTTCGCTTTATAGAAGCTTCTAAACTCTAATATTACATAGACTCTCTTAACTTCGTTAACTCTATCTACTAGAATTAATTAATTTCTAATTAATTTATAATAGCAGATAAAGGCTTCCTTAGATTAGACAAGAGGTTATATAACTAACACAGCCTTTATATATTACAATTACATAGACTCTATTAACTTCGTTAACTCTATCTACTAGAATTAATTAATTTCTAATTGATTTATAATAGCAGATAAAGGCTTCCTTAGATCAGATAAAAGGTTACATAACTAACACAGCCTCTATATATTATACTTAGAAAGCAGAACATTCTATATATCTAAATAGAAGTAAAACAAAGGTAGAAGAATCTAGAAAAGATATTTCTAGTTTAAAAGACTTCTATTTAAAGAATAATAGTTTATCTAGTTCTAAGAATTGTTAATAGTTAAAAAACTACTTTTGAAAAGATAGAAAAAGTAATTCTAGTAGTATTTCAAAGCTATTAAGAACTAATAATAGTTAGTATAATAACTCTAATATTACTTATTATTAGTATTAGGTAATAATTACCTTACTTACTAATACTTTATACAGGCTCGAAATAATCACCTCTCTATAGTAGGCTAGACTAAATGCTTAGCATATACTGCTTTATAATTCTTGCTTAAAAATTCTTAGTATTTTATATAGCCTTCATTAGTAATAATTACATCTATACATTGATTAGACATTCTATGTATTAGATTAATTATTATAGCATGTGTAATCGATTCCCAGGCCTCCTGAACAGCTGCTCTTAGACGCTTATATAACCTATAGACGCCTGAGTAGTACTCTTGAATATAATTCTTCATTATATCCTATATAGTCTTAATCGAGTTTAAATCAGGAGAGTTTACTAGCCAAAATATAGGCGTAATCTCAATTGCTTTAAAAACAGACTTTATATACGCTAAAGCATAACTCTTTGTGTTATCCTGTTAAAAGAAGAGTTCTAGATATTGCTAGAGAATCTCTTAGATAACTAGAATAATAATCCTACTATAAGAGCCCTTATTAATTGTCTTCTAATCTTTCTCCTAAAAAAGGCCCTTATGCCTTCTATATTTTCTGCTTAAACAGCTCTAGAACATCTATCTAATCTTCCTTTGATACTAAGCCTCTATATAGTCTGTATTATAGACCTCTAACTGCCTAATCTTTCTTGTAATCTATGCCCTTGTATGCTGCCCTGGCTTTACTCAAGTCTCGTCACTCTATAGTACTAAAAACTACTACTCTTCTGTTTAAAAGAGATGCTCCCACGCCTAATCAAGCCTATTCTTTCGGTTCTCTTCTGAAAGTAGTAGTTTAAGGTGTATATGTCGCTGTATGTAGCTCTTCTTCTTAAAGGCTACTCTTATTGCCTTCTCCCTATAGTCCCAGCCTAGGATCAAAGGAATATCTATCTATTTTATATAACGATTTACAGCTGAAGTAGTAGTCTATTCTATAAGTTGTTTTCTTTCTAGCGTGCTTAAGAAAAGCTTTCTACTACAGGCGTGTTTTTGAGGAGTTAATTAGTAGGTAAGAGTATATTGTACCTGGTTTCTTGTTAGGTTTAGCTGTAGTATAATTTCGTCTTATGTAAAGCTAGCATCGTGATATAGAGTCTATACCTGTATTCGATTATCTCGCGTATACTGTTTTAAAGGTGTCTTAGGTGTAGGCATATAGTAGAATGCTTTTATAGTGTTGACTTAATCGAAAATAAGTGGAAAAGTAGTATCTAGAGTATATTAATCTCATTGGCTGTAATGACGTTAGCGTAGAACCTTCTAGTATATTGTAGTAGTAGCGAATAGTAGTTATTTCGGCTCTATACGAAGTATAACATTTCTTTCGAATCTTCTAGCTATTACTTTATTTGTAAGCTATAGAAACTCCTAGAATCTCTTCAAGGAGTATATATAGTCTCTTATAGTCCTTATAGTTAGAAAATAAGTTAATTTTAAGTTTTTATCTTATACTTATCTAATTCCATAGAAACGTAACCTACCCTGCTCCGATCTAATTACTTCACCTATCACCTACCCTGTAGCCTACTCTATATATACTGTTTACCTCTAACAAGAATTTAAAAAGATTTACAATAAGTTATAGATTTAGGTTTTTGTTAAATCGTTTAAAGCTCTAATCTAGGGCTTTTGTTAAGTCTATCTGCCTATTATTCTAATAAAAATTACATATATAGAGTTTTATTTAAATAAATATAAATCTTCCTAGAATTATATATAAAATTTAGCTAGAGTTGTAGTTGAATTAGAATCTTTTAACATTGATTTAGTTAATCTTTAGATGTAATTAAAAAGTAAAATTCAACAAGTTTAATGCACTAATTTATGCTATTCTAGCTCTTAGACTAACGTTGTCGTGGAATTAATTCTTGGTGTTGAATTTAAAAGAGTAAAAATCTCAAGTATAAAGCTTAATTCAGGGGTCTTAGCAACACCACGATATTATCATGATATCTATTAAAATACTGAAAATATAAAAGATAATATTGTTAGATATCCCAGTATTTAAATGGCATAGATAGTGCGGATTGAAGTGGGGTTGCAACAATATATCGTGGTGGTATGATATTCCGAATACTACTAGGCCCATCGACCTATTAAAATGGAGAATTCGAAGTATCAATTAATATTGCTGGCTTGATGTGAATTTCCTTTTCTGATAAGACAGTAGAGCTGCTTTGAAAGTATGTATCAACCCCAACCTCGATGTCCCAAAACACGATAGCAAACATTCCTCCAGATGTATTTCAACCTCATCTTATCTCTGCAACTCGTAAGGACATTGTCTCTTCCATCAGGTATCAAATCCCCCATACTGCCAGTACAGTGTTCACTGCTTGACTCTGAACACCAGTCGCGATTCAAGTTCTTCCGTGTCCAGCTCCTGCTTAATCTACTCCTCGCAACTCTCCAACTAAGGTGGCCCAGGTGCTGCCCCCATCTCCTACTCGATTCTCTCCCTCTCCAATTCTCGTTCTACAAGTCTTCGTTCGGCATCAACAAGCAATCCCGAGACATCGTCTATGTCATCGTCAATAAGCTGGAGCAAATTCGAGGGTAAGGATAACTCATTCCTTCGACGAACTTCTTCATGAGCGGGAGAATTGTTTTGGCCTTCGATTTGGGACCCTGCCACTCGCGGATGACCCCCCACAATTTATCGAGCTCCTCTTGAGTCCAACCTTCCTCATTTCCAAGCCAAATGGAGTAAAGTTTCTCTCGTTCATCGTTCACTTCAGCTCTTCCCATAGCTCTGTTGTTTCGCTGTCGTTGGATTTTGACCTTGTTCTACAAAGTGTTGCGATCAGTTGAATGCGCAAGGGAGGATAAGATGGGGTGCTGACATTTCCGCTTCTTCTGCTTCCTCTTGCCGCTCTAGTGGTACCGGTAGGTGCTGGAGATTTAGTTCCGGCCATTGCCAACATTTAATTAACGGACACCGCGAAGAATGGAGATGGTGTCTGATGAAAGTTGGTAACCAGGAACATGGGGAAAATTGAAAGGTGATGCTGTTAGTGATGGTTGACAATCTCGTGGTAGACAGCCTTGTCTACTTGATCTAGAAGGAGAGAATAGCGCGACAGGAGCGTCTCTGGGAGAGGAACAACTGGAGAACACCTGCCGATAGGAACTTCCTTCCCGGGTTGTAAAAAACCCAAAGGCCTGTGACGCGACTGGTGGGCCCAAAGCTGGAGGGTCAGAACCGACCGAAAATCCTCAAGGTTGTAGATCGAAAGGCCCTGACGAAGTATTTGGCAGGAAGTATTGGTCTAACTGCGAGCAGACATCAAGGTCAATGCTACTCAGGTATTTAGTGATGGTGGGGAAATTGTTGGGGTGACGGCATCGGAGGTTGACGAAGAAGTAGAGAAGGCAAGAGCGAAAGAGGAAGTAAACAAGAGCGCGAGCTTGGCATCTCCTCTCTCCCCGCCCCTATTTTCTCACCAAATTTCCATCACCGCTGCCCAATCTTCTTCCCAACCGGGATCAATAGAAATCGGAATCATCTGAATAGGAGAACTGCTACAATTTGAGTGCCATATGAATAGCTCCTAAAACAAATTCCAAAGACATCATAAGCCATTTCGGGGCGAGTAGATCTGTTCATACAATCGAAAACCACTTCAAGCCGAGGGCTTGTCTATCTCACGCTCAACCATGACTTGGTAAATGCCTGCTAATTCCATGACAAGGCGAATGCGTCTTCTCTCCAGCTCCCAGTCACCCCATACGATCTAACTCTTCCATTGTGGCTCCCATATGAATCTCCAACGATGCGTCTTCTTCCCATCAGCACTTGAAAAGTGGTGAAAGGAAAGGTATTTGACCCACTGCTTATCTTTGAAGTGTTCTTTATACTTGTTTCGAGTCAAAGTGGCCCATTCTTCGCGAGCACGGAGACGTGCTTCAAGCTTTATTCTACCTGGCGAAGGCGTTAGTGAACGTGACCAAGACTGATTGTGTTTAGTGTGTTGATTACTGTCGGTTTTGCCAAGTTGGTTTCTTTCTTCGCTCGAAAGTCGAGGAAGAACGACTTCGCGAGCTAACGGAGACATCAGTACCTGCGTTGAAAGCGCGGGAAAATGTGAGTGACTCACTATCGATGGCATCTGTCTTCTTGCGTTTGGGGGCTCTGTCTTCAGTGGACTCGATATCAGAGGCAGAACGTTTGATTCCCCCGGCAGACGGATCAGATGCTGGAATGGTGGGTGAGCAAGAAAAGACGGTGTTTTACCGCCTGCATTGTTCTCATTTTGATTCAATTGATTTTCGAGCCAGCGCTGGGTTTTCGGGATGGCTTGTTTATTCATCTCGTATGTGTTGTGGTATCTCGAGACGCCGAGGTGGGGAGAGCTTGGATGAGGTGGTGCACGACTCGATGAGATGTATAAGACGGCCGAGGAGAGGATAATGTGATAGAAAGCAGAGTTGAGGGAAGGTGCAAAAGTAAATGGCAGCGAAGGGCCTGGAGGTGGAGGTGCATGGCCCATCAAGAGAGTCGCTCTTGCCTTTTCCAACCAAATGTCGCGACACGCAAGTTCACGGCAGCGACGACCCCATACCTATGCAAACATCGGTGATGGTGCGGAGTTTAAAAAGCTACGGTCCTTCCTAAAATCAAAAAAATATTGACAACCACCTTCTAAGCACTCGTTCCAAGATGTTCCAAAAATAAAAATGAAGGTATACTGTGAGAGGGAACATTTGGATATCCCCCAAACTGAGTAAGATTATTTCCCACTCGGTGTTCTTCTCATATGCACGAATCTCTTTATCTTCAGTATTTTCCTGGATCAAAGGTAAGATAGCGATCAAATTTCCGGATTACTTATGTTACTGTAGGCCGAACCTCAATTTTGAGCCTAAACTTGGGAAATAGGTACCGTTCTTCGCTAAAAACACGTGAGCCAGCCCATTCTTGAAGTGAGTACTCAGGCGCTTTGACTACTTTGTTAAAATGACAAACATATAATTTGGCTCCTATCTTTTTATGGCATCGAACATCTGAAGTTTCTAAATAGATCAAACTAAATCACGTTTTTCTAAATATATAACGAGCTCTCATTGGTCATCGTCTGCCCTGTGCTCATCCCGATTGTGCCCCTTTCTTCTGCCGGTAAAACTCTCAGATCTCATCATATTTTTGCAAGTTCTATTGGTCATATCTGTGATGGCATTTTGAATCCTGGAAACCGATCGATCGCCTCAATTTTCTCGATGCTTGATTTTCAGACATCGTATGGGGAGACGGATTCTGAGTGCTCTCAGAGGACGACACTGGTTTCACGATGAGAATATGTTTTGATTCTGATTTTGGTATTCAAGAATAGCATCAAGTCTAGATAAATGGTTTTCCAGTGGGTCGATATTCATGATAAAAAAGAGATGTATTTCCACGACCTTTGCTTTTATTCTTCATACCACATTCACTCGGCATACCTCTATTAAAACATCCTCATTTTGCTCACCCAGTTTTTATCATTCGTTTTTATCTCTTTGTTAAAGGACCCGCTAGTCATTACTTCTTCTCTTACACCTTTCAAAATGGATACGATCCTCACGATAGTTTGACTGGCGATAATTGTTCCACTTCTCATCGGAGCCATGACACTTATCAATATTGAGGGATTAGGGTCAGAGCAGAATCCTGGGAAAGTTTGAGATCTTGAATTTCGCTTGGTGAGTTCATTGAGCCTGGTGTTGAGAAGATACAAGGATAGAGTTGTTGACTTCTAGGAGATGGGGGATCATATCATCACATTCCCAAATTCATGCTTTGTGATAATATCTTGCATCTATTACAGCCAAATTTCCACAGAATTCATGGGCGACTTTTGATAGTGTCTTCCAAAACTATCGTGCTCATCACGCTCTACAAATTTTTGAGTTTCACAACTCAATTCCTCTAATCTGGCAATTTTGTATCAGTAGGTTCAATTCACACCGTATATCTCTTCTGAGGACTGTAGACGATGCATAAGAAGGTAAAACGAAGGGAAGTAACTACTGAAGACATGTATGAAGCGCCTGTTTTGTCCCCATAATCAGCACATAGTTTTAATCACAAATTTATCACACTTTCTCCTTGGGGTTTCTGATCTTTTCGCACTTCATGATGTGACGAAATGGTCACGTGTCTTTCATGATTTACTATCATGACACTTATTGGCGAACCAATTATCTCAGTGCGACCGGTAAAGGTCTTTCGCATAACTTTGTTTCTCTATTTTACATGAGTTGCGCCCTGTTCTCGCTGTCTTTCTATTACACGTGACCTGAAAATGCGGGCTGCATATTTTCCCTTGTCCTCTCGACATCAACCAACATCCACTAACATCACCAACTCATTTGGTCTCGCAACGAGAACCATCCAATCCCTGCGTAGGAATTTCTCGGTACTCGTAATTGACCATGTAAATGCGGGGGTCAACCATACCCTCCACTTCCTCGCCACCCATCCGCCGCCCGAATGCCGCTGTTTGAAGACTATGAGGCTTCTGCCTGGATGACTACAACAAACTTGCTGCAGGGTATTGGTTGTTTCGTATCCCCACTTTACTGTTCATAGATATCTGCTCGTCTATATATACCTGGCCGATTCTCACTTCAATTCTCACAAGACATCAACCATCCTCATCACATTAACATCCAGCCAAAACATTCCCCAATGCGTACCAACCAGAAGGCTCGGAAAAGCACACAGCAAACGGATTATACACCCATGATGTCTTCCTCAGTCTTTTCTGAAACCCTCCAAGAGATCACCACCACAAAGCTCTCGGAGCTTTCCAGGCGACGGACCATTTTCGAAGACCAGAAGTCTTCAGTACTCACGGCCGTCGATTCTCAAACCAACCAACAGCAACGACTTGCTATTCTAGTCGATGGGGTGAAGCAGTGTTTCGCGGTCAAGAGTGCCAAACGAAAGAGGGGCGATCGTCGTGGAGGAGCGGGACGGATTATCAGCGGGAGCACAAATGATCCAAAACTAGAGGTTCTCTTGAAGAACTTCGAACGATTCCTCGAGCAAGCGAGATATGATCCATCAATTTCGTTGAAAATGTTGGGGGATTGGGAGTCATCGCTGAAGAAGAAGCTTGATATTCAATCGCTTCGGTACCAGTACGCCGATTTGTATGGAAAGCTTGTCACGGAATGGTTGTCCGCAGAGCAAACTCTCACTCCCGCTGCCACCGGAGATGCCCCTGATGAGACGAAAACCGAAGCACGAGACTCATCACGCACGGAGTGGGAGAATACGGTCTTTGAGCCTTTCGAGACTGATCAAACGGCGATTACAAACTATCTCAAGGATCTCTTCTATCTCAGAAATCTATTTGGAAATAGAGGCACGAACAAGGATGCCAGCAATGGGTTAGAGTATATTCGCAGGCAAGTGGAGGCTTTCGAGCTTCAGCTTGCCACGCCTAGTCAGTTCAACATACATGTCCTTCGATGGGTGATCAATGGTCTTCTATCATCGCAGCTTTTGTCAGAGGAGAAAAATGCTGTTTTAAAGGATTTCCTCGGAAGCACAGTCATTCTGAATGAGGTTGCAGATGTTCTTAACATGCGAATGGCTTCCCTCGATACCTGGTCTTGGGAGACTGACATCGCTGTTGAGCAGCGGAGACATCTTACTGGCGCGTACCACATGTATATTGATGAGGACCTTTTACAGGCAATCCTTCTGCAATTCCTGGGTATCAAATGGGCCGTTTTCTTCAAAAAAGCTTTCACATCATTTTACAACTTCAGTTCAGCATGGGCATCACCACGACAAAACATTACAAGTGTTGATGAAAAGCGACGTGAGTATTTTCTCGGCCAACAGGACAAGATGAATTCCGTTCAGGGTAAACGTCAAAGCCTTTATAAATCCAGATTCTTCATGTCGCAGCTCCCAGACTCTGAAATGCAAGAAAATTCTGCTGTTGAAGGGGAGGAAGAGGTTGATATACGACCTTGGAATCAGCGACAAGCCGTTCAACAAATGACGCCAGCAGTACAAGCTCCGTCGATTCAGGTTCAAAGTTACGAACCTAGAAGGCAAATGGCTTCACGAGCGAACGACGTGCAAGATAGTAGCCTCAGAAGACTAGCCCCTGACACAAACAACCATCAAACTCCCATGTCACCAATGGCTAAGAAGCAATTTCTACTCCATCTAGTTTCAACTGAAATCATTGTCAATACTCGATTGCACGATGACTTTACTTGTACTCGCTCGGAGTTCGATTCGTTCTTTCCATCACTTCCACACTCTACTATTTACGCAGTTCTCTGCTTCTTTGGGCTTTCTGAAAAGTGGCTTGACTTCTTCCGAAAGTTCCTAGAAGCCCCACTGAAACTTGTTGCGGATGGAATTTCCGCGGAATCTCGGGTTCGAAGGAGAGGTGTGCCAGGTTCTCATGCTTTATCAATGGTCTGCGGAGAAGTTATTTTGTTCTGCCTCGACTATTCAGTCAACCAGAATACCAACGGTGCGCAACTTTACAGAATGCACGATGATTTCTGGGTTTGGTCATCGTCTCATCAGACAGTCGGCAAGGCATGGCAAGCAATTACTAGGTTCCGAGATGTTTTCGGTCTATCTCTCAATAAGGCAAAGACTGGAACAGTCCGTGTTAATCGGGATCGATCAGAAGCTCCTGTTTCCGATCCTTCTTTGCCTGTGGGAGACATAAGATGGGGATTCCTCAAACTTGAGGCGAAATCTGGCCGCTTTGTGATTGACCAAGATATGGTTGACAAACATATCGAAGACTTACGGAATCAGCTAGACCAAAAGAAAGGAAGCGTCTTTTCCTGGATTCAAGCTTGGAACACATACGCTGGTACCTTCTTCCGAACAAACTTTGGCAAACCTGCGAATTGTTTTGGGCGCGAGCATGTGGATATGATTTTATCGACTATGACACACATTCAAACGCGGATATTCTCGGACAGCAACGTCGTTGATTTTCTCAAGACGACACTTGGTTCACGCTTTGGAGTGCAGAACATCCCAGATGGCTATCTTTACCTGCCAACAAGTCTCGGGGGCCTGGAACTTCAGAATCCTTTCATAGGAATTCTCCAAGTACGAGATGGTGTCTTTGAGCAGCCCGCCGCTGTGATGGATGATTACATTAATGATGAACTAATTGCATACACAAGGTAATTTTTCTGTGTTCTCCTCCAAGTTTAAATTGCTAACTCTCTTCCTCAAAAGTGCCAAAAATGCATACGACAACAGTTCTAAAGCAAGTTATAAGAATGAACATCATGAATTCATGAGTTTCGAGGAATTTTCCCGACATCGCGAAGAATTCAAATGCGTCTGGCAGGGAAACCTCCTTTCCGTGTTCGAGGAATTGCTTCAAGAACCGCAGCCGGAAAATTTGGACCTCAGTCGTGATGACATGACAGCTTTGAACGCTTTACAGACTGAGCCTAACATGGCTGGGGATGGGTATATGAGATGGGTCGCTCAGCTCTACGGGCCGGAGATTATTGAAGTCTTCGGGAGCTTGAACATAGTGGATTCCGGGCTTTTACCTATTGGAATGGTCAATTTGTTTAGGAGCGGGAGGGTACAATGGAAGGGTTGAAGGATTTGATGTAAGTTTCCATAGATAGCGTTTAGAAATTGTATTATTCTCCTTACACTTCCTGCATTTCAACTAATCCCTCCCCTAAATCCGCATATGCCTCAAATGTAACCTGGAGCCCACACAACAGTGGGAATGTAACACCCATTTTCCTAAACGAGCGACAAATAGAGGGGTAACCCAGCAATCATCTCCCTTTTCAGATGCCTACGTACAACTTCACACCTTCATCCTGCAGTTATTTACTTTTCCAGTATGTGGAATGTATGCAAGAAAGGGGATTGTTTTGCACATGGGTGGACTTGATTCGCTTCGTTATGTTATATTCGGAGTTGCTAAATTTTCAACCAGGACCGATGCACCGTCTAACGTTCTTAGCTCACATCGTAAGTCTTTGCTATGCTACGGAGGTCTTTAGCTACATTTACGAAAATAGACTCCTCTAAAATTTAGCTGACCCTCTAAAATATCTACTATTTTAATTATCTTAATAACTTATTATATACTAAAGATTATTTTATTTAAATATATATAGTTAGAAAAGTACTAAAATAATTAATATAAGCTAATGTATATATATAGCGAACTGGCTAAAACCTCGCGCCTCTACTATATCTCTTTTAAATATTAAATTTCTCTATAACAAACAATGCTTCAGAAAAATAACAAAAGCTAGTTAGTCTTAGCTATCTAGACTATGTAAAAAGACCTAAATTTACATGCTCGAGCTACTACTAGAACCTATTCTGTAGATTACTAGAAGTTAGGTTAATGTTTACTTAGTATATCTTTATAACGCGATATTCTAGCTAATTCACAGAAAATAACTGTTGGTATGACTTGGTAGTCATAAAGTGTGATGCAATAAGTGGTTGTATTCCTATATCTTTATTGCATGAAGAGTAAAGGTAAAGAGGGGTCGGATCCTGTGAGCTTAAGTATGTGAGTGGCAAGCCACTCACATGAGCCGAAGCACGTGGATCAACTAGGCCGTCGTGGAAGGTGCTATTCACCAAGAATATGTAACGACACTGGGCCTACTTTAAAGTGGCCAGAAAGCAGTAAAGACAGTAAGACAGTAAGGGTAAAGAAAGGAAGCGCCTATTCCATCCAACTAATCATCTCTCTCATTTCCTATTTAATTCCACGTTCAACCTATTCAGTGACCTTGATATTAAGTTTGTTTGTATCAATCAGATTACGTAGAGCAGGGCAAGCCTTGGATTTTGTCATAGCGTCCGCTGGGTTAGTATTGCCATCAATCCACTTAATTTCACTAATCTTGCGCTGCTTATATGCTTATTGTAGGCTCATTACATCTATCATAAGACACTTCTCCTTGGTAGTCCCAAGTTTGACTAGGCACTCATAAAGTGACTTTGAGTCAGTACAAACTATGAGGGGTATTTTAAGACCAAGGATAGCTTCCAGGGTTGCCTTGACAGATGTAGCTATGTCAAATCTAGCGCTCATTGCGTACAATTCAGAGGCCAAAACACTCTGTGTAACCCTCTTACACTTAACAGAGGACTAGTGTAAAATGTTAGCGTTCCCTAGTTTATCTGCTAGTACAAGAACATAGCTAATTTGAGAGGTGAAGTCCTTGTTATTTGCGAAGGAGGAGTCAGTGAATATAACTAGTCTAAGGGTATTCTTGTCTAGCTTAATAAATTGGAGGCCTCTGGTGGGGTTGTTAATTTGCTATTGGATTCACTTATTGAGGAGTATAATATCCTGGCTTTGAGGGTCAAGCTTCTGGGCAGCAAAGGAGAGGTCAAAAGCAGCCTCTGGTTGTGAGACTGTTACTAGGTAGGCCCCACGTGCTCGTTGGGCTATATACTGGTCCCTGATTGAGGAACTCTAGCGAACGTTGCCCCAGGAGCTTACTAGGTCTATTAGTGAAGTGCTCACTGGCTTCAAGTTCTTGGTATAGCCTTCCTGGGTCAAGAGTATTAAGCTGTTTGGTTGGAGGGTGACTTTGCTGCTATTGAGCTTAAGTAAGTAGGTGCTCGCTAGTAAGTTACTCCCTGGGTTTAGAAATAAATTCAGCCTCCTTTAATTCTGTGAGGTGGATGGTAGGCAATAAGTCAATTTGAATCTTTTCAATTCAGTACAGAACTAATCTCTGCTCCTCCTCAGAGGTGCAGGAGAAGTCTCGCTTTATAGAAGCTCCTAAGCCCTAATATTACGTCAACTCTGTTAACTCTGTAAACTCCATCTACTAGAACTGCTCAATTCCTAATTGATTTATAATAGCAGATAAAGACTTCCTTAGATCAGACGAAAGGTCACATGACTAATACAGCCTCTACATATCACAACTATCTCTTCTTCTAAGTATCTTGTCCTCAAGATTAATTTTGCCTGTTTTTTGTAAAAGGTTATAAAGGCATAATTCAGTGGGTATTGTAGAAGAGTATATAAGTAAACAACATTATTACTGTTTGCTGTAGCAAACAAAATTACTCTATAACTATTAGCGAGTGATTTGTTGATTTCGCGAAGGTACAGATAATATTTGTAATCAAGAGAGTTGATTAGACCCTTTTCTGTTGTAGAGTTATATTAAGGCAATGTTTAGTATCCTTATATATATAATATTAGAATGTTCTAAACAGTGTTGTTACAAGAGAATAAATTATATAAAAACCTTATACAGATAGTTCTAAGGCATCAAAGAGAAGCTAGAGGTTGATGGGAAACTATAGTGTGCTATATATAAAATATAGGAAGATTATAGTATCTTTTAGGATATATATAGAGACCTGTCCTTCTCTTTTGCAAGACCTTCTCTTTTCTATACCCTAAAATTCCTTATTATATCTTATTCTATTCATAATACTTCTAAGTATAAAGCTAATCTCGCTGAGTTCTTTCCTGTTATTAGTCAGTGTTTGAAATACTTTAAGTACCTCCTTATTAATCCCTTTGTCTTGTGTATAGTTGCTCTAGGCAAAAAGAATTATAACTAATATATTAAAGGGTCTGAATTATATAAGCTAGTGAGCTTCTTTACTTTTAGAATTTCATAAGTAATTATCTAATATTCTAGATTCCACAATTACTTTTAGAGGCTTGCTAGGCCTAGAAAGACACTGTTAATATCTTTAAGAAATATCTTAAAGATTATCTAAATCAATACTATATTCAAGATAAGGATAATATATCTTCTTGTAGTAATTAGAATTTCAATAAGTAGAAGAATACTTAGAGGCTCTAGAACTCTTCTAACTATATCAAAGAGTTAGATATAGAGGAAGCCTAAGATAAGGTTCTAGAGGTGTGTTACTTTTGTATAATTAGAGGGTTCTTGCTAATAACAAGAAAGAAGTACAAAGACATCTATACTAAAGGTATTAGACTTATTACTAATATCTCTACAGAGATAAGTAGACAGTTAACTAGTAGTACTTTAGCTGTAGACAATGTAATACTTATTATAGTTTGTGAATTAACTACAGAAGTTTAAGCCTGTTAAGAGGTCTTTATAGTAGTAGTAAGTTCTTAGAAGTTCTAGAATTCTATGCTAATTAGTTATAGTATAATGTTGTTTCTAATAAGGATGAGCAGATCTTGTTGAAAGTGTTATAGTTCTTTATAAGAGCTTAATAGTCTTGGAAGTTAGTATTTTTGCTTTTTGAAGATATAGAGTTATGAGTTAGAGAGAGAGTATGTAACTATAGTAAAGCTATATAAATGAACTGTTTTTTTATGTCTTGTTTTCCTTGTAAACTTTAGTATTTTGATTCTTAGTAAACCTAGTAAACTATATAGGAGAAAAATCCAAGGAAAAGTGTCTCAACTAAAGTCACAGACCTTATGTAGTCTACTAGGTCTTCTCTTCTCCTTTAAAGAGCGCTCTCTTTGTTGTAAGGTGTTTAAGCTTTTTAATACCTTAGCAGGTAGTTAAGAGGAGGATTAAAGTAAAAGACTATAGTTCTTGTTATATAATTAAAGAAGTTTCTTAGCATTTATAAGGTTAAGATAAGTAGGTAACTAGGTATTGTAATCATCTAGCTAGGATTTTCATTTAATTAAATACTTGAGTTTCTTACCTTAGCCTTCTTGTCTGTGATTGATAATAGCCTTAACTTCTTATTCTTGTTTCTTATTGTTCTCTACTAATTCTAGGAGTTCTCTAGAGGCATAGAGGTAAGGTTCCTGACTCTTCTTAGTTAAGTATTCTTTAAGGAGGGAAACATAAAACATTAGGTATAACTATTTATATATGCTAGGTAAGTCTAGCTTGTATACAAATGTACTAATATATTCTAGAATCTTAAAAGGTCTAATGAATTTTAGCTTAAGCTTTTCTGCTTTAAGTCTGAGATTTTTTGTTAACAGTATAACCTAATCTCCTTTAAAGAAGTGTCTATCTAATTAGTGTTTATTAAAATAAGACTCTTAATTATTTTGTATATAATACTAGAGATTATAAAGTTTATTCTACTCTTTATAAAGAATCTCTAGTCTTCTACAAGCAGCTAGTACCTTCTCTTTAATTCTGTTCTTAGGATTCTATAGAAGTCGAGGTTAGTAACTGTAATATACTTTAAAAGGTATGTCTTACAAGACCTAATGTTTAGAGTTATTATATATAAATTCAGTAAAAGTTAACTTTTCAAACTAGTTAGCTTTTCGCTAGCTATAATATACTCTAAGGTAATGTTCAAGAGCCTAGTTCTACTACTCTATCTAACTATCTGTTTACAGATTAAATACAGTACTTAACCTTTGCTTATACACTATGTAAAAGTAGAAAGCAGACTAAAAATTACTTGTAAACATAGTTTTACAATCTAAAACAATTCTATTAGAGGTGCTAAAGAGTAAGAAAACATTGTTCTACATTAAACTAGTAAGCTCTAGAGAGTTAACTGTCTTGTAACAAGTAATATACTTCACTATTTTAGAGTACTAGTCTACAACTACAAGGATTGTATTAAAATCAAGACCTTCTACTAGGTTTTTACACAGTAGCAGGCCTGTGACAAAATCTATAGAGATCTTACTCTAGGGTCTTTTTAGCTATAGTAAACTACTTAACAGACTATATAGTATACATCTCTTAGCCTTGACTCTCTAGCAAATATTACATTCTCTATAATAGAGACAGACATTAGTTTCTATGTTTTCCTAATACTAGAATCTTTTTAAAAGCTCTAGAGTCTTGTTAACTCTATAGTATTCTACTAAAGAGTTGTTATAATAAAGGTTTATAACTTAAGCTTATAAGGCAGAGTTATTAGACACTACAACTCTTGAATAGAACTAGAGAAGGTTCTTATTATATGTCTAAATTAGTTCTCTACTTGTGTCTCGTTTACTAAGCCTCTTTTTTAGAATGTCTCTATATTCTAAATTATTTCTCTAAGTTATCTTAACAATATCAAGGAGTAGCTTAGAAAGAGAGGCTAGTGCTATAGCTCTTTTAGTAGCTATATATATCTATAAACATAGAATTAAATATTTATAACTATCTAATTCAAAAACTCAAGAGATAACTAAGTTCTTGATTCTATTAAGTAATTAAGACATAGATATCCTTATTACTCTAGCTATAGTAGTAGAACCTTTAAGGTAGTACTCTATACCTTACTTCTCTTTCGAGGAATCCTTAAGAAGGCCTTTATATATACCTTAAGGTAAAAGCTCTTGTACTATAGTAGATATAGCAAACATCAAGGGTTGTGTTTCAAGAGAGAACTTTCCTAGAGCTAGAAAAGAACCTAGAATTACAGTTGTAAAAGCTCTCTTTAGTTTATTCTAAAAGGTTAGAAGCTAAGTTACATTAGCAGAACTATTCTTATAGTCTAGCCTTCTGCTAGGTCCGTCCACAGGGTTTAAGGTGCCTTTATAATATATAATCTGAAAATTATATATTATAAGATATATTGTCTAGTAAGTCTAACAGCTTTCTAAGTACTTTGTTTCTATAAAGTACTAGAGGTTATTATAGTTAGTTATAACCTCAATTATAAACCTAGTACCTTTAAAATAATGTCTCTAATACTTAAAGGCTATAACAATCACAAGAAGTTCTCTATTATAGGTACTGTAGTTTCATTTAGCGCTAGTGAGTTTCTAGGACCAAAATGCTACAGGATGCTAATGTTGTTTTATACTATTAGTAGTATCTGCTTGTTATAAAATAGTTCTAGCAATAGTAAATTTAGATATATTAGTTTCTATACAAATCTACTTAGAAGAGTTAAAATAGATTAGAACAGGTGTTATTGTAAATGTAGTTTTTAAAAGTTAAAAACTTTCTTTAGCTGCCTCTGTCTAATTAAAGGAGCTAGTTTTATAGCTCTGTTCTATACTGTTTAAGAGATCTGTTAGGCCTAAGGTTATAAAAGAGTAATAATAAATAAACTAATAATAAAAATTTACAAACCTAAGAAAAACTTAGACTATATAGAACAAAGTAGACTAGAGCTATTCTACAATAGTACAGATCTGTTTAGGATCTACTTTTATACTATTTGTTCTAATAATAAAGCTAAGAAACTTAACTTCCTTGATGTTAAACTTACATTTACTAAGTTTATAGAATAAATTACTATTACATAGCCTAGTAAGGACCTGGCAAACGTGATTATAGTAGTCTTCTTTCTTTTGTGAGTAAATAAGGATGTTATTTAAATAAACAACAACAAAATTATCTAGGAGGCTACTAAGAGTAGTATTAATATATACTTAAAATATTGCTAGTACATTTGCTAGACCAAAAGACATTACAAGATACTTAAAATACCTATAACAGGTTCTAAATACTGTCTTCTATTCATGGCCTTTATGAATTCTAATATAATAATAAATATCTTTTAGATCTAGTTTTATAAAGATAACTACTTTACTTAACTAGTTAAGAGACTCATTAATAAGAGGAAGAGAGTAACGATTTTTAATTATAACTTTGTTAAGACTATAATAATTAACACAAAGCTATAGGCCTCTATCTTTTTTTAGAACAAAAAGAATAGACACCTCTACGAGACTTATACTAGGCCTAATCTAGTGTTTTCGGAGAGTGTCTTGTAGATATAAGTATAAAGCTTTAAGTTAGGTCTCTAACAAATTATATAAGAGCCTATAAGGAACAGTACCCTCTATATTAATAGCATACTCAATACCTCTAAGGCTAGGAAGTTCTAAAGCTTTATTAGAGTCAAAGACATCTGAAAAGTCTATTCTCTTTTCCTGTAGGTATTTAGGTACTTCTAAGGATTCTTTCTAGACAGTATTAGTATAATATACTAGACTATTTACTAAGGGATTGTCTACATTACTCTATAAGTATATAGAGACTTAATACCTCTTGTAAACACATAAAGCTTATTGTCTAAGACAATTGTATTCTCCTTTCTTTATAAACAAGACCTAAGCCTAAGTGTCTAGGTTCTTGTTTAACTTCTCTTTAAACTCCTTTAGAGTAAGAATTTCTATATTGTCTAGCTACGCCAGAGCGTAAGCCTATTGTTTTCTAGTATAGTTAGTATACTAAGTAATAGTTGATTTATAAAATTCTAAACTAAAAACAAGAGTATAGATTCCTTAGTTCTTATACCTATAGAAGTAGAGGTTAAAAGATTGTGTTTCTCTATAATTGTTAGTAACAAGTATCTGTAGATTATAGGCTTAGAGTACTTTGAATCTACTCCTATAAAATGTAACAAACTCTTGATTACATTTTACTAAGGCTATGAAACTCTTCTTTTAGGCCTAGTCATTGTTAAGGAAGTTGTAATTAGAGCCTATATCTCCAAGGCTAGTATGTGTTACTAAGATATCTGTTTTAGGCTGATTTAGAGTTACTTATATTAACATATAACTTAATATACCTTCTTTACTTAGGCTATAATCCTTAACGTTCAGGACTTAGCCCTCTCTTTTCCTAACTCCTTTAAAGACTTTGTTTTAGAATGTTTCTCTTACTAACTAGTATTAACTATTCTCTAGAGGTTTCTTGATTTATCTAGGGTTTTTGCTTTTTCTGGATTCTTTTGTACTTATTTAGAGTACTTCTAACACTTACAGCTTTCTAAAACATATCTAGATTAGCTGTAAGTATAATAGGTAACGTTAGAGTTAGAGTTATTGTACTAGCTATTGTTAGTCCTTAATAGTCCTGAAATACTACTAGAATCACTCTTTCTATTTTTTAAGAAACAGCTTTTTAACTAACAACAATCCTTAGAACTAGATAAACTATTGTTCTTTAGATAGAGGTCTTTTGAACTAGAAGTGTCTTTTTTAGATTCTTCTACCTTTGTCTTACTTCTATTTAGATAAGTAGTATATTCTACTTTCTAAGCCTTTTTAAGTCATTTCTATATAGAACTTACTTTATTTCTAGAAAGAATTACAAAAAGTGTCTAATAGGTTTTATAATCAGTAAGTGTAGCATTAAGTGTTTTAATATAGTTACTCTTAGGTCTTTTCTCCTAGTCTAATTCTAGAACAACTATTCTGTTGTAAAGTTCTAGAACTATTTCCTAGTCTGCTTGTTCAAGGTTGTAAAGTCCTTTAAAGGCTTCTTGAGAGTGTATTTAAGGCACTAGAATTATATTAGCTAGATAAGCCTTAAAACTGTCTCAGTGAATTTTATATACTAGTAGATTCTTCTTTATTACAGCTTCCTAGGTTTTATAAGGTTTGTCTCAAAGAGTAGTTACAGCAGTGTTTACTCTAGAGAAGTGTCTGTTATATATCTAGGGTTAGGACCTAAAAACTACCTTCTATAATAACACAAATGTTTAATGCTCTTTGAGAGACTTTCTATAATACACTTCTAGTATTTAGACCTTAAGAAGTTTCTCTTAGTCTAATTTATACTTAAGGACGTTTTAGAGAGGTTTAGGTTAAATAATATCTTTATTTATCTCTAGATCTATTAAGTTCTCAACCTAAGGTATTAGTGTTAATTTGTAGATAGATGACGTTGTTATAGTAGTAGTAAATCAGAGATTATCTTATATAAGGCTTTTCTCCTGTTCTAACTAAAGGATACATTAATTGATTTAGTTGACCTTCTCTTACTGTCTTCAAAGAGCTTCGACCTCTGTACAAAGAAGGTTTTCTCTAGTCTAAGAGGCGTTGAGTTCTACTCTACTTAGGTCTAGTTCAATCACATAGAGGTTATTAATTAGAGTTGTTAAAAGGTCCCTGTAAGAGTCCTGTAATAGTCCACTAATAGAGTTAGAAGAGCTTCCTCTATTGTTAGGTATAACTTGTTTAGGAGTAGTCTAAGCAATGTCTTCGTCGAGTAGTCTTCTAAGTCTTAGAGGTATTTTACTTATTGTACTACCTCTCTATTAAGTGTAGAGAGATTAGCTTGTAAGGTAGATAGTAGGCAATAAGTTAATTTAAATCTTTTTAATTTAGTACAGAACTAATCTCTGCCTCTCCTTAGAGGTACAGGAGAAGTCTCGCTTTATAGAAGCTCCTAAGCTCTAATATTACATTAACTCTGTTAACTCTATAAACTCTATCTACTAGAACTGCTTAATTCCTAATTGATTTATAATAGCAGATAAAGACTTCCTTAGATTAGATGAAAAGTTATATAATTAATACAGCCTCTATATATCACAAGAACTAATCTCTACTTCTTCTTAGAGGTATAGAAGAAGTCTTGCTTTATAGAAGCTTCTAAACTCTAATATTACATAGACTCTGTTAACTCTATTAACTTTATCTACTAGAATTAATTAATTTCTGATTGATTTATAATAGTAGATAAAGACTTCCTTAGATTAGACAAAAGGTTATATAACTAACACAGCCTCTATATATTCTAATTTCTATATCTTTATTATATAAAGAGTAAAGGTAAAGAGAGGTTAAATCCTATAAGCTTAAGTATATAAGTAGCTTGCTACTTATATAAGCTAAAGCATATAGATTAACTAGGCTGTCTATAACGAAACTACTACTATACCGAAGTAATAAAGGTAACTAAGTCTTAAAGAGTTAGTTACAGAAAGAGATTTAAATACACTAAGTATTTACTTAGAGGTAAACTTGTTACTTATATTAAAGAAGTCAAACAAGATAATTAGATTAATAACTAGAGTTAAGTATAAAGGTTCTATCTAATAGCAGACGTACTAGTTATATATAGAACCTTTATTCTCGCGAAGTTAATAAAGTTAACAGTTACTTTATCACGTAATTATTTAACTAGAGGAAACCTTAGATCAGCTAGCTACTCTAGCTAATCTCTATAACCTATAACTACTTAATAGTATCTTGTTCTGTTAGAGCGCTATCTAGACTTACTTATTATATACTAATATATAATTCGTAACACTGTTATAGAAGATACTATTTACTAGAAATATATAACAACAAGAATAAAATAGTACTATTTTTCTATTCTCTATTCGCTAACCTTACTAGAAAAGGCGTTAATACCTTAATCTAATTAAGTTTAGTTAGCTTAAATTTATAGTAAGGTTTACTAAAATATAGTACTCTCTCTAGATTAGCTTTAGAACTACTATTATAGAGTATTATAGCGTAGTGCTACTATAATCTCTTTTATTTATTATATCTTAGAAATATATTATATATCAGAAATATCTACTCGGAAATATATTTATAAGCTTCTTAGATAGCTTCTTAGAAATATATTTTTAGAATTATTACGTCTCGGCGATATTTCTTAGAAATATTAGAGCTTAGACATAATTGTTTAGATATATTTGCTTTAGAACATTTACTTAGAAATATTCTCTGAATTATTTAGCTTAGAAGCTTGAGTTAGCTCTCTCTTAATAAACAGCTATAGTTTATTCCTAGGTAAAAAACGCGATAAAATCACACGAGACCAGTCACTTAAGTAATCTTTCTTTAGGGGTGTTTCTCTTCATACAGGTTATTATAAGTTATTTATTCTTTCCCAGCCGGAGATCACATGTCTAATTCGCCATAATACCTAAAGTAGGGAGCCCCCACCTTACATTCCAGTTCGTCCAACATCAACAGCAACCAACTAACATGGTGATGGCTTCAACAATCGCGTCCCAAAAAATCCCAGAGAGGCCAGTCACAGCTGTCTGACGTGAGATGTATATCGATGATATTAAAGGCGTACTACATGTCGCCGACAATGTCCATCCCGAGCTCCCAGAAAGCAACCACGTCTTTGCAGAGCGCGCGAAGCTCTTCCCACAAGGCTGCTTGGTTCTCGTCGATGGCAAAGAGATTTGCGGATATGCCATCTCGCACCCCATCCGCTACCGACAACCACCAACGCTGGATAGCTTGCTAGAAGAGATACCCCCTGGTGCAGACCAATATTATATTCATGATCTCGCCATACTACCCGCCTTCCGTGGAAATGGCCACTCAGCAAAATGTGTTGGAAAACTCCTTGTGGCCAGATCCTTTCCGACGACGTGCCTTGTCTCTGTTTATGGCACTGCATCATTTTGGGGGCGCTTTGGTTTTGTTCCTCCTTTGATTGATGAGGGTTTGACGGAGAAGCTTCGAGGTTATGGGGAGGATGCTGAACACCTCGGACACAAGAATGGGTCATGATGACTTTCTAAGCTTCCATCTGATTGCCCCGGCGTCAAGGCTGGTCTCATTCACTCAAGGTGTTTTAAGAGTATCCCGTTTTTTAACCCTGGTTGTTGATGCGGGAAGAAAAGGAAAAAATAATTGGCAGCGGTGAGAGACGACTGATTGGCGGCGCTTCATTGTATTAAAAATTGGAAGGCACATCTCATCTTGGTGGCAGTAGCCAACTGTAGACAAAGGCGTTCAAAGGACGCACGCCGATGGTTGCCAAGCGTTCCTTCTTCGTCTTCAACGACTCGCCAGAGGAGTCCCGCCGTGTCCAAACATTAATAAAACCCTCCCATCTCGCTTTAGACCAAAAAACACACCGAACTTTATACCTTCAAAGGTCTGCAAAAACAAAAAAAAAGAGAGAGAGAGAATCGAAAAAAATCAGCAAAACTCTAACCGCCGGTAGGCAGCTAGAGAATACTCGGTATGTTGGATATTAACAGGCGGAGAGACCTAAGGGCCCGCATCAATTCACTGACTAGGCCAGGCGGGTAAGCTCTAGTTTTGACGGGAGCAAAAGGTTTGATTTGTGATTTTATCTACGATTTTAGAATTGTGGGGGTTTGGTGGGGGATCGTTGCGAGTTATTGGAAGGAAGGAGCGACGACACTTCAGTGGCCTCGGCCCTTTTATTGTTGCGGTGTCCGGTGAAAGGATGGTTCGTCCTCTACAAGTACCAAGTTCACAATAACGAATAGTTTTCTTGACGTCACGGCGGATGCCAATCCCTTTTTCTCGAGTTCATATCTCTCGCGGGAGGCAAAGTCAGCCTTTTCTTTATTTTTCAATTAAACCAAGAGCACCGCCGTTTCTTCATTTATCTGCTTTAGTCTCAATCAATCTTTGATTTTTCTATTCGCGCGAGGAGTTGCGAGGGCATCTTGTGCACGGCAACTTAGGCATCAAGGCGAAAAAGCTAGGCTTTTGGCATCTTCATCTATGTTGCCCTATCAGCTTGACTCAGTATTGAGCTTTCTAATAGCAGCTCATATCAAGGATGGCTGGTGCATCGAGTCCTACGATATGAAGCTTGTCCTTGCAACTGTAGAGGCGTAGCAATAGCAGAGACAGAACATGAAATTTCATTCAAAGTTGAATCTATGAAATATAGGACTCGATCAGCTTGACTAAAGCGTCATGCTTCTTATTTATAGCCCATTTCAAGGGTGTCCGATGCATTGAATCCTCCGATTTAAGATCGGCCTTCCCTTCTTCAACAACAATTCAACCACCCTCTCATGACCCTCCATTGCAGCAATTTATAGCGGTGTACGGCGCATTTTATCCTTTCTATTTATATCAACCTTTTCCGTCTGTAGCAGCAGCTCGACACAGGCATCGTGGCCATACTGGCAGGCCCAGAAAAGCGGCGTCTTTAGAAATCCGTCTTTGAAGTCAGGGTTCTACTTTCCCGTATCTATTAGCAGCTTAAGGACCTCTGAGTAGCCTTTGAACGCCGCAAACCAAAGTGCTGGTAAATTCTCTGGGACTTTGGCGTTGATGTTGGCCCCTTTCTGGATCAATTCTCGAACCAAAGCTTCATCGCCATCTTTCGCTGCTGTGACAATCTCTGGATCAGGCATCAAGAACGGGTTGAATGTGGCCGCTTGACTACTGCTGGAAGCTTGGGCAACAGGAGAAGGTTGATCGTTCCGATCACGTAGATTTTCGGCGCATGCAGTTATCTGCTTGTGGATTTCTTGCGATGAAACATATCGCCTCGTTGCTGCTGCAATGTCTTTGCCTTGGTCGCCTCCTCCAGCCCTAGATTCTCCAACCCTCGCACCACATTGAAGCGAAAGTATCGGCTGCTGCTATCAAGGTACGCCTTGTCCCGGCGAAATCTCTCCACTGTCTGCTCCGTCTCAGTTGCAATGGCTACCAATGCCTCACCGATGTGCAACACATCGTCAGGAAATGGCTTGAGCGAAAATACGCCTGTTCCAATAGAGACAAGACATTTCACTCTGCCATCGAGCTGCTCAGATCCCCATATCAGCTGGGCTTGGTCCCAGAGTTTCGCAACTGGGTTATTTGATCCCAATTCTCCGTCCACGAATTCTTCCTTGTACATGCCGATTGCGATGGGATCAAAAAACGATGAGGCTGCTGATTTTGCGCGGCAGGCTTCCCATATTCGGACGCTGTTCAGGAGGTCGGTGGTGCCACGTTTGGAGTTGTAGCTTGTGAGGCATACAGTCTCACTCGTTTCTTTGCCCGTTGCACAGACAAATATATTGGATCGTGAGCTTTGGAGGAGAGATTGGGAGCAATTTGACATACACTTTACAAGTAGAACCGGGCGCATCCTTCAGGAGGGCATCGTCCTGTAAACCCTTGCCTCAGATGATTTCTTTCACCGCCTGCTCCAACTCATCCGAATCAAAACGTCCTTGGATCTTTCCCCTCACCGTCACTCGATGTCTTTTCTTCTGAAATATCCTACTTGAAAGTTGCATGTATGCCTCGATGCACTCATCAATGCTCATCTTTAACCGGCCGAGCATGACCGCAAGCAGCCTGGCCAATTATCCCTACCGATATCGACATTTCTTTGCTACAATTACTTAACCGCCAGTGCTTGATCCGCCGATCATATTAAAGAACTCACATGGCTTTGGGAGTGCGTCCGGATTGACGCTTTCCATGAGCTGCTTGAGGATCATGAGGGCGGATAGGCCACGAATCCCGCCGCCGTCGAGAGCGAGCAGTCGGAGATCTTGATTCATCTTGGAGAGTTATTGCGAAGGTTGATAATGCCTCCAATAGCACTACAGGTATAGATATTCAAATAACGGGGGCTGTGTTTGATGTTTTTCGTCTTGAACTTTGGTGGCTGGAAAGGAGCCGAATACCTCCATGCTCGGCGCTTAGCCTTCGAATGGCTACCTCGCGATTGATAATAAGCATTTAACTCTTAGAAAAACTGTCTTTGGTTGTTCTAGATTCCAGGTTTTTGAAGATAGCATTCTTTTGCCTATCGCGAGTCCCAAAAGAGAAAACTAGTAAATATTTTCAATCACTCATAGGCTATAAGTAGATTTTGAACAGAATAATATGCTCGATGACGACAGAGACAGAACATGGGATTGGGGCGTGGGGTAGGGAGCCCAAGAAAAATGTGTAGAAGGGGTTTCTATAATATTAATTGCCCTAATTCCTTTTAGCAATTTGTCGAGTTTCGTTGAGTATAGCCTCAGTGTTACGTTTGGTGCACACCCTGCGCTTCAAGTTTCTTTTCAGAGATGAATCTCCTGGGATGTCTTTGTTCACTCAGACATAGAAATTTCTAGACTTCCTTCGATGATACAGTTGAGAACGAAGTATCAAAGTCGTTGACGGACAATTAGTTCTTACAAGTTGATACAAAATTAATCTATATCCATTAGGTCGTCTTCTATTCCATCGTCACCTCCTATAGAACTCAAAATTCCATAAATCTTTTTCCACCTCGCTTGTTTATACTCCTCGGGAGTAAAATGCTTCGCCGCCATTAATATCCTTCCGATTCTTATGTACATTTCGTTAATTTCGCGAGCAGGATTATCTAATATCTTTTCGATTGGTATATCTTTCAGCGCAGGATTTCTGTCGCCCATCCACCAGGAAAGGGTTCTTTTGCTATCTCCTCAGTTTGCTTAATATTCTTCAGAAATCTTCGTACAACAGCGAGATTGGATCGTTCGTATGCAGTAATGGCGTCCCTTAGCCTTTGTCTCCTTTCTCTACGTTGCTGTTCTCGTAGAGCGATATTGATGGACTCCTGTCTGGCTTGCAGCTGTTGTTCATGTTGCCATTGTGCGATGTTGCTCGCAGGAAAAGGGGGTAGTGGGGGCCGTCCTGCCTGTGCAAGCGTTGAAAGATTTGTTTCTTTCCAGTCTGGTCCCCCTTAATCATGGTTTTTCTTCCACCTCGGATAAATTGTGTACCCCAGATACGCGGGCATCTCAATGTTTATCTCCTAAGTGCTCTACATATACCCCCCAGAAGTTTTCTTGTGAGGGTTTTTCGATATGTCGGGTAGGGGTTGGGAATAGTTGAAAAACTGCTCCTTTGCTGAAACGTTCAGAGTAACATAATAACTCTCCCCCAGTGTGAGCTGATAGAGCTTCTTCCCAGCAAGGCCAATCTTGATACACATGGTAGAGCAAAAACGGGGGTCCGTATCATTCATTGGCTAAAGATTTGGGAAGTTGTTTCATACCAATTATTCTGCCTCCAAATACCTGAATCAGGAATAAGTAGTAGTTCAACAGTTTGGCTTTCAGGTAGACCTACTTTGCTTTCCCAGGAGAAGCCCAATTCGGACACATATTCATCTTCGTAAAACTAAAAGTGAGATCGGTTAGTAAATTGGGTCACCGTGGTGGACAGGGGTCTCCAACCGGCTCGCAATGTCTATTCCTTAGCTTTTTAATAATATTTGGGATACGTATATAAGTTTGAAACCATTCAAGTGCATGCTATTGGCCCGTAGTATCAGCCAGAGCCAGTCGGAAGTTTGGAGTCTATATTGATACCATTGTTTCATGAACAAGCTAGCCCGTCAGCAAGGGGAACTATTTTCAATACCAGTCAACTAACTAACCGTTGTAGCAATACCAAATTGTTGATGAGCTCTCTCCGAAGTGGAAAGAGTCTTGTTTAATAACGGGCTGATCAACCATTCAGGAACACAGATTGTATTATAACCTTGTTCTCTTCTGCGATTCCATGCCATAGCTGCAACCCTTTCAGTCACATCTGCTGACTCGTACCATTTCACGAATTGGAATGAATACATGGCGTTGTTCATCTTCCCAAGTGCCTCTCGCATTTTCTCCTGAAAGATTTAAGGGTTATTGGTACCTAAGACACCGAACATGTAAGTTTCCAAGGTCCCAAAGTAAGATCGTAAAGCCTGATCCTTGTCAGTACCATAACTGAAAATATTAAATACCAAGGTGCACTCACCAAGGCTACAGGTGTTGATTTTCTATTAACATCGTTTCCACGCGCAAAACAGGGCTCAGCGCCTCCTATATCAGAGGATTATCAACATCTAGATCGTCCTCCTTTTCTCCTGCCTCAGAAACGTCCGTCCGCTTGATTCTCCTCTATTTTGACTTTTCGAAAAAGGGATTTATAGGACAACTCAAATCATTTAGCTTTGCGTCGGGCTTATTCTAGCAACCCATCGCTTCCAGTTGGTTGATTGTAAAATCGCTCAGCCATCTTCTTTGTTCGTCTCGCATGCGTTGGGCGAGTTCGAGCTCATAATATGTCAAAGCACGATTTTCTGGGCCAGGAGAGGGAATTCGACTATTTCCTCCATGCCGGGCTGGCGGGGGTGATTGTTTAACGTTAGATGTTTCCTTAAGGCCCATGATTCTGCGAAACCCCTTCAGAGGGGTTCGGCTTTTCAGTGCGAAAAATATAAAGTTCGTGTTTCGAGATAGAAAATCAATGCACGAGAAAATCAAAGTAACAAAGAGAATAAGAGCTATTCCGAAAACAGCAAAGGAGCCCACTATTGCATTATTTCTTTGAAGTGGACGGACAATATAAAGTAACATTACTGCTTTGTTTCACAAACTCTCTCTTTCGCGGTAGTAGAAAAGGCGGAAGTAAAAATCTCTCGTTGTTCCAAACTTAATTGTTCTAAATACCCAGGGTAATATTTTCAATCGCTCTAAGCATATAGAGTAGTTGCTTTTAATTGCCTAGGATAGCTGGAACAACGACTAGGAAGGTAGGTACGAAACTGATATTTACAGCCGCTTTTACTGTCCATCGGGAGCTCACCGTATGACCTCGGAGTTTCTAGGAAAGTCAGAGCCATTGGGCGAGATTATTTGGAAGGATTCATTTTCTCTTTCTCTGGAACAATTTGCAACAACGATTAAGGTAACAAGAAGTGAGGATAGCTTACACCTCTTACTAATGGGTCGGTATCCAATCGTCTAATTATTTAGCTAGAATTCCTATCCTTACGGAGTAAACGTAATGGTGAGATTGATATGAGATTACCTGATATTATGGTGTCTTCTACACTTGAATTTCAAAATTAGTGTCTAAAGCTTACGGTGTGAATGGCGTAGACTGCCCTCGGTCCCACCCCCACAGACCTCTATCATAAGCAAAAGTGTGATTATCTTCAGCAGCAGACCCCACTTATTTGTGGTTCACATGACAGAATAGCGTAGCTCGTCGACACCAAAACATAATATACATAATGTCTTCGTGGCTCAGTTGGTTAGAGCGTTGGTCTCATATATCTTATATATGATTTACTTGATCACAAGTAAGGCCATCCAAAGGTCGTGAGTAAGTTATAACTATCTTCCTATGCCCTCATAAACACTATACTAATTTCCACGTTAGGTTCGAACCTCACCGAGGACAGCGATGTTGTCTTTTTTGCTTCTTTTGGTGTTGTTCTGGTCTGAAATGATTGAAGTTTGGTTGAGATATCGTGCTTTGTAAATTTTCGTTGGCCAAAATCACAACTACCCTAAGCAAACAAGATGAACATTCATTCGGTGTTAATTGGCTGCAAACGAGATTCTTTTGAGCTTCGAAATTGATTGTAAATTGATCTTTTGGCGATTTTTTAAAGCTGGGTGGTTTTTGCGTGGGTTTTTAGTGAAGCGAGCCGATCCCGGCCGCCCCACTCCACCCCACCAGTACCCAAACCCTTTATCAATTTGAATTTATACCGAATTTATTGGCACAAACTCATTTCCTCTATGTAAACTAGTATTTTGGCGGGGGTCGGAAATCGAACTCATGTCGTTCTTTGTTTGCTCGGAGACTTCACTAGCTCGAATTTTCTTTTGCCCTTTGGGACGAGAAATTTGTTTCGGAGGGAAGTGGGATTGTTGTACTAGGCCAAGCTAGAGACTAGCTTGAAACCGGCATACGACCTCCTAACTCCAGTGTTAACCCCACCAGAATTTCTGTCTATGAGAATAATAATATAAGACTGAATAAACCAAGGGGTTGAATGGAGGTTGACTAGTGCTGAAGAGAGAAATTTCTATGTCTTGTGGGAGCGTATTTGCAGAATCCTCCACTCCTTTTATTCATAACATACGTCATACTTCCAGAAATTTTAGGTCTTGTTGACAACATGGCGCTTTAAGATCTACCATTTTCTACTGTGGCTACTCACAATGTTATTATATTTAATTCTTGACTGCCAAAATATGTATGTTGAAAGCTTGCTTCCAAGTTTTCAAATCTGAAAGCAGGTATGCAGAGTAACCTCCATCAATAGATAAGCTAGCACTTTGTAACTTAGCCGAAGAGCCAATGAAGTTACCCAAAAGATTGCTTCCAAATCCACACCTCCAACCAGATACAACAATCACCCTACTACATTCTCTGGAACTCACCTCACTTCATGCAATAATGCCCTTTTCCTTTTGCAAAATCACACAGATTCTGACGAAATCTCCACTTTGGGCTTGTGGTTATTCCATTTGTGCTATCCATTCAGACAGTTCATCAATCACAACCCAAAAAGTTAAGCAATCTATATTGCTTAAATTTCTTGATACTCTAAGCCATCGAGTTAGCTTTTCAAACAAAACACCTTCCTAATATCTCAGCATACCATCGCTTCATAACCACGGGATCAAATCAAACAAATCTGGACCACCCTTCATACAAATCAACTCTCAAGATTCCTGAAACGGAAGAAGCCACAATGCAATCAACTTTCGTCCTCATCGTCTTCATTCTTTCTGCAATGTTCTCTTCGTTACTCCCACGGTCGCTATACAACACAACATCGAAACCCGGGCTAAAACATCAGATAATAATGATCCTAATCGAAAAGACATTCTTTACCCGGGCATGCAATATTTCATAATAGTCACTCTCTTTGAGCCGGACCTCTTCTTAGTCTGATTTTATTTCCTTATTATCAAAAAATTGTGGCCAGGAATACAAGACGCAGGGCTCACAAGGGTCAAATTGGTAAGAGATAGTCATCATCCTCATCAATGTCATGTTAGAACTCTGATTCTTATAGATTAATAAAGGTAGCTATCCACCAATGAAACCACCACCACCGTCTGGACTACCTCCAGGAGGACCTCCAAGACCTCCTCCAGCACCGTATCAACGACCAGTACGGCCGTATCCATAAGAAACTAACTGGCAGGGCTAGTTAGGGTTATCTGTTGAGCGGGTAACAGTCGATGTATCTAAAATTTTAAGAAAAAGTATACAAGCTTGCGGCGTCAATCTGAAATGACATTCTTGTGAAAACGACCAACTGTTGTAGGTGGACGAAAAGTAGCGTATATCACTCTTCCCTTTAAACAAACTTTGGAAGACAAACTGGAGATAGCCCCCAGTTTGAGAAGAGGTAATTGAGTCTGAAAGTTCAAGAGAGCCGTTTTCTTGACAGGGTTTACAGGACGGGTCGTGTGAAGAGTATCTGCTGCAGGCTTCTAAATTCGTAGCGATTCGTTAGTGTAGCCAAGAATCGATACCACATGCGATGCAACTTCTATGATCTTATCAATATGCACTCCTTGCTGTTCTGTATTGGACCATTGGTCAATTATGAAGAGAAGACATTTGGGCATGTAGTTCTTGGACTCGGAAGATCCGGACATAGTTGGTATTTTCAAATACGAGAGCTGCCAAATGCTGTCATTTTTACTGGACATGACCTGCAATGAGTCAACAATCTTTTCGTAGAGTGCTCGCACACCAATCGCGGTGTCACCCGTATAGAACGAGTACGTGGGCTGTGGCAGATGCTTGCTCGAAGCTTATTCACTCGTGGCGAATAGGTGTCACCTTGGTATGCCAAGATTTGGTGCGGCCGAGTTGCGCAACCCCCCTGGAAATATGGCGGTTAATGGATGCAACCTCGAGGTTTTGGAGAACGAAATTTTCAGTAGTTCAGATGAAATGGGTTGATCTAAATGCTTTGACGCAATCCTACCCTTGTTATTGTCGAAATACCTCAACATGATTTGTAGTGTTTACCATTTCTGTTTCGCTGATCACTGGCCCGGGCCGCTGCCACTAGGCCCCCTCGCACCCCCTGAAATCACGCTCGCTTGCCAAGACACCCAAAAACGCCCCAACTCCACCTCGAACGGAAGAACACGATGGGGAGCTTCCTCAGCTACCGTAATCCTGTATCACTCGTGCCACGAGAATACAGTTTACAATGTTGAGTTTTACCGTGGCATTCCTATCTGATCCAACGTAAGAATTTACTTCCCCAAAGAAATTCGATGGCGGCTTACTCGGCTCGGTCACGGAATAGGGTAACGAAGAAGGCAAGCTGAGTTTGAGATACGTCTGCCTGATAGTAGGTCTTGAGCCCCCTCCTCTTTCACCCCACCTTTATTCTTGATGCGAGTGTCTCGGAGGCGGTCTGAAGAGGCAGGTTCACCCACGCAGACAGGAATATTTGCCTCGAAGGATTACTGCATTACGCCACGTTATTCAGGGGCACATATCCCACGCTTGAATAGTACAATCGACATGCCAAAGTACTAGGGATCTTGGAAAGTCACTGCAAGAACTCGGAAGGAGGAGTTAACCGGGACTGTTGGCTTGCATCCGGATACTACGGTTCGACTCATGAGTATGTATATTTCTTGTACAGAACTTTGCCAAATGACTACCTCTAGCAAAACCGCCCCAACGTGCCGACTGTGGGCGCTCAAGGCAGACATTTACCACTTACCCATGCTTACTGTAGACAGAATTCTAAGACATAATACGGGCTTTTGCACTTCCATGCAGAGCTTCCACTTGACTTTTTGTCATATTCGAGCATTGTATTCCTCTACTTTGTCTGTTTTATTTGCTATGCGCAGCTCATTCTTCTTGGTCGGAAATAATGTACAAAATCATTTGAATTTCAAGTCGAGTAAAGATAATAAATAGCCAAAGCAATATCTTGGAAGTTTCCATCATGTATTGTACGGCACAAATGTTAGACAATTAAGATCTCACTCGTCAGCTGCAAGAGCGATCGGGCGGTGGCCTACGGTTCTAGCCAGTTAGCCCTTCGTAAGACCAGAAATGGATTCAAAAGGTATTGTGCGGCATGGTCTCAATTACAATAAATGTTAATCCTAGTTTATGAAAATTTATTGGCCGGTTGTAGTTGCATTTGATAATGATGGCTTGGAAGGAAGTGCTCACGCGATATCAGAAATGTTTATCAGCTACCGGTAGTAGAAAGCATTGACTCCCAAGCCACATCTGATGGTTCTTGCATCCTACTTGAAAGCAACGGTATTGACTACCTGGTACATTTTTTCTGTCAAAATTCGCTTAGTCGCTCCTTCACTCAGCTGAACGCCAGCTCTGCGCTGTTCTTGTCCTTGGCTTATGCCGGATAGGAAAGTTCCAACCTTACATTCCATATTTCATAAATCTCACAGGCACAGTTTGCAATTCTTACAACGGCGAAGTGTGCGAAATAAGCGTTTCAGGAACGCTGGATTGGACTTGGATTTTTTTATAGAGTTGTCACTTGCTAAGAAGTACTTGTCGATGTCCTTCATTACAGGTATGTATAGCCCAGTCAGTCGACCAGTCCAGGTTTGTACCTCAGCCTCTTTTCGGCGTTGATCCTCTTTCAGACGGACAACAATTTATACGATCCGTTTCTCTATACACTCATGCTAGCAGAGTCTAGATCAATGATCACACCATGCCGTCAATAGTTTCATCTCACAGACGAAAATGGTGCATTGCAATGAGGAGGGTGCCCTTGACGGCGCCGCAAAATATTTCTTCGAGAGGGTGAACTCTGGTTTAGGTTAGATCAAAAAATCGAAAGCTTGACTTTGTCAACTGATGAAAACAAACGTTGAAGATAAATAGCCGAATAAGCCCATCTTTTGTTGGCTTTCTCACTCTGCATTAAGTCTCTCTTCCTTCCTCTCATTCCTTGTTACATTCAGCTTATCTCCACACACTCAGAATGGGTGCTACTATTTACATCAATCTTTTGTTTCACATTGGTGTCATCGGTGGAGCTGTAGCTCTTCCCCAAGATGTGACATTATTGAAAAATGGAATTGATGACTGGAAGAGTCCTCCGTACGTATCTACACAATGCCACTTGCAATATAGATACTAACTGGATGCCAGATATACCCCCTTTCAAGCACCTTTACATATTATACAACCTGCGGTCCCAAAAGCAACATATACTGAACCAGTCAATGGCACAGTAATTGACTTTTTCGAAATCGACATTCGCCAATTTACAGCTCAGACGGTATTTACACACCCAAAAGATGTTCCTGTCCTTGACTTTGACTGATTGTACATCATATAGTACCCGGCTAGCTCAGGAGTTGGTCCAACCACTTACGTTGGTTACGATGGTACTGCACCTGGGCCTACACTTCACATGACCAGAGGTCGTGAGGCTGTCGTTCGCTTCACAAATTCATATGATCGCCCCTCTTCAATCCATCTTCACGGTAGTTACTCAAGGGCTCCGTGGGATGGATGGGCAGAAGATGTTACAAATCCAAATGAGTTCAAAGTGAGATTATTTGTCGAGTTGTGGTTCTTCGCTTACAATTTCTAGGATTATTATTACCCAAACCACCAACCCCAGAGAACTTTATGGTATCACGACCATGCTCTTGGCATCACAGCCGTCAATGCTTATTTTGGACAAGCAGGTGAGATTTCTATCCAAGGAGCCTTTATGCCAAATAAGACTAACCTATCCAGGGTTCTATATTCTCACCGACCCCAACACACCAACGACTCTTCCATCAGGTGACTATGACGTCCCCCTCATGATCGCAGCGAAACAATTCAACAAAGACGGCAGCCTTTTCTCTCCAGTCGACGAACGGACTTCACTATATGGCGATGTTATCACAGTAAATGGTGTTCCTTGGCCCGTTCATGCAGTTGAGCCGAGAAAGTACAAATTCAGACTACTTGACGCAAGTATCTCCAGGTCATATAGCTTGTACCTTGTAAGTACATTTCAGTTAAAATTGACAGCAATTGCTTACTGTAATTAGATTGATGAGGCCAATCCTTCTATTCATCTTCCCTTCACGGTTGTTGGTGCTGATGCTGGATTCCTCGACCACTCAGTGGATACAAATAACCTAGTCATTGCGATGGCCGAGCGTTGGGAAATCGTAATTGATTTTGCACTTTATCAAGGAAAAAGGTTAGTATCTCACTATTATCAAGTCTCAATCGCTAACAGTACGGTAGCCTCATTTTGATGAACGAGCGAAAATTCCAAACAAACGAGGATTACCCCCACACTGACAAAGTGTAAGTCTAACCCTCCATATTTTTGCTTGACTTCTGACAGGATTTTAGCATCAAATGGACAGTCGGGTCTACTGTAACCAACACAGACAACAACGGCCCAATCGCAACCCATCTCGCCGACTTGGCAGACACTGGATCCAAGACGGCCGTTGACCATGAGTTCGTTTTCGAGAGAAAAAATGGAGAATGGCGTATTAATGGTATTGGATTCGAAGATATCCCCAACAGAATCCTCGCCAAGCCAGCTCAAGGGAAGACTGAGAGGTGGCGCTTGGTAAACAAGTCTGGTGGCTGGTCGCACCCAATTCATATTCATTTGATTGATTTTAAGGTCCTTTCTAGAAGTGGTGGTCGTGGTAAGTATTGTTCCAACCCTTTTCGTGGAATGAGAGCTAATAGATGGAATAGGTGCCGTCACTCCTTACGAAACTGCAGCACTCAAGGACGTAGTATATTTGGGTGAGAACGAAGAAGTAGAAGTTATAGCAAAATACCAACCCTGGGCAGGAGTCTACATGTTCCACTGCCACAACTTGGTCCACGAAGACCACGTAAGGTTCCCCTACTTCTTTTCTCTTGAATCACTCCTGAATCATTCCTGAACCCCAGCATTTATCCTGTGCCGTATCCCGAGACATCTTTCGAAAGGCAATACTGACTCCCCCATCACCTAGGATATGATGGCAGCATTCAACGTCACCTCCGTAGACCTCAGTGCTTATGGCTACCCTGATAACACAACATTCACCGACCCAATGGCCGCCATCTGGCGAGCAAAACCCAGAAATGGCGCTACCGATATTCAACAGGTTCAAAACACCATATTACCCCTCTTTGCTGATTTGGGTGCATATCCCTCTACCGAGGCTGTTGAGAATGCTCTTGAGCAGGTTTATGCTGGGGGTACTTGAGGTTTTTATGTTGAGTTGGAGTTTAGTTGGAGTTTTAGAAACAAGGGTTCTAAGTTTCTTTAGGGGCAATAAACATTTTGGAGTTGGGGGGGCTTTTCTTACGATTTGAAGGCAATGCTTGGGAAGCAATGGTTTTGAATTCGATTCTAAGTACACATACACTTAAATAAGTACACAAATTAATTTTCTTAGAAACCGATTCTTGGAAGATTCGTGGTGAAAGTCGAGATTGCCACACCTCAAGTAAAAGGGTAATATATTACATCAAACAGCATCGAACAATGAAACCCACTATGCGAATGGCGTAGCATAATTTCTATTCATTAACCAAAGTCTCCCAAACAATAGACCAAATTATTGGGACACCTCTCGCACAATATCACCCCATGAACGAACGCAAATCAATGACTTAATCTCTATAACTCTCATAACAAACTAGTATAAGGTCTTTTTATTAACGCCTTCAGTTATTCCTCAGGACTTCACTATCCCAAAATCAAAGCCCGCTCATACCAAAGACTCACTACCACATTTGTCTTTGTAAATGTCCTCTCATAATTTATTCACCAAGAGCGTTGGTTGAGCATCCAACTCCGCCACCGCCTCATATGTATTAATACCAGTCTTTCAGCTCTTGTAAGGAGTCCAGAATCAAACTTCACCATACCGTAACCTCCTTAACCGCATAGCTTTCACGAACTAACAAAACCAAACACTTACTCAAACCACAAGATCAAAACCGAGAACTCAAAACCAAAAACCCAAAGACAAACTCCAAAACTTAACACCAATTTACCAACCATGAAGAATTCCTCCCTTAAACCAACAACCGCTACTCCTTATCGTCCTTCTATCTCTCCTCACAACAGTCCTCGCAAATCCAACTCATCTCACCCGCTGCGAAGCAGCCTACGAACACGGCGTAGCACTCATCCTCCTACTCATCGGCATTTTCCTGGTTTTCTCCTTTGTGGAATGGTATCAATGGCGTGCTGGCGACTTTGTACAAGTTGTTTTTGGTAGTGCTGTCGTTGCTTCTTCGGCTCTAAAGGTCGGAAAGCGAAGGGGGCTGGGATTCAGTTAAAAGGGAGTGAATGGGGTTAAGACAAATCTAAAATTAATTGTAATTCATCACTTGAATGTCTCGAGACTATATGTCTTCATAAAAGTGGCAAAAGAAAAGACATTTTCGCATTGCTAAAATCGCTCAAGAATTTTATGAAATTCGGTCACTAGACAACTACACCAGCTAGAGAGCAAGACCGAATTCATCACCAAACATCCACTCCTAAAAACGACCTCAAAGCCTTTTACATATCCAATCCCCCACCTCAAGCCTCAAGCTCACCCTTCTCGGCATCCTCAACAATCAACTTCCAAACTGGATCACCCTCCTCCCACACCCCATCCATAGGCAGCCCCAATCTCTTATCCAAAGTCCGATACATACTATCAATCTTCCTAACATCCTCCGTATTTCTCAAAAACCTAAACTCCTGACTATAAAGGAACTCATTATAATCCTTGCAATTCGGATAATACTTCTGCATATTCTTCTCCATGCGTCTTCTCACTTCCAAAGAGCAGGATTTCGCAGGTTGCGCTCCTTCGTAGATTTCCGTCATCCCGTGGGAGGTGATTATGGCGTTTACTTCGACGCGGTGGACTTCTAAGTATACGAGTTCGGATTTCGCGGCTGCGGAGCGGATTTCTTGCAAGCCTTGGGAGGTGAAGACCGTGCGGCCGAGGTTTAGGTAGCGCAGGGTGGGGTGCATGATGAGTGCTTTGAGGGGTTCCACGCAGTTGTCATCGAGGTAGTTGAATTTCTGCTTGTGTGCGGTGGTGGTTTGCGAGGCGCCGAGGTCGAGGGTTTTGATGGGGACGTTACCATTGACAATTGCAGTTGCTAGGCAAGAAACCCCGTTGCTTGTCAGACCGGACGATGCGACAGTGAGTCGTTGTAAGGATCTGTTCCTCTCGAGCCCGGCTGAGAGGGATTTTATACCTACATCTCCGAGAGGATTTGTGGATAGGAAAAGACTCTCGAGGGAGCAATTCGGTGATCCAATGTACTTGGCCAAACTGGCGCAAGCTTTCTGGCCGATACCATTGGCATTCAGGTATAGATGGCGAAGGGAGGCTGGCTTGTCAGTAATGGCGTCAAGGAATTGTGAGGTTCCCTTATCTCCCAACTCAGTGGTCTCGAGATCCAAGGTACGTAGATTTTTTGTTTTGAGAGCAAGTTCTGCTAGTATAAGACTGGAGTTGGGACCGAAAGGATTCCGCTTGAACCACAAATTTGTGATTGTAGATGACTTAATCATCTGTGGAACGAGTATTGAAAGACCATGTCGGGTAATGTGGCAACCAGCAAGATACCAAGTCTCCATTCGGTCGGGATGTTTCTCGATGAATTCTGCTATGCGTTTAGCACCAGTTGTAGAAATAGCATTATTTCCCAACAAGAAGTGTCGGATTTGATGATTGGATTCCAAGGCCTCCATCAAACTCCCGATGTGTGTAGGTCCAACGACTTTCTTGCACAAGTCCAATCGACCATCCTCATACACAATTCCACGATTGAATTCAACCAAAGGGTTCTTCCACAATAACTCCAGACCATGTGTACTCTGCGACTCATCAGCCTCAGTAATCGCAACATCCTTCGTAAGAAATTGGAAAATCGGCTCAAAGTCCTCTGTTTTTCCAATCTCAACTGGCATCGGGATGGCAGCTGGTCCTTTCAGATCAACAGGATCCAACTCTTGTCCAGCCCACGGGCCTCGGATTCTGAGTAGTTTTCCACCGGCATTGTTTTTGGGTCGTAACTCCTCTTTCACGCGTTGCTGTTTATTTTGACGGCCAACTGCTTTTCCGTGGAGGATCACACGTTCGTATTTGATAATTGCGGCGATTTCGGTTAGATCTGGCCACAGTGAGGTTGCCAGTTCGACTGCCAAAGGACGTTGTGATTTGTTTCGTCGAAGAGGAAGGGCGAAGATTGCGTCTTCTTTGCTGTAGTCATCCCCGAGAAGAGATTTGATTGTTGAGAGATGTTCCTCTTTGCTGTATGAAAGGTATGGACGAGGAGGTTGCTTGGCATCATCGTCAAGCTGTGAAAGGGAAGACGAGGAGCTTGCTAGGTCATTGGTTGGTGTTGTTGGAGAGCTTTGAGGGGATAGCTCTGGTCCAGAAGTGTTGTCACCCATATTGAGGGACGAGAGTCTTGGACTTTTGGTGGTCTGTTTTGGAGAATTGATTGCTTGGAAATGGATCTTAGCTGCGATGGAGCGTGAATATTTATAGACAATTTAAACAGACATGAGTGAAGTTAGATATCTATACAATGTTGAGTCATGCCGTGATTCTGAGGCTCAAAGGAAGGCCGATTGCTGTCAAGGGCGCTGATTGGCAGGCTCGTAGGAGCGGGGTGAATAATTTATGCGCATGTCAACGGAAGGGCTGAACTAGGCAACAACGTATTTATTGAAATCTAATTGACATGTTAGAACAGAGTTGACACGATATTTCCTTCAGTTCGGTTCACGACGTTTTCATTTCCCTCCACTGGAACCTGGAAATCTATTCAACTGGCACGTGACTCGACAGGAGATCGGAGGGGTGCCAGATTCTCGGCCCGTTGCAAGCCAAGGACACTTCCCGTCTTGAACACACAACACCAAGGCCAGAACAAGATGGCATTACAAGGCCCTGAATCAATACCGCCTATAGGACTGGGAACCTTCCGTCTCAAAGGCACCGCAGTTCAACAACCCCTCCGAGATTCCATCCGCCTCGGATATCGCCACATCGACACAGCAGCCATTTATCGGAACGAAAAAGAAATCGGTCTCACCCTCCAAGAAATATACAAAGACCCTTCTTCCCGAGTATCTCGCTCAGATCTCTGGATAACCTCCAAACTCTCACCCTACGACATGAAAACCCCCCGTGCCTCACTACTAGCCTCCCTTTCCGCTCTCCAAGTTGAATACCTGGATTTGTATTTAATCCATTGGCCAGGCATGGCGCGGAAATCCACTTCCAGTCCTTTGAATAAGAAATTGAGGTTGGAAGCTTGGAATGTGTTGAATGAAGCTAAACAAGAGGGACTTGTGAGGAATATTGGGGTTTCGAATTTCACGCCGAATCATGTGCGGGAGTTGATTGATGAGACTGAGTATGGAGTGGGAGATGCGTTTGTGCAGATGGAGGTTCATCCTTGGTATTGGAGGGATGCTATGGAAATTCATGAGCGCTTTGAGGAGCAGAATATTACTATGGTAGGGTACGCGTTATTGGCAGAAGGAAAGCTGATGGCGAAGGATTGCCCGAGTACAGTGGACCAAATTGCAGAAAAGCTGGGTGTAAATCGAGTGCAAATCATACTGGCTTGGGCGTTGTCAAAAAATTGGGGTGTGCTTGTCAAATCCGAGAATACGGAACATCTGCGTCTGAATTTGGAGACTTTGTCCTTGGTTGGCTCTCTAACAATAGAAGATTGTTCTGTAATCGATAATATCTCCTCACCCGACAAAGAGGAGAAACAGTGCTGGGATCCTAGGGTAATAATTTGAGATCATTAAGGAGAGACAGAGGTAGGTGTTGGGACCATGGTGACGAATGTGCAAGCTATGTCGCTAAATCAACGACTGCCTCGGGTTAGCTAGAATTTGTGTTACTATATATTTGGGAGGCAGTCGCGACCGAATTGCCTGGTCTCGAGTCGCTCTTTCCCTTGCAACACCACGCTAAAATTTCGGGAGCCAGAAGGGAAGGCACGACGCCCGGTCTACCTCCCACCTGACGGACAGCACTGAAAGGTCTCTATATAATGAGCAGCTCTTCAGATCAAAGTCTTTCCAAGGGATCATTGCCATAGAGCATACTCACCCCGAAATCCACTTTCGCGATGTTGATCCGATTCATCAACAAACACCCTAGGAACTTGATTCCAGGATATCTTAGAATTTCCCGATGAACGAGAGAGAGAGATATATATAAGGACCATTGATGGAAGAGGGCTCCGAATATTTGAGTTGTTGGGTCGTTCCTTCCTTTCTTGCAAATGTGATTCGGTAAGAATTGCTTCCCGGCTTGATGGTGCATCTGCGAAGGCAAGAGGGAAGGGGGTTGTAGATTGGAGTTGGGGTTCGTCGCTCCTTCCTTGCTTGCTTGCTAAGTGCTGCGCGCTTCGGCAAGAATTCCCTGCTTCATTGGTGGTGCAACTAGTGAGAATGGAAGGAGCGACCCAAGAGATGAACCCGTAGGCTTTAAAACTTTGGAGGGACCCATCTACTCTGGGTCTAAAAAGCACTCTGGCCGAGCTTAAGACTTTAAGTCCCGGTCTTACTTGCGAACAGTCACGGTGCCCGACTGCCTCATTAGTCAAACTTCACACCGCACTACAAGTTTTTCTTCAAATTTATTTCTTCTCGTTCTCGCCTCTTAAGTCCCAATTCAGATTGACTGTTCAATCTTAGCCTTCGCATAGTTCGTGAGAACATATCATGCACATGGCAGAAGCTCAGTTACAACATAAAATCAATCCTGGTATTACCTATAACGAAAACGCCTAATTACAATATAAAATTCTAATTAAGGTAGCTATCAAAACTCTCAAATCCACTGTCGATCTCATCACTGACCGCATAATTATAAGTGACTTTAACACCATGTCTCTGCTCCCACTCGGAGTCCTTATCCAAGACTGTGTCGCTCTTTACCACCTCCGTATTAACCACACCCGTTCTCGAGGGTCCAGCACCCCCAACAATTGCTTCTGATGCAATAGCCGCCTTCCTCGTAATTTCACCAGCGACACATGGTCCTCCACCCCAGGCGGCTTTAGCAGCCGCATTCCAAACTGCTCGCACATCACCTATCATAGCTGGCGTCCAGAAGAGTCTGCAATCCGACATTTCCTGGACGAATTGTGCTGGAATACCGTCACCCATGTTCTGTGGCAGGATATTATCGCGAAGATTTACTCCTGACGCGCTGCTGCGGTTCATGGGGAGGTCGGAGATGACAAGTAACTCAGCTGCTGTGGGTTGAGAGGTGTTTCTTTGGATTTGAAGAGCGCGTTGTGCATCAGAGTGGATGGAAGCCCATGAATAGGATTGACTTCCTTTCACGCCTCCGATGCCTTGGATTTTGGTGGTTGATGGTCGGCCGCCGAAGGCTACAGATTTGACGTTTCCTTGGAGACGCATGAATTCGCTGAATATGGTACATGTTGATGCACAAAACCCGTCATACATCTGTAATCAATTAGATTTTGTTCGGTGGATGAGGGGTAGAAGCGGACTCACTATTACGATGTCTTCGGCAGCAAATGGTTGGACCGTCTTAGTCAAGTTGCCATAGCTAATTTTATGTCAGTAAAAAAGAAAAGAGTCAGCCCGAAGGTGAAGCGAATTTCACGTACCCGGTAATGTTCATACCCAACCCATATGTAGTGTTATATGTCGACAGCGGGTCGCTCATATCCCATCGAACCAACGAACTAAACTCGTCTCCTTTGTCCCTGATCACGTTCCCGTACTTGGCATTCCAACTTTCAAAGGTGTTGTTGACCAGATTCAGATCAAATTTGTAGTTGTAGAAGCTCTCGTAAGATTGAATCAACTCATCCGAACTATGCTCTTTCGTAAAATTATCGGGAATGGAGTCGGATATGATTTTTCCAATTTTCAAGAAAGCTGGATTTTCACGGAATCGGGTGAAGCCATCCTGGGCAACTTGAGGGAAGAATTGTCGAAACATGTCATAACCCAGGAAAAGGAATCCGCCACCATTGAGACTCACGTCGATCACAAGCTTCTTTTTACCGGCCGCCTTTGCGGCTGCAGTGAACTTCTGGGAAACAGCTTGGAACTCGTCGGGTTTGTCCGGGGAAAATGTTAGAACTGAGAGAACAGCGACATCGGTGTTTCCTGGGTCTGAGAGGTAGTAACCGGAAATGGACCCATCGCTGGCAATCACAACTGGCTGGGGGTAACCCAAGGCTGTTGCAACAGGCGTGGGTGTTGAACTTGTGGATGATATGATACGGGATGTTGATGTTCTATTGGTGCCCGGTGTCCCCGTGGGTTGAGGTGCGAGGGTTGTAGTTGGAGGTCCCGAACAAAACTTTTTGTAAAATGTGTCGCCATCGGTGACACCGGCAAAGCTCGCTCGTAAAGAAGCTAGATTTCTATACTCTTTGGTGGTGCCGTTTTCGAATGTTAAAGTAGTAGTTGGTCCAGGATATATGAAAGAAAAAGGTCCACCTGCTTGGAAAAAGCCATTCAAACCACTCGCTACGCTAGCTTTGCTCATAAAGAATGCATTGTATGCGGCGTCCTTGTCCTGAAATGGAGTTGATGGGTCAGACACATCTTGGATGAAGCGGGATGCTTCTACACCATTGATCTTGGTCACAGCCGAGGGTTTGAAAGTTGATCCAGCGGCCAGCGAGTCCATTGTATCATCTAACCGTGTAAGCTTTGGAGATAAGATTTTGGGGTGGACCTTCTTACTCAAGACGTATATCTTTGGAAGTTCAACTCCATCTTTACTAACGGATACCAAAGCTACCTGCCGGCGAAAGATGAAGGCTCTGGTGAGAGCATCCGGATAAAAATCAAAGTGTCCGTCGTGTGCCTGGGTGAAGGAATTGAAAAGTGCGACTTGAAATTCGTATTCGTTCTTGTACTTTCCAGCAGTGATGTTATTTTGTACGGCCTTGAGGCTTCCCATTATGTCCACGGCGGGAAATGGGTAATCCGCAGGGGGGTCTTTGAGGTAAGCCAGATCTATTCGGGGTGTTAGCAATCTGTTTGTTGCGCAATCGTTCGGAAATGCTCTGACTAACCACTTTGCCATTCTACGAAAGGCATAACTGCTTCCACCAAAGCTTTCGCTTCCGTTGGTCGAAGACTAACTGAATTAAGACAATCAAATGCCAACTGGGCATCAACCGTTGCTCGGGCTACACACATAATCAGCTTCACTTCGTAAGTCTCAGTTCTTCGAAATAGGTATCATGCCATTTGGTGCAGTAGCAATTGCAGAAGCAGCACTCGCGCTCACCACTCCACACGCATTAGAAGAACTTCCATTCTGACGAGCAGCAAGCTGCTGTGGTACTCTAAGAACCGATGCGCCGACTCCATGAATAGCTGCAAAAGCAACAAATTGACCCAAAAAATACATTCTAAGGTGTAGAGCAGTAACACTGCGAAAAATTATGCAAAAATCCAACAACCATTTAGAAAAAAAATGGGGTTGCATCCACGTTTGTATTCCGACCTCTGGAGGCATATTTGCCACCCCTGTTTTGCCATTCCGGAAGGCGCAATCTGAAGTAACCGAAACATCGCATCAATCGCAATATTTCCTTCTGCCCTCTTCTTTTCAGTAACGTCTTCTTAAGCTCTCGTGCCTTGAACCTTGCTTATCATGAGCAAAAGGCTTGTTTGTTTGTGCGGGCATTCAGATACCGAAAAGCTGCACAGATCCGGGGTATAGATCCAGATAAACAAGAAATGATTCAACGAATGGAACGACGAGGTTGTTGAAACTCTGGTGGAAAGCTTCAAGGTGTGTGGTTGAAATGGTTTCATCGCAGTTTTACTGGACTGAGCTCATACCAAAGCATATCTCGTGATCTCTTGGCGGACGTCTCGCATGCTTCCGTGCACCATTAAGCATTGATCGCCCAGGAAACACACCTTATCTACATTTATTTTGTCGTATCAACAACTTTATTCTCTGTTGGTATCTCCCCTTTCAAATGGCAAGGAAGCACTGATGTTTCGGTTGTGCTCGCCAGGTGGTGCTCGCTTAAGCTCCCCTCATATGCCCCGCTCCCGCTTTTCCAACCCAACCCCACCCCATCAAAGTTGACATACCAGATTGTGGAAGTGAGGTGCAGCTCAAAAGTTTCATTTTGCCCAAAAACGTATACTTTATACGAATACTGTCCATCTCCGAACCCATTTTGGTACGCGTAGGTTCCACGACGAATCCATACGAAGTGTTGGTAAACTGGGATCACCGAAAACAGACATGGTATCAACTCCTGATGGCAGCTCAAGGATGCAGCGGCAAAATATAGCTATCCGAACTTTGCCTCGGTCTTACTTGATATTTATTAAGTCTTCTGGGCAGAAATGGTTAAGTCACCACCTCCTTTGACTGGCGTTCCTTGCTTCTTGTCCAATCAATGCCTTGTCTTACTGAATAGAAGCAAAAAAGCCCCACTTACAACACCGAAGATGGGAATGTGAGAGTGTTTTGCGGAATCTTCAATCAAAGCATACAACTTCAAAGCTCGTTGTCAACCTATCGACACACCGTCGAGGCATTACTCAATTTCGGACTTTGATTCGACTATTTGTAACAATAAATCAATGAAATTCCGTAGAGCCATTCTCTTCCTTAGTTCGTGGTTGTGATGGGGGATAAAGATAGAACAAAGGAGGGAGCTGTTGCTTTGTTCAAGAAGGAAATTATAGGAGAAGAAACATCATCTCCTATGAAAGAACATGTTTCAAATTCTTCTATTGTTCACACCCATACCAAAGAGCAAAAATCACAAAACAATGTTTCCTTCCCCCTATGTAAATAGAGGTACGTACCTTTCTAAATGCAGCTTTTTTCCAAACACAGTACTTTTTCCTTTTATATATAACCAATTCTTTACTTCGCATCATGTCTAGCACTACTACTCCCACAACCAAATCGATACCACCCACACCGGGTCCACCACCAACTTGTTCTTTGTCTCTACTTCCAAGCCCGAAAGTGGTAACAGAGCCGAAAAAGATCCGTCCCGTCGTTAAGGCGATGGAGATGTGGACTGCCTTGGGAGCCATGAAGGTCCCAGAGTATTAAATTCTTATACAAAAGAAGGTAAGCAAGTCACTGAGATAAGAGCGGTTTGAATACAAATGAGAACTTAATTATACACTTTGTAAATACTATGACTTAATAAACAAAAGGATCTCTCGTGAATAATCTACCTCCACTAGTTATAATTTCAGAATGCAATGTATAAACCGTGAATCATTTGAATTTCATCGAATTGTTTAACAACTTCATCAAACCCCATTTTTAGAGCAATTTTTCTCGACGACATCAACTGCATATACTTCAAACCAGCACAGCGTCTCGATGCCAACTTAATTATAATCCAGATATCGACGGACCTCCACCAACACAACCACTGTGTATAAAAGAACATTCAGCTTCATAAGCAGGTCGTGATAATTATAAATTTAAAGACTTATTCAATTTTGAAAGTCTTCTTTTCCTTCTCCGTGAGATACTCGGACCATGGAAGTTCCTCTTGCCGGAATTCCGTTTCGATAGACACATCAGCTATGTCAACACGACTATAAGCATCAATGCCTGACCTTCCAGACTGTAACCCATGGCGTGCAGTATTCGCGGAATCTGGTGTTAAAATTCTCGTAGGTCATAAGAAGACATTCGTAAGTTTGGCAATCGGGTGCATTGAGAATATTGCGTACGTCTTCGTCGTTAAAATTTTCCATCGCAAGACATCAGCGTTGATAATTCTTGACTATGAAATCGGGGCATATTAGGAGTTCCGAAGATACTGTGAGAAATTGTGTAGCCCGAAATATAGACAGTAGATACAGGCACTTGTTGAACAAAGTCTAGAGTACTGTCAGAGTTGGTATAAAAGAAGGAAGATACTAAAGATATTATTCCTTAGGGCACAAAGATTAGCCTACTAATAACTTCAAATAATATTCAATACATAGAATAGAAGAAGAACACATTCTGTCTTTCTATATCTATTATAATCCCTAGAGGTCAAAAGATTACATATTATAGAAGGCGACTAAAAGAGATATCAAGTAAGGCAAATACTTCAAGGGTTTCTTTTAGAGATTAACTAACTAAAGAGCTATTAATTCCTACCTTATATAATAAGTATAACTATAATATAGGAGCTGTAGATAGATATAATTAATTGTTTACTTTAGCACCTAGTAAGTAACTAATAAAAAGAGAAGAAGCTTATGTAATAGAGTACTAGCTACTTCTAATAGTACTTATTAATAGTTATTTACTTGCTTTATACTCTAATATTAATAGTACTTCTTACGTTAACTTCTAGAGCTAAAAAGACTTCTAATTTTAAATTATAAACTTTTTACCTAAGATACTGTTATTATATATTCTTAGTGAATAGTACCTTCTATAACAGCTTAGTTGATCTACGTGCTTTAGCTTATATAAGTAGCTTACTACTTATATACTTAAGCTCACAGGATCTAACCTCTCTTTACCTTTACTCTTTATATAATAAAGATATAGAAATACAACTACTTATTATATTATACTTTATGACTACTAAGTTATACTAACAGATAGAGAAGTAAGTATTAAGGTCTATAAAGAGAAGAACATTTTATATTAGTATAGACACTAATTCTAAGCTAGTCAGCTAGTATAAGCTTGTTAGAATACTAAAAAAAAATATTATATAGTATATAGAGAGTTTAGACATTAAGATTAGCCTTAAAAAAAAAGCTATATTAATAGAAATTTATAAATAATACTAGTAGATCGTCTGTTAGAAAGTCTACTATAACGAAACCTACTATTTGTAACGAATTATAAACTCACAAGTCTAACAAGTATAACTAGGTCTTCGTTAGTTTAGTTGTAGTAGGAAGTAAGAGTCGCTGAGGTGTTTACTTAAAGGTAAACTCGTTACTTGAACTCAAGATGTTAAAACAAGATATATTAAAAACTAAAGTAAGTTAAGTATAAAGCTTCTGTCTAATAGTAGACGTGCTAGTTATATATAGAACCTTTATTCTTATAGAGCCTAGAAGAAGCCTTAGATCCTCAAGCTCTAATGCAAGCTCCTGCAAGCTCCAACGGTCATGTGATCGCATCACGTGATAACTATAACGTGGAAATCCTTAGATCGTTTAGCTAGTCTAACCGATCCCCTCAGGCTGTAGGTTCTTATAGATGTGTTTAACCTGTTAGAGCGCCGCCTAGTCTTTACTAGTTACGTGCTAGTATATAATTCGTGACACTATTATACTAAAGTAACAAAGGTAACTAAGTCTCGAAGGTGTTATATAGTAAGAGGTTTAGATGTACTAGGTGTTTACTTGAAGGTAAACTTGTTGTAACGAAACCTACTCTTATATCAAAAGTAATAAAGGTAACTAAGTCTCGAAGGTTAGAATGTAGAAAGAGGTTTAGATGTACTAGATGTTTACTTAAAGGTAAACTTGTTACTTGAACTCAAGAAGACAAAATAATATATATTGCAAACTAAAGTAAGAGTTAAGTATAAAGCTTCTATCTAATAGCAGACATGCTAGTTATATATAGAACCTTTATTCTCGTAGAGCCTAGAAGGAGCCTAAGATTCTCAAGCTCTAAAGTAAGCTTCTGTAAGCTCTAACAGTTATGTAACTATATCACGTAATAACTATAACATAGAAATCCTTGGATTATTTAGCTAGTTTAACTAATTCCCTTAGGCTACAGGTCTTTGTAGATGTGTTTAGCCTGTCAGAGCACTGCCTAGTCTTCACTGGTCACGTGCTGACACATGATTTGTGACACTATCCTCTTCTTAGCCTAGCGTGTCCTCACGCTTAAGTATAACCTAAGAAATATTATTAGAAGGTTATCGGCTCTCTTTCTTTTATTATGTTCTATAAAGTACAGAAATATAAATAGTATATTCTACTTTTCGAAACCATCTAAGTATATAGTTCCAAAATCATGTCTTGTTCTAACTGTTGTTAGTATAACTGAAAATGCTTTGTCCTTAATAACAAGTCACAGAAGTACAGAGAGTATATCTGTTAAGGCGTCAGATGTAATGCCCTTTAGTTATCTAATAATAACCTCTAGAACATTTATCTCAAGGAGGAGTGTTTAAAGTTTAAAAGAGATATAGCTTTTGAAGTAGCTATAGCTGGTTTAGCTTGTGTCCGCGAGCTTAAGCAATACTAACAAGAGTTACGTAAGCGTAGGATTGACATAGTCTAGCAGAGACTACAAACGCTCGACGAACTTAATGCTACTAAAGAGAAAGAGAGAGAAGAGAAAGAGAGAGAAGAGAAAGAGAAGAGAGAACAGAGAGAGAAAGAAATAACTAGACTAGTAGCTCTTCCTAATCTAGCTACCTCTGACTCTGCCCTTGACCTAGGTCTTGACCTAGCTTTTCTTTTGTCTTTCCCAGCTAACTACAAGATATAAGCAAGCTTAGGTTTTAGTAGTAGAACTCCTAAAGTTCCTCCTAGCACTAGGTGAGATTTCTTTTTAGTTTCTAAGTGTTTTCTAAGTATAGGTAGTCTAACTATTTAACTAGGTATTTAACCTGTCCTCTAACAACTTTACAGTCAAGAATCCTCTTAACTTTATATTCTACATTAGAGTTAACAGGTTGAATTTCCGTGAGTAGAGCTAGTAGTGCTTCTAGTAGTACTAGTTTAAGTAAGGATATATAGAATACTAGATAGATATTTATAGTCTTTAGTAGCGTGAGTTTATAATTCAAAGGTCCTTTAATATATTTGATTTTAAATAGCCTAAGCTTTTTGTAGCCTAGTTTACTACTTAGTCTTTTAGTGTTAATGTTTTTTCTAACTAAATAGACTTTATCTCCTTCTTTTAACATTAGCTCCTAACTATGTCACTTGTTGTAGTAGTGTATATTACGTTTTACTACAAACTAAAGCTACTCTACAAGCTTCTTGTATAATTCTCTGAGTTTATAGTCTTGTAATCCTGCTTTGTCATTATTAATAGTACTTAGTAATAGGTCCTGATAAGTAACTAATTTATACTTATAGTTAGTATAGAATAGTGTAACAAGTATAGTTTCTGTTATTAAACTATTATAAACAAACTATACTAGAGGTAGAAGTTTAACCTAGTTGTCTTACTTATAGTTTACATAACATCTCAAGTATACTTTAATAACTTAATTCATTTATTTAGTTCCTCTATTTGTCTAGGAGTAAAAAGCTGTTAATAGCTTTCTCTTTATACTTAGTTGTTCTATAAGAGCTGTCTAGAATTTTAAGGTAAAGAGTTTATCTCTGTTAGAGATTATTTCTTCTAGTAGACTATATAGAGCAACTACCTCTTATAGGAACACATAGGCTAGGTGTTCTACTATACTTGCTTCTATATATAGTACAAGTATTATATACTTTATAAGTTATTTAACAATAACTAGGATTAAGTTATATATAACTCCTGTTATTAGGTTCTTGGATTTTAGTAGCTTAACTATAAAATCTTATAATATAGATCTCTAAGGTATTTGTAGTATTAGAGTAGTACCTATCTGTCTATAAGGTATATAGTAGAAAGCCTTGTTCCTAGTACAGGTATTATACTCTACTATTACTTCCTTGACTACTACTAATAGGTAATTAACGTAGTAGTACTACTTAATCTACTAAAGAGTTCAGCGAACTCTCTAGTAACTATATACTAGAGTAGTATAGTATTCCTTAACAAATTCCTTTGTATAGGATTTAAAGACATGTAACTTTTCGTTTGTATACTGTTCTTTATTGTTTTGATTACTTGTTACTCTATAAATGTTAATAAAGTCTCCTCTACTATTAGGCAAGTTCTCTAGCATAGGTTCTTATTTAGCTAGAGCTGGCTACTCTATCTCTTAGGCTTTCTAGACCTTCTTAGTTTATAGACCTTCTCCTGTTACTACTATTTTATATACAGCTAGAGCTAGATCTCTATTTTCTAGAGTCTTTAAGATTATAATCTTTTTGTACTCTTTATCTCCTTTATAACTAGGTTAATAGCTTAGTATATCTACTTGTAGATTATCTGTTCCTTTAATATAATAAATTAAAATACTAAATCTAGCAAGAGTCTAAGACTACCTTATAAGGCGTCTGTTACTAAGTTCTTTTGTTGTTATAAATGTTTTAAGATTCTTATAATTAGTAAGAATTAGTACCTAGTGTTTTACACCTTATAGGTAGATTCTCTAATGTTCTAAAGCTAGAACTATAGCAAGAAGCTCTTTCTTATAGATACTATAGTTTTACTAAGTAGAGTCTAATGTCTTAGAGAAATATACTACAGGTATAAGTTTCTCTTTGTTATTTAGTTAAAGGTATATAGCAGTAATTACTATATTAGAAGTATCTGTCTTAATAGTACTTAGTTTGTTAGTGTTGTAATTCCTAAGAATTAGTTTCTTAGTAAATTATTTCTTAATTACTTGAAATACTACTTTAACAACCTTGTCTTATATAAAAGAAACATTCTTTTTTGTAAGGTTTGTTATAGGTTTTGAGATTCTAGTATAATCTCTAATAAATTATTAATAGAAGTTAGTGAATCTCTAGAATAATTAGACGTCCTTGACGTTCTCTAGTAATTTCTATTCTAGAATTACTTTAACTTTCTTAGAGTCTACCTTTATTTGTCCTAGAGTAATAGTATACTCTAGAAAAATAGTATAAGTTACTCTAAACTTATATTTTAAAAGTTTAAGGCAAGAGTCTACTATAGTAAGTCTTTGTAGAACTTCTCTAATATATCTCTTATAGTTCTCTAATCTTTCTAAAAATACAAGAATATTATCTAGGTAATAAATAATAGTTATCTCTAGAAGGTCCTCTAGTATTTTGTTGTTTTGTCTTTGATAGGTAGCTAGTATCTTAGTTAGACTAAATAGCATTACTATATACTTGTAAAGACCTAATAGTAAGACAAAAGCTGTCTTCTATTTATCCTCTTACTTAATCTATATTAAGCTAAAGGTATTTTGTTAGTTAAGCTTAGTAAATATCTTAGCTTTTCCTAACTTGTCCTACAAGTATTAGCCTTCTAGTAATAGATAAGTGTCCTTAACTGTTGCTTTGTTAACATCTCTATAGTTAACGTAAACTCTTCTATTTAAATTATTCTTCTTAAATGTAATTAGTATATTAGAAGCTACTAGTGAGTCTGATTTTTAGATGTATTCTTTCTAAATTCCTTCTTGTATATACTTCTCGAGAAGCTATAAGTTCCTCTAATTATAAGGCTAAAGCTTCTGCTTCTTAAGGTTATAACTCTCTTTTAGTTTAATCTTATAATCTTATAGCTAATGTTTAGAGAGAGTATATATGTTCTCTAGGTTATTAAACAATTCTGAAAATTCTCTATACTATATAGATATTATGTTATTAGTAGTCTAGCTGACCTGTAGAGAACTCTAGGCTAGGTGTCTAGGTGTTTTAAAAGAGGTAGCGCTAGCCTTCTTCCTACCTTATAGTTATAACTATATATAGTTACATTAACTAAAAGTAATGCTATGTTTCTTCTAGTTAATGTCTAGATTATGTTCTTGAATCTAGAGTATATAAAGTATTACTTCTTTGCTTTCTATCTTAATAATATTAAATTATATATCTAAATAGTATTTGTTAATATTAGTCTTTATAGAGATAGTTTACTAATTAATAACTCTATTTTAGTAAGTGACATTAGTTCTGTTAACAATACTTAAAACATAGAGTAATGTTTTCTTAACTAGAATATTAAGTCTCTTAAGAGCTTTTAGAGATATGAAATTACTTGTTACTCTAGAATTAATTATAATCTATAATTTCTTTTCTCTAATAGTTATAGTTACAAATAACTAGCTTTCTCTAGAAGTAGTATATAGTTCTAGTCTAATATAGTAAATGTTAAATATCTTATTCTTAGTATTGTCAAGCTAAGCTATAGCATTCTAAGCCTATAAGAAGAATATAACCTTCTTCTGACCTATATATACTACTTTATATATCTGTTAATATTCTATACCTGTCTAATAATCTAGTAACGTTCCTGTAAACTGTTTGTTTAATGTCTAGTTAGATGTTAGCTGTAGTTAGTAACAAACCTACTTAGCTGTAAAGAGACCTAAGACCTAAGTAGCCTAAAGTTCCCCTTCTACTAGGTAGTAGAATTCTATAAGCAGCAGTGTCTTGTTATAGTCTATAGTATAGTTATATTTCTTTTCTTCTCTAGAGATATATCTAGAGTCCTTGTGTTTAAAATAGATATAACCTACTTAATTGTTATTAATAATATATTACTAGAGAGAGATAGAACTATATTCTATAGTAGTATATAGAGACTAGAAATCTAGTCTTTTATCTTTTATGTCTACCTATTAATTCCCTCTCTTATAGGTTCTAATAAAGACCTATGTATCTCTGACTTAGAGTTCTCTATACTAATTATTTCTCTTAGATAACTCTAATAATTCACAGAACTCTTCCTCTAACATACTTGTAGGTAATTCATAGGTAGCCTGTAATAGTAACTTATGTTTGCTCTTAGAGTAGGTGTTATAGTATTATTAAAGAATAGAGTTATTCTCCTTGACCTAAGTTCTATACTCTTGTACTTCTAATTCTTTGTTAGAAAGCTCCTAAGTCTTAAGTAATACTACTTCTCTTTAGAAGGTAGTATTAACCTACTTTCTCTTGTTAGTTTACTTCTTTAAGGTATATTTATTTGCTCTATAGCCTGATTAGCTACATAAGTAGTATAAATTCTACTTACGTTAGTAGTTCTGTTCTTCTTAGAAAAGCTTCTTTCCTTTAAAAGATTTCTTCTAGGCTGTGTTTACCTTGCTATTACTTTGCTAGCTATTCTACTTACTCTTACTTCTGTTCTTATTCTAACTTCTACTTCCTTAAGTAGATTTCTTGAATTCTTATAAACAATTATCTAATTAGATAACACTACTAATTATATTACTAATGTTAATGAAAGTTATATTCTGTTTTACTATTTCTTCTTAGAGGTAAACCTTTAGCCTCTTATAGAAGAGTTCTATAAGAGTAAGAGCGTTCTATCTAGATTTGTTTCTATAACATTAGAAATCATTAGTGTAACTAACAGCTAATCTAGTCTATTTTAAGTCTAAAAGCTTTTATACAGCTGTTTAGATTACATTGAAATCTCTAAATACCTTTCTAATTACTATCTTAAATCCTCTCTAGGATTTAAACATTACTTAGATATCTTCTATAGATCTGTTGTTATCTTTATTTACAAAGAAGTCTTTAAGGTAGAGTTAGGCCTAATCTAGTGCAGCTCCTCTAAGGTAGAAGATTACAAAGATTAATTGTAAGTTGTAATTATTACTAAATTTGTCTATATTAAAGTTAAAGTAGATATCTATCTAGAGGAGAAATAATTTAAGCTTGTTTCTCTTTCTATAATATATATCTAGTAGCTTAACTTAGATAGTTTCAAGCACTTTAACCTTAAAGGGTTCAGGTATATTAGGTATACTTGTGTTATTGTAGTTAAAGTCTACTAGTACTAGTTCGTTGTCTAGCAATAGTATAGTAGAGGTAGTACAGAGTTAAGCTCTCTTAGTACTACTAGAGAGAGTTAACAAGTTTGTTCAGCTAGTACTAGAACTAGTAACAGCTAGTTTTAGTAGAGTTAAAGCTATAGCGACTAAACTTCTAAGCAGGTACTTAGAGTATAACAAAACCTACTATTATACTAAAAGTAACAAAGAGTAACTAAGTCTTAAAGGTTAAGATATAGAAAGAGGTTTAGGTATACTAGTTATTTACTTAAAGGTAAACTTGTTACTTGAACTCAAGATATTAAAACAAGATATATTAAAAACTAAAGTAAAGTTAAGTATAAAGCTTCTATCTAACAGTAGATGTACTAGTTATATATAGAACCTTTATTCTCGTAGATTACTAACATTGCCTGTTAATGTTGTCGACCTCTATTACTAGTATTGCCTGTTAATATAGTTAATGTAAATTATTATATAACTGTAACTAAAAGAAATCCTTAGATTAGCTAGCTACTCTAGCTAATCTCTAAAACTTATAACTACTTAATAGTATCTTGTTCTGTTAGAGCGCTGTCTGGACTTACTTATCACGTGCTGACACGTGATTCGTGACACCTTACTTTCTATTAAGGATCCTAAGATCTATTATATAACTATATACAATAAGATCTATAGATTAAGTAGCTACTCTAATTAATTCTCTTATACTACTAAAGCCTGTTAAGTGTTTATTCTATTAAGACGCCGCCTGAACTTTACTTATCACGTGCTAACACCTGATTCATGATAGTTTATTATACTAGGTTACTCTTCTTGTTATATAACTTATTTTAACTAAAGGAAATTCTTAAGTTAGCTAGCTACTCTAGCTAATCTCTATAGCTTATATCTACTTAATAGTATCTTGTTCTGTTAGAGCGCTGTCTGAACTTACTTATCACGTGCTGTCACGTGATTCGTGACACTATTCTCTTCTTAGCTTAGCGTGTCTCTACGCTTAAGTATAACCTAAGAAATATTGTTAGAAGGCTAGTAGCGTTCTCTTTCTTTTAATATAAACACTACTTAAGCCTTCTAATACAAACGTTAGATTAAATTAGTAAAGTATATTAATAGATCTAGTAAAGAAATAGCTCCCTGTACTTGATGTAAACGTTCTAGGCAGAAGTGTATAGCCTTAGCTATTACGCCAGAGGCTAACAAATGTTCTAAGTATATATAATAGAAGAAATCCTGTAATATAAAATCACGAAACTAAATACTCTTACTTTCTAACTAGTTCTCTATTAACTAGCAACGCTAAAGATTACAGGACAAGAAAGAACAGGCCTAGTAGTCTTAATAAAAGGCTGCTGCTAAGGTTCTTTGTTTGTGAAAACTATAACGCTAACTTAATTAGCGTAAACAGTAGTTAATTTATTCTAGCCTAAACTCTATAGCTAAACTAGAAGAGAAAGAAAAAGAGAAGAAGAAGAAGAAAGCGAAAAACAAAGGAGAAGAGAAGGCTACTAGGCTAGCAGCTCTTTCTACTTCTGCTTCTTCTAACTCTTCTCTTGACCTAGGTCTTAACCTAGCCTTCTTTGTATTCTTTCCAGCTAACTACAAGATGTAGGCAACTCTAGGTTTTAGTAGTAGAACTTCTAAAGTTTCTTCTAGCACTAGTTAAGATTTCCCTTTAGTTTCTAAGTATTCTCTAAATGTAGGTAATCTAACTATTTAATTAGGTACTTAACCTGTTCTCTAACAGCCTTATAGTTAAGAATTCTCTTAACTTTATATTATATATTAGAGTTAACAGGTTAAATTTCTGTAAGTAGAGCTAGTAGTACTTCTAGTAGTACTAGTTCAAGTAAGGATATATAGAATACTAGATAGATATTTATAGTCTTTAGTAGCGTGAGTTTATAATTCAAAGGTCCTTTAATATACTTAATTTTACATAGTCTAAGTTTTTTATAGTCTAGTTTACTACTTAGTCTTTTTGTGTTAATGTTTTTTCTAACTAAATAGACTTTATCTCTCTCTTCTAATATTAGCTTCTGACTATATTATTTGTTATAGTAGTATATATTTCTTTCTACTATAAATTATAATTCTAGTATAGGTTTTTTATATAGTTCCTTGATTTTCAAGACCTGAACCTAAGCTAGCTAATTGTCTATAGTTGTATTTAGTAGTTTTTAATATACTACTAATTTATACCTAAAGTTAGTATAGAATAGTATAACAAGTATTGTTTTTATTATTAAACTATTATATAAGAACTGTACTAGAGGCAGTAGCTTAACTTAATTATCTTGTTAGTAGTTTATATAGTATCTTAAGTATGCCTTAACTACTTAATTTATTTGTTTATTACTCTTATTTATCTATAGGTAGAAAGTATTATAAATTATATATTAGTATATAATAAGTAAGTCCAGGCAGTGCTCTAACAGAACAAGATACTATTAAGTAGTTATAGGTTCTAGGGATTAGCTAGAGTAGCTAGCTGTTACGAATCACGTGTTAGCATGTAATAAGTAAGTTTAGATAGCGCTCTAATAGAATATAATACTATTAAGTAGATATAGGTTATAAGGATTAGCTAGAGTAGCTGGCTGATCCAAGGATCTCCTTCGGTTAACATATCACGTGACAAAGAGAGCGACATAGCCGACAAGTTGACTATAGCGACTATAAGAGATAAAGGTTCTATATATAACTAGTACGTCTACTATTAGATAGAAGCTTTATACTTAACTTACTTTAGTATTTAATATATCTTATTTTAACTTCTTGAGTTTAAGTAATAAGTTTACCTTTAAGTAAACACCTTAGCGACTCTTACTTTCTACTGCAACTAAACCAACGAAAACTTAGTTACTTTTGTTAGACCTGTGAGGCAGTATTTATTACACCTACCTTTGAAAAGTTCTTTAGGTAATATATCCTAGAGTGTAAAGGAGAAGAACATAATTACAACAAAGCCTTTCAAGCTACTATACTTAATAACAAAGATCAAGAATTTTCAACTTCTGAGCTTAAAGAGAGTAAGAGCGAGAGTGAAAATTTCCTAACTTTACTTAGTGAAATTACAATAACAAATGCTATAAATATTATAACTAAGCTCTTTGACATAGCCTGCTTTTATGCTCTTACTAGTTTATAACCTACTACTACTACTAAAGAAGAAACTAAGGCTCTAGTAGCTGCAGGAGTTAAATACTATAACTTAAGTTACTTCTTTAGTATTATAATTAATATAGAAGTAGCCTTGAAATCAACTATAGGCTATAACTAGTACCTAGTATATAACTTAATTTAGAACACTTCTATTACTATAGCCTCAAAGAGTAAAGTAACTGTTAAGTTTAGAATTATAGTAGTAGCCTCCTTAGGCTTAATATATATTAACTTACCTATTAGCCTAATTAAATTCTATGTACTCTAGACAGATACTCTTTTCCTGCTTTACTTAGCAGACATAGACAAATTAAACGTCTACTTTAATAACCTCAAAAACATACTTATTTCCCTACAAGGCAAAGTATTAGTTATATATTATTTTAGACATCTCTTTCTGCTTTAAGGAGAGTTATTAGGCTTCTTTCTATAGAAGTCTCTAAGCCAGCTTATAGAGACTGAAATTCACTAACTCTATAGGCGCTTTAGACACCTATCTATTAACTGCCTCTAGCTTCTACTAGAGCGTGTTAGCTACAACGTTAATTTAGATGTACTTAAGTACCTAAATAAGTACTACTACTACTGCTAAAAGTATAGAAAATCCTCTAGCTGCTTCTGGTTTACACTCTATAATAATGTTGAATTTAACTATAATATATATGTTGACATTATATATATTAACAGCTAGCCTCTATTATATATAGTAGATAAGTACACCTGCTTTCAAGTAGACAAGTAGCTACGCTAGATCTCAGCTAAGTATATATAGGAAAAACTCTAAGAGTGCTAGGTTAATACCTACCTAGGTCTCTTAGATTTAATTACTTATAATGCTAGCAAGAACTTTATAAGCAAGGAGTTTAAGTAATATATAGGTTCTATAGGAATTTATACTAAAGTTATACCTATAGAGGCCTATAACTCTATTAGAACAGTTAAGTACTACTATAGTCTACTTAGAAGAGTATACTTAATTATAACTAAGGAGCTCTCTGACCTTGCTAAAGACACAGCTCTCTAAATAGCTTTTAAGGCAATTAATAATATAGTAGAACCTAACAGCCTTGTGTCTACTCTACTTGTATTTAGCGCTTGTCTATATATAAGTAAACTTAACGCTCTCTTACCTTCTATTAGCTAGCGCTCAGGCATACTCAAGAAGGACTAGGTTATACTATTAACAAAAAATCTTAAACTTAAAGCAGAAAAGCTTAAGCTGAAAATTATTAGACCTTTTAAGATTCTAGAATATATTCGTACATCTGTATATAAGCTAGACTTACCTAGTATATATAAACAGTTATACTTAATGTTTTATATTTCTTTTCTTAAAGAATATATAACTAAAAAGAGTTAGAAACCTTACCTCTATATCTACTTTTAAGTAAATAACTTAGTATACTTTACCTTCTTCTTATATACTAACTATCGAGACTTAGTTACCTTTGTTTAGACCTGTAAGATAGTTTCGTTATAACTTAGTATACCTTCACAATATAATATTCTAGCTAATTTATAGAAAATAACTAAGCTAGAGGAATTAGTACTTATTTAATATATTCTTGACCTAACTATAAAAGAATTTCCTTCGCAGATATCTATAGTTAAGTATATAGTAAATTAACTTCTTTTCTTAAAGTATATAATATACTACCTGTTAGAACACATTAGGCTTCTAACCTTGTCAAGTACTACCTAAAACTATAGACACGCTTCTAGCGAAAATATAACTACTAGAAAGCTAAGTATAAAGATCTAGAAGTTATTCGCAGCTACTTTAAGCTTATATAAAACATAATAGTAAAGTATTCTCTTAGCTGCTATCAGAATCAAGGTAGACTATATATAATACTAAGAGCGTTAAGCGAGCTAATTAGAAGCCTTTGTTTTATATCTTAGAGAAGGAAAGATTACTATTTATAATAGAATTACTTAAGATAAACTCTAATCTTATAAAGTAAGACCTAGTATTTATTATAGCTATAGGTAGTAATATTATACTTGCTTCTCTTTTGTAAATTAGCTACTATTTTATCTAATACAAGTCTCTTTTAAGGTTAATCTCTATAGTATAAACCTTTGTAATTAATATACTTCTTAGACGTTAATATCTTAACTAATTCATATATATTAAGATTCTCTAGAGTAATATTAGGATTTATATATAAGACTCTTCTTTTCTAAGACACTAGTGTAGACCTTCCTAGCTTAAATAAACTAGACATAACTTGCTTCTAGAAGTTAGTTTAGCTCTTAAAGTTAATACCTTTTGTTTTCTCTTCTAGCGAGTAGTAGAATATTAAATAATAATTAACTAGTACTATTTCAAAGAGCTAGTGTTTAAGTGTCTAGTACCTACCTCTCTTGACTAGACTGTTACGAATCACGTGCTAGCACGTGACGAGTAAGTCCAGACAGCGCTTCAACAGAACAAGATACTATTATATAATTATAGACAATAAGAATTAGCTAAAGTAGCTAGCTAATCTAAGGATTTCTTTTAGTTATTATTATATAATAGACTTTGTTAGATCTCAGGAGAATTCAAAGAGATCTAGAGATCTAGATAGATCTAGAGAATAAAGGTTCTATATATAACTAGTATATTTGCTATTAGATAGAAGCTTTATACTTAATTTAGTTTATTAATCTATTTATCTTGTTTGAATTCTTTAATATAAGTAATAAGTTTATCTCTAAGTAAACACCTAGTATATCTAAACCTCTTACTTATATACTGACCTTTAAGACTTAGTTACTCTTATTATACTAGTATAGTAGTTTCTTTATACTTTAAGTATCTGCTTAGAAGTTTAGTTACTATAGCTTCTGCTACTCTAAAACCTACTACTGTAATTTCTAGTCTAGAAAGGCGTTCTTAGGTTTGTCTTCTACTACTATAGCTGTTTTAAATAGATCAGCTGCTTTGCTACTTATATAAGTAAATATATATATTTTCTTGTCTAATTTACTAGCGAAGTAGCTTATATTTGCTATAAGCTTGCTTTTAAGCAAGACCTGCTACTAAACTAGAAAGAAATTAATACTATTATCTAACTAAGATATATTCTTAACCTTAGTACTAAGATTAGTATTTCTACTAGTAGATATAGAAGGTAATTAACAGTTCAGGCTAACAGAGATATACTAAGACTCTTAAAACTCTTCTCGAATATTACTTTCTATTATTACAATATTAAATATAGTGTAAAAGACAGGAAAGAAATTATTCTTAGTAATGTAAATAATCTTATACTATATTATATCTTTAATTTACTAGCTATATACTTTTTCAAAGAGCTAAAACAGCTAACGTCAAGTAACTAGAGTATATAAGAAGATTACACAGGTATATAAAGAGTAATAATATTATTATCCTTGTAATATTCCTTAAACTTATTAGAGTAGTAGCTCTTATAGCTGTCGAGAACTAATAGACAATAACTACTAATAGAACTTAGTATAATTATTAAAATATCAAATCTAATCTATGTCTTTCTTATTTATTATCTAACTATTTTTAGTAATAGCAATTATCTAGTTAGGTAGAAATCTACTGTTTTAGTACTAAGAGACAAGATGATTTTTCACAGTAATAATTACAAATAGTAGAATACTCTAGCCTTAGGCATTAAATCTCTAGATTACTATAAGTTATTTCTAATTACTAGACTATATTCTTTTTACTTTTACACGTTCTTCTAAGCTTGTAATAACTATTGTAGTTAAGATAACAGATATTATAAATCTAGTCTTGTTAAAGTTATAAATATCTATATTATAGATTCTATTCTCCTAGCTGCTATTAGAATTAAGAGAATAGTCTATAAGTTCTAGTATATAGAGCTAGTAACACTAAACCTTAGCCTGTAGAATAAACATTAACAATACTACTCCTATAGCCTTTAAATATATATTATTCTACTATAAATATACTTAAAGATACGCGTCTAGATCTTATAGATCTAGGAACTAACTACCTAGATGTCGCTGAAATTTCAGGCTAAGAAACTAAGTTTAAACTAATAAAAATACCTCGCTAATACTTCGACATCTACCTCTTAGAGAATGCCTCTTCTAATAACTCTATCTCTATATTCCTTCTCTATTATTGTCACGAATCACGTGTCAGCACGTGACAAGTAAGTCTAGACGGCGTTCTAATAGAAAAAGATACTATTAAGTAGTTATAGATATTAAGACATTAGCTAGATTAGCTAGCTCTTTTAAAGGAAACTAGCTAATATATATATCTAGTAGTTATTTTACTCTTTTCGATAGTAAGAATAGAGTTATTTAGAGAGGTTATATAATATATATAGAGAGCGGTATATAGCTAAGTATTCTCTTAACTAAGTAACTTAAGTCTTACTATAATCTAGTTATACTAAGTAGAAGTAATTAGAATTAGTATAAGAGAGAAGCTTCTAGTTCTGTAGTAGTCTTGAAATTATTCCTTAAGAAGAGATTTATTATCTATTTACTAGATAACAATTATAGCTCTAGTAGTTTATAAGACTATATAAGAAGAGAAGGCTCTGCCTCTGCCTCTGTGTAACGAAACTATCTAACTAGTTAAACAAAGGTAACTAAGTCTCGATAGTTAGTATACTAGAAGAGAGTAAAGTACACTAGGTTGTTTACTTAAAAGTAAACTTATTATTTATATTATTTGCAAGAAGTATATTGAAAAATAGAAAGACAAGAAATTATTTAAAGTACTTACTTAAACTTAGTAGAAAGAGAGTAGTAATAATATATAGTAATATTACTTAGAAGTTAATTAATAATATTATAGTTTATATAATTAAGTTAGATATAATAATTATATATATAAGGTACCTTAGGAATTAATAAATATAAGTAGCTAGAGAGTTTTTAATAGTGTTATTATAATATATTTAGAGCTGTCTTGTTTTAGTATTCTTGTAATCTACTTGACCAGGTAATCTACTCGACCGAGACATATATTAGTTAATTATTATCTAATATTTTCTTACTACTAGAGGAGAAGACTAAGAGTATTAACTTTAGAAGCTAAACTAGCTTCTAGGAGTAGGTTATATCTAGTTTATTTAAGCTAGAACAGTCTTCTCTAGTAGTTTACAAAAGGAGACTCTCTTATATTAATCTAGACACTACTTTTAAGAACCTTAAAAAGTATAAATTAATTGAAATACTAACTTTAAAGTAGTATATTAATTGTAAAAGTTTATACTATAGAGATTAGCTATAAAAAAGGCTTGTATTAAGTGAAACTATAGCTAATTTACAAAGAAAAAGTAATTATAATATTACTACTTATAACATATATATATAGCGAACTAGCTAAAGTTTTCTACACTTGCGATTAAAATTATAATAACTCTACTAAAACGCCTTAAATTAATTAAAACTACTTGAAAATCTCTTTCTCAGATACTTCTTCTATAATATTACAGATATATATATTATACCTAGTCTCTCTATAGTTGCTATAGTACTGTATATGTGATTCTTCTCTTGGCTTCTAACTACTACTTCTGTTTATTTCCTATATTACTAGCTTACTAACGTCTCTATTATTCTACAGGTTCTACGCTTCCTGTTAACTAAGTAATTCGCCTTACTATAAGCGTGTTTCTTTTAGCTCTACAGTACTTAGTTAGTACTTTATTTACTTGTTAAAGTCTCTAGTTCTCAGCTTTTAATAGTACTAGCTAGTATATTACTTTTGATATACTCTTTGTAAACTAGTTAATAGCCTTGTAAATAGAGGTTAGAGAGTTACTTTAGTAACAGGAAATTTGATTTTTAATAAATATAGTCTATAATAAGGCTTTAGTAAAGTTATTTAGTATCTAGGAAACTCAAGGCTAAGTAGAACTTAGAGAGGAGTTTAAAGATGTTAGTGTTTTTAGCTTAAGATTAAGTATAGAAATTATACTTTTTAGGCTAAATAGAAGAAGTCTAGCCGGTCTAAGGATTTCCTTCGGGTACGATCACGTGACGGAGCGACTAATAGACAAGTCGCTCTGTAGTAACTATTAACTTCGTTAACTTCAGGAGAATAAAGGATCTATATATAACTAGTATATCTGCTATTAGATAGAAGCTTTATACTTAACTTTAGTTATTAATCTAATTATCTTATTTAACTTCTTTAATATAAGTAACGAGTTTACTTCTAAGTAAACACTCGGCGACCTTTACTTTCTTCTTATATACTAACCTACGAAGACTTAGTTACTTTATTAGACCTATAAGGTAGTCTTCGTTATAATTATTCTCCTTTAATTATAGATATTATAGTCTAGTATACGAATAAGTATACCTGTAAACTAGAGTACTTAAATAAGCTTTATATATGTATAAATAGTTACTTCTTAATGTTACGCGCAGAGATTTATACCTATCTTAGAATTAGAATATATATAATAATTAACGTTATACTATAGATTGAGAACTACTAGAGTACAAGTAAATTAAAGCCTTAGCATCCTGCTATTACCAAAAAGATACTAAGAAACTACTTTTAAAAGTTATATATATGTTTTTATATCTATTTTTAGAAACTAAGAGTATTTATTACAAAGTATATTTCTCTATTATTTTTGATACAATTAACTAATTTCTTTATATAATAGCTTAAACCTCTTTCTATATATATTATATCAATGAATTATATAATTTAAATACCTAGTTCTTGCCTTAGTATTAATAAAATTATAAATAGGTTTAAAGGCAGATTAGAAAATATAACCTATATTTCTACAAAGCTAATTCTACTTAGTTTTAGGATCTAGGAACTAGTAGAATATAGTTTTCTAATTATATTTAACTTCTATAAACCTAGCGCAAATAGAGCCTCTATTAATATATATATACCTGTTACCTTTAAAGATACAAAGAAGGCGAGAAATAAAGAGAATAAAAGCTAGGCAGTTATACTTAAAATAGCTAAAACACTCTCTAGTTAGAGTAGTAATAAGTACTACTTGTTTATAGATAACATCTTTATGTTTACTAACTTTGTAGAGATCTTATACAAGAAGAGGTTTAGCTGTATAGAAACTATAAATTCAAAGAACATTAGAATTATATATATACTTACAGAGATTAAGAGTAAAGAGAATAAGAAAGACAAAATATATATTCTTATAATCTCTATAGTCTATAACAGAAAAGAGCGAGTACTCTATAACTACAAGTACTCTAAGAAGTCTTCGTTAAGATCTAAGACCTCTAGAGTTTCTTTTAGTAACAAGGCTACAAAGAATCTACTTATCTCTGCTTTATATAACAAGTATAATAATAAAATAGACTTTATTAATTAGTAAGATTAGCTCTTTTTCTATAAAGCAGAGAGACGTCTATGTAACGAAACTACTATACTAGTATAACAAAGGTAACTAAGTCTCGAAGGTTAGTATATAGATAAGAGGTTTAGATATACTAGATGTTTACTTAAAGGTAAACTTATTACTTATATTAAAGAAGTTAAATAAGATAAATAGATTAATGAACTAAGTTAAGTATAAAGCTTCTATCTAATAGTAGATATACTAGTTATATATAGAACCTTTATTGTCTAGATCTCTAGATCTCTTTAGATCTCTTTAGATCTCCCTAAGATCTAACAGAGTCTATTATATAATTATAATTAAAGGAAATCCTTAGATTAGCTAGCTACTTTAGCTAATTCTTATTGTCTATAATTACTTAATAGTATCTTGTTCTATTAGAGCACTGTCTAGACTTACTTGTTATATACTAATATATAATTTATAACACTATTCCCTTCTTAGCTTAGCGTGTCTCTACGTTTAAGTACAACCTAAGAAATATTATTAGAAGGCTAGTAGCCTTCTTTCTGTTTTAATATACTATTCTAACTATAACTCTCTATCTAGAAGAAGAAGAAAGAGTAGTTCTAACTTACTAATAGTATTAAGGTAATATAAATTAAAATTATACTCTGTTATCGCTATAGTCTCTAAGGCTGACAATGTATTATAGATTCTATATAGTCTAGTAGGTGTACTAAATATATCTGTTCTAAATTAAAATATAATAGTACTAATAATACTTAGAAATAAAACATTTCTAATAAGAAAGACTAGAAGTCACAAAATACTTTAGAAAAGAAGCTCTATAACAAGAAAGAGAAAGTAATAGCAAAGATTCTTTGCCTTTATAAATAATAAAAGTTCTTATAGCATTGCTGTAAGAAGATAACAAAACATAGCCTTAAATTTATTAACAAACTTAATACTACTAAAGAATAAGAAAAGAAAGAAAAGAAAGAATAGAAGACAAGAGACAAAAAAGAGAAAGAGACTACTAGGCTAGTATCTCTTTCTACTTCTAGTCTTAATAACTCTACTCTTGACCTAGGTCTTAATCTAGCTTTCTTTGCTTCTTTCTAGCTAACTATAAGATATAGACAATAACTCTAGGTTTTAGTAATAGAACTTCTAGAGTTCTACTAAGTACTAGTTAAGGTTTTTCTTTAGTTTCTAAGTATTTTCTAAATATAAGTAATCTAACTATTTAATTAAGTACTTAATCTATTCTCTAATAACCTTATAGTTAAGAATTCTCTTATCTTTATATTCTATATTAGAGTTAACAGGTTAAATTTCTGTGAGTAGAGCTAGTAGTACTCTTACTAGTACTAGTTTAAGCAAGGATATATAGAATACTAGATAGATATTTATAGTTTTTAGTAGTATAAGTTTATAATTCAAAGGTTCTTTAATATATTTAATTTTAAATAGTCTAAGCTTTCTGTAGTTTAGTTTACTACTTAGTCTTTTTATATTAATGTTTTTCCTAACTAAATAGACTTTATTCTTCTCTTTTAACGTTAGCTTCTAACTATATAGTTTATTATAGTAGTATGTATTTCTTTCTACTATAAATTCTAATTCTAATATAAGTTCTTTATATAGTTCGTGATTTTCAAGACCTAAACCTAAGTAAGTTAATTATTAATAGTTATACTTAGTAGTTCTTGATATACTACTAATTTATACCTAAAGTTAGTATAGAATAGTATAATAAGTATTGTTTGTTTCTGTTATTAAACTATTATATAAGAACTGTGCTAAAAACAATAGCTTAATCTAGTTGTTCTATTAGTAGTTTATATAATATTATAAGTATATTTTAACTACTTGATTTATTTATTTATTTCCTCTATTTGTTTGTAGGTAGAAAGCTATAGAGAGCTTTCTCTTCGCACATAGACACTTAGTAAGAGCTATCTAGAACTTTAAGGTAAAAAGCTTGTCTCTGTCTAAGATTATCTCTTTAGGTAGTCTATGTCTTAAGACTACTTCTTTTAGAAATACAAATACTAATTCTTTAGCTATACTTGATTCTATATATAATACTAGAATTATATATTTCGTAAACTAGTCTATAATAAATAGAATTGAATTATATTCTACTTCTGTTATTAGTTTCTTAGGTTTTAGTAGCTTAACTATAAAATCCTAAGATATTAATTTCTAGGGTATTTATAGTATAGAAGTAGTATTCATCTATCTAGAAGATATATAGTAGAAGGCCTTGTTTCTAGTACAGGTATTATACTTAGATATTACTTCCTTGACTATAGCTACTATATACTCGATGTAGTAGTATTATTTCAGTCTCTAAAGAGTTCTTTAAATTCTCTAGTAACTATAAGCAGAGGCTATATAGTATTTAATAATAAATTCTTTTATATATAAAGCAGAAACTCTAAGTTTCCTGTCTGTATTATAATACTTTATTAGACTTATTAATAAAGCATACTATATTAGCAAAGTCTCTACTCTCTGCTTATTTGTTTAAGACAGACTATTTCTTTGCTTAGATAGTAATAAACTTTTTGCTCTAAGGCCTGTCTTCTACTAAGGTTGCTGTGACCTTGTAGATTATTAGAGCTAGATCTCTATTGTCAAGGACCTTTAGTATTATTATATACTAATATTATTTGTTGATCTCGTACTCTAGTTTTTAGCTAAGAGTATTACCTCTAGGGTTTAATGTTTCTTTGATATAATAAATTACTATTTTAAATCTAGCAAGGTCCTAAGACTATCTAGTAAGTCTTTAGTTACTTAGTTCTTTAGACGTTGTAAATATATAAAGATTCTTATAATTAGAAAGAACTGTTACTAGATTCTCTACCTCTTAGAGGTATATTCTCTAATGTTCTAGTACAAGAACTATAGTAAGAAGTTCTTTCTCAAAGATGCTATAGTTTTGTTAGATAGAGTTTAGAGTTTTTAAGAAGTATATAACAGGTATTAACTTCTCCTTTTCATCTAGCTATAAATACACAGCTATAATTACTATGTCTAAAGCATCTGTCTTAATATTGTTTAGTTTTCTTCTATTATAATTCTAGAGAATTAGCTTTACTATAAATTATTCCTTGATTTCTTAGAATACTACTTCTATAATCTTGTTCTAATTAAATAGTATATTTTTGTTAGTAAGATTAGTTATAGATTTAGATATCCTAGTATAGTTTTCTATTAGTATCTATACGTCCTCTATATCTACGTTAGTAGATTCTCGGAGTAGTACTATAAGTTACTAAAAAGAAAGAATTTCTATAGAGTTTAAATACATGCTATAGTATTCCTTAATAATTAGATTATCTAACTTATCTAATAACTCTGCTTATTTGATTTATATACTAATATATTTAGCTAGTTCTTTCTCTGTGAGCTAGTGTTTTTCAAGTATAGCTACTTCCTTGTAGCTAGTAGCGTTAACTTACTTGCTCTTGTTAAACTATTTCTTTAAGCTATATTCGTTTACTTAGTAGCTAGTTTTGCTATAAGAGTAATATAAATTCTACTTATATTAATAGTTTTATTTATTCTATAAAAGTTTCTTTTTTTTAAAAGATTTCTTCTAGGCAGCATTTACCTCACTATCTAATTAGTAAGACTACTTCTCTTTCTAGCTTCTCTTTTAATACCTACTTTCTAAAGTAGATTTCCTGAATTCCTATTAAGCTAGATAACTTCTTTGATTATACTAGCTATATTAGGAAAGCCTATGTTTTGTTTTATTATTCTGTCTTAGAGGTATACTTTTAATCCTCTATAGAATAGTTCTATAAGAGTAAGTAAGTAAGTCTTATTCTATCTTATTTCTGTAACGTTAGAATTTATTAGTATAACTAATTTCTAAGCTAGTTTGTTTTAAATCTAGTAGCTTATATATAGCTGTTTAGATTATATTAAAATGTCTAAAAACTTTCTAAATTATTGCCTTAAACTCTTTCTATAATTTAAACATAGTCTATGTAATAACTATAGATCTATTATTATCTTTATAGAGAAATAAGTTCTCTGAGTAAGGTTAAGTCTATTCTAATACTACTTCTCTAAGATAGAAGATAGTAACAATAGGTTATAACTTATAGTTATTCTTAAACTTGTCTATATTAAAGTTAAAGTAAATGTCTATCTAGAGAAGAAACAAGTTACGTTTCTGTCTCTTCTTATAATAGATGTCTAGTATCTTAACTCTAATAGTTTCTAATACTTTAACCTTATAAGGTTTAGGTACGTCTAGTATACTAACATTGTTATTGTTGTTGTCCTTGCTAGTTACTTATAAAAAAACTAGTATAGTAGTAATACTAGATACAAGGTTAGTTTAGCTAGTACTTAAGCTAGCAGGTTATAGTTGAATATATAGTTACTAGCCTCTGAAACTCTTATAAAAAAGCTAATATAAGATATATCTATAAAGAGCTCTAAATAGAGACAGATAAGTCTTTGCTAGACTTTAAGCTTAAGTTTCTATAATATACTATATAAGGCAAAATTACTAAGTTAGAATAGAAAGATAACTTATATAACAAGTTTATAAAGCCTCTATAGAATAAAATATATATTAAAGTCTAAAAAACTGAAAATTTTAATAAGTTCGCTAATCTTACTTCTAGAACTAATACAAGGCTTAAGTAAAACAGAGCTAGAGTCTAGGCTATAATTAAAGCTAAGACTTATATAAAACTTAGATACTCTACTATCTCTCTTTTGCTTTCGGCGTTGCTATAAGTTAGAACTAATATAGTATCTCTCTTGCTTATAAACTAAATTACTAAATAATATAAGACTACTATTCTAGTTCCTGCTACTTTTATATATTATAACTATAGAAAAGTAGGCTACATTTACTCTAAATGTCTATATTCTAAGTAAGACATAGACTTAAATAAGATTATAGAACAGGAGAATAAAAGTAAGACAGAAGGAGATAATAAGCTATTAGAAAATAGAATTGCCTAAGAGAAGACTTTGTCACGAATCACGTGTCAGCACGTGATAAGTAAGTCCAGACGGCGCTTTGACAGGACAAGATACTATTGAGTAGACGTAGGTTATAGAGATTAGCTAGAGTAGCTAGCCGATCCAAGGATTTCCTTCAGTGTATGTCACGTGACATGTTAGGTCGCCTGGAGCGACAAGCTACCTAGGCAACTAGGTTAACTAGAGCGACAAGCGCTCTAGTCTACCTACAAGAATAAAGGTTCTATATATAACTAGCACTTCTGCTGTTAGGTAGAAGCTTTATACTTAACTTAATTTAGTATTTAATATATCTTGTTTTAACATCTTAAGTTTAAGTAACGAGTTTACCTTTAAGTAAACACTCTAGCGACTCTTACTTCCTACTGCGACTAAACCGACGAAGACTTAGTTACTTTTGTTAGACCTGTAAGGCAGTATTCGTTATAGACTTCTTCTTAGGCGAGTTAGTTAATCTAGCTAAGCTTAATCTATAGTATTTAATAGATAGAAAGTATGTAATAGATAGAAAGTATGTAACTATTTTGTGTAACTTATTAATAAATAAATATATACTTTCTTTACAAGTACTTATTAAATCTAAAGTAAATAAATTTACTTTTATTAACTAAACTACTATAATCTATCTTTGTCTTAGAATATAATAGACAAAGTAGAGCAAGTTTCTCTTATATCCTTTGTTTATATTCTACTATTAATAGACAGTAGTAAATAAATTTTCAATTTATAATTACTTCTCTAGGTTATTATTAGGTTATTCTTAAATATAAATAGCTTAAGTACTATAGAATATCTGTTAACTATAAAGCTAGACACTTAACTTAGCTCTTAGATTACTATATAACAACCTCTTAGCTATACAATAAGACAATTATACTATAGTTAGTAATTATACTATAGTACTAGTTAACTAGTTGAAAAATCTAAGCTATTTAAGTAAGTAACAAGTTCTCTTACTATAACTACCTCTATAATTTAGAGTATATTACAAGTAATATATACTAGAATTAAATAAGAAGTAGCTAAAAAGAATATCTAGAGTATAGCCTATATTATAGGCTATATAACTCAAAAAACTACCTAAAGATAAGTCTAGTACTTAGTATTACGAATTATATACTAGTATATAGTAAGTAAGTCTAGGCAGCGCTCTAACAGAACAAGATACTATTAAATAGTTATAGATTATAGAGATTAGTTAAAGTAGTTAACTAACCTAGGGATTTCTTTGAGTCAAACGTCACGTGACTATTAGAGCTTGCAGGAGCTTTACTTAGAGCTTAAGATCTTAGAATCTAAAGCTCTAGAAGCTTTCTAGATTAGAATCTAAGAGAATAAGAGTTCTATATATAACTAGTATATCTACTATTACATAGAAGCTTTATACTTAACTTAGCTTATTAATCTAACTATCTTATTTGACTTCTTTGATATAAGTAATAAGTTTACTTCTAAGTAAACAACCTAGCGCTCTTTATTCTCTTCTATATACTAACTAACAAGACTTAGTTACTTTTGTTAGACCTGTAAGGTAGTATTATTATACTTTAAGTATATACTTTAAGAGTTAAATCACTATAATGTCAGCTATATCTTCTACTCTAAAATCTACTCTAAAGGCTACTATAAGTCTAACTACATTATTAGTACTATCTATTACTACTCTCTAAGAGAAAGTAAAGTTACTAATTCTAAAGCTATTTAATAGCTTATAAGAGAAACTTATAAAATTTCTTATAAAAGCCTCTTTGTACTTAAGCTTTTATTTAGCTTAGTTTACTAGTAAAATAGACTAAGTAATACAGCTAGCTACCTGTCTCAAGGGTGCTGCCTATAACTAGATAAAACTATACCTTAAGAACTCCTAGAAGAACAAAACTATAGAAGAAAATATATTAACTATTATATTCAAAGTTACTAATAAAGTACTCTGAGAATAGTTCTATAGAGAATTAAAGAATAACATTAAGAATAAATTAGCCTAGAATAATCTACTATTAATACTTAACGAATTAATTAATAACTTAATTAAAATTAATAATTTAAACTACAAAAGAAGACTTAAAAGAAAAGAAAGTTATAGACATTAATTAAGTTAAAGATAGAGAAAGAAACTATAGAGATTCTATAGAACTTAATACTATAAATAAGTTCTAGTCTAAGAAAAGAACAGACAAGCAGAGTAGACTTTCTTAGAAGAAACAAAACTACTAATATAAGTAGAACTTATGTTACTCTTATAGTAAACCTAGCTATAGAGCAAGCGAATATAGCTTAAAGAAGTAATCTAACAAGAGAAAATAAGTTAATACTACTAGCTGTAAGAAGGTAGCTATACTTAAGAAATACTAACTTATAGTAGAAGAGTTATCTAAATACATTAGTATATAAATCAAAGAAACAGAGTTATTAGACAAGTTAGATAAACTAATCCTTAAAGAATACTATAGTATATATTTAGACTCTAAGGAAATCCTTTCTCTTTAGTAACTTATAGTACTATTCTAAAAATCTACTTATGTAGATGTTAGAGATTTATAGATACTAATATATAGTAAAGAACAAGAATATAGCTAGAAGAACCTAACTAACCTAGAACAAACTATTTAGACTAGACAGTTATATCTAGACCCTTGTCTAAGTTTTAATATAAAGTATATTATATACTAGTTAGAAGAAGGCCTAATTAGTTTAATAAGTATTAGTACTATTCTATAAATAACTTTTATAGAGAGAATATACTTTAAACTAGCTAAGAAAATCTCTCTAAGCGAAGTCTTATTACAGTTGTCTAGCTTATTAGAGGCAGATAACTAGAAAGCTATTAGCGAGAATTCTAAAGTAGAAGAAATATAGACAGAAACTATTAGACATAAATTAATAAAATAAAACTAGATTTCTAGAGTCTATATATAATACAAGAGAGTAAGCTAACTCTCTTAGAGTAATACAAGATAGTATTTACTTAGAACAATTAAATTATCTTTTAAAACCTTCTTATAGAAGAAGAAATATTAGAACTTATATATAGATAGAGACTTAAAGAAGATATTTACTACTAAGATTCTAAGGGACCTAGGTTCTAATACCTAAAAGAAGAGAAACACTATATTGTGATTTACTTAGTAAATAGTACTAGTAAATAGAAATTAGAATAACTACTTAGAATTACAGGTTTTAAGCTAAGGTTCTAAGGAACTCTCTCTAAACCTAAATCTAATAAGTATTATTAGGTAGGTAAGATATATAAAGTAGTCTATTTAGATAATAAGAAAGTAATTTTTAGAACACCTAGAGAACTAGATAGACTTCTATTTAATATCTTTCTAATTAGGCAGCAAGAGATCTATACTACTTTAGAAGATAGCTAGTTATTTATAATTATAACTATCTAGAAGAAGAAACTCTAAATTATAATTAATTCTAGAGCTATAGGTAACTTTATTTCTCTATTAGCTATATAGAAGCTAAATGATCTAATTAAAGAAATAATACTATATAAACTTACTGTAGTTAATAGAATGAAAATTAAATACTAAGGTATTGTTAACTAATAAACTATATCTATAAAAACCTAGATTAAAGAATACTACTTAGATATAAAACTTAATATTATAGATATAAGGAGAAAATACATAATACTTAGTATACCTAGGATTTAGAAACATAACTTAATTATTATCTAGAAGGACAACAAAATTACCTTTAGCTAATATAACTATAAGTAGTTATAACTATAAGGCTAGAAGGAGGTTAGTACTATCTCTTCTAAAGTACCTAGATACCTAGCTTAGAGTTCTCTATAGGTTAGTAGAATAGCTAATAAAAAAATACCTATATAGTATAGAGAATTTATAGAATTACTTATAAACCTAGAAGACCTCTTCTAGAACATTACTTATAGAATTATAAGATTAAGATCAAGGAAGGTTATATTCTTAGAAAACAGAAACTCTATATATATAATTATAAAATACTTTAATAACGTATTTTCCAGGTAAGCTAATTACTTAGATAAGCTGATTACTAGAATACTAAAACGCGATACTTTTCTTAAAATATAAAATACTACTACTAAATTAAGTCTAACTCTCTAGTAAAGAGAGTTATATATTGTGTTTTAATATATTCAAAGTTGTAATATTATTATACTCGAGTAATCGGCTTACCTAAGTGATCGGCTTACCTCGGAAATATATTATAGCTTCTAAATTATATAGAACTAGTCTAGTACCTCTAAACTCTTCTTAGATGTTTTTAGAAGTTATAGATACACTATAAGTAGCCTGAAATACTAGTAGAAACTTAGGTTTTGTAATATAGTTAATATAGTTATATATAAGTGTCACGAATCACGTGTCAGCACGTGATAAGTAAGTCCGGACAGCGCTCTGACAGGACAAGATACTATTAAGTAGATATAGGTTATAAGGATTAGCTAGAGTAGCTAGCTAATCTAAGGATTTCCTTTAGTTATATGTCACGTGACGTATTAGGTCGCTAGGAGCGACGAGCTACTCAAGTTCTCTAGTCTACCTATGAGAATGAAGGTTCTATATATAACTAGTATGTCTGCTATTAGATAAAAGCTTTATACTTAATTTATCTTACTTTAGTTATTAATATATCTTGTTTTAACTTCTTGAGTTTAAGTAACAAGTTTACCTTTAAGTAAACACTTAGTATATCTAAACCTCTTACTATATAACACCTGTAAGACTTAGTTACCTTTGTTACTTTTAGTATAATAGTAGGTTTTATTATACTTTAAGCATCTGCTTATAAGTTTAGTTACTATAGCTTCTACTCTACTAAAACTAGTTATTACTAGTTCTAGTACTAGCTAAACAAACTTATTAACAACTTCTAGCAGCGCTGAGAAGGCTTAACTCCTTGCTACTCTAGCTGTACTATTACTAGATAATATACTAGTACTAGTAGACAATAACTATAATAACAACAGTATGTCTAATATACCTAAACTCTTTAAGGTTAATTCGTTAAATAGATATCTACTTTAACTTTAATATAGATAAATTTAGCAACAATTATAACTTATAATTAATGTTTGTAATCTTCTATCTTAGAGAAGCTGTGCTAGATTAGATCTAACTCTACCTTAAAGACTTCTTTATACACAAAGACAATAATAGATTAATAAGAGACACTTAAGTAATGTTTAAATCATAGAAAGGATTTAAGGCAGCTATTTAAAGAGTATTTAGAGATTTTAACATAAACTTAACTACTATATAAAAGCTTTTAGACTTAAAACAAACTAGATTAGCTATTAGTTATACTAATAAGTTCTAATATTATAGGAATAAATCTAGATAAGATATACCTACTCTTATAGAATTCTTCTATAGAGAGCTAAAGGTTTACCTCTATAAAGAAATAACAAAATAGAATATAGTTTATACCTATATTTTAAGTATAATCTCAGGAGTTATTTAATTAGATAACTAACTATAGAAATTCAAGAAGTCTACTTAAAGAAGTAAAGGTTAGAATAAGAACAGAAGTAGAGAGAAGTAGACTAGCTAGTAGAATAATAGCAAAGTAAAAATAACTTAAAAGAAATCTTTCAAAAGAAAGAAACTTTCTCAAGAAGAAAGAAACTACTAATATAAACAGAATTTAGGTTACTTAAATAGTAAATCTAGCTACTAAGTAAGCAAACATAGTTCAAAGAAGTAAACTAACAAGGGAAAGTAAGTTAACGCTACTAGCTACAAGGAAGTAGTAGTACTTAAGAAACAGTAACTCAAAGAGAAAGAGTTAGCTAAGTACATTAGTATATAAGTTAAGGAACTAGAGTTATTAAACAAGTTAGACAACCTAATTCTTAAAGAATACTATAGTATATATTCTGACTCTGTAGAAATCTTTTCTCTTTAGTAACTTATAATACTATCTTAAGAATCTACTAGCATAGACATCAGAGATACTTAGATATTAATATATAGCAAAGAACAAGAGTATAAGTAGAAGAACCTACAAAACTCTAAATAAACCTTTTAGATTAGACAGTTATACCTAGAAGCATATCTATAATTTAATATAAAATACATTATATACTAGTCAAGAGAAGGCCTGATTAGTTTAATAAGTATTAGTAATATTCTACAAAAAACTGTTATAGAAAGAATATACTTTAACCTAGCTAAGACAGTTATTTTGACTAAAAACTTGTTAGATTCATCTAGCTTATTAGAAGGAGACAACTAGAAAGTAGTAAGCGAAGACCTAGAAGTAGAGGAAACATAGATATTTATTAGTACCTATATAGACAGAAACTGTTAAGTAAGAATTAATAAAATTAAGCCTAATTTTTAGAGTCTATATATATTACAAGAGGACAAACTAATACCTCTAGGCAAATATAGAGTAGTATTTGCAAAAAATTATTAAATTACTTTCTAGAACCTTCTTTCTAGAAAAGAAACATTAGAACTTATATATAGATAGTAACTAGAGAGCAACATTTATTAGTAAGATTCTAAAGGTTCTAAGTCTTAGTAACCTAAGAAAGGAGAATAATAGATTATAATCTAACTAGTTATTAAGACTAGTATATAGAAACTAGAATAATCTCTTACAATTATAAGATTTAAGCTAAGGTTCCTAGCAATCCTACCTAAACCTGACTCTAATAAGTATTATTAGGTAGAAGAGGTATATAATATAGTCTACTTAGACAAGGAAAAGGTAGTCTTTAGAATACTAGAGAAACTTAATAGACTCTTGTTTGAAATCTTTTCTATTAAGTAATAGAAAGTTTATACTACTTTAGAAGAAAGCTAGTTATTTATAACTATAACTATTAGAGGAAAGAAACTCTAAATTATAATTAATTCTAGAGCTATAAGTAACTTTATTTTCCTCTTAGCTATATAGAAGCTAAATGTTCTAGTTAAGAGAATAACACTATATAAACTAACTATAGTTAATAAGACAGAAATAGAATACTAAGAGAGTATTATTAACTAATATACTATACCTACAAAAACTTAGATTAAAGAATACTATTTAAATATATAATTTAATATTATAGATATTAGTAAAAAGAATATAATACTTGAGATACCCTGAATTAGAGAATATAACTCTAATATTAACTAGAAGGAAAAAGAAATTTCCTTTAACTAATATAGCTATATATAGCTGTAACTATAAGGCTAGAAGAAGGTTAGCGCTACCTCTTCTAAAGTGTCTAGACACCTGGCCTAGAGTTTTCTATAGGTTAGCTAGACTACTAATACTATAATACCTATATAGTATAGAGAATTTTTACAATTATTTAATAACTTAGAAGACATATATGCCTTGCTAAAGCATTAACTATAGAATAATAAAATAAAAATAAAAGAGAGTTATAACCTTAGAAAGCAGAGACTTTAACTATATACCTAGAGTAACTTATAAGTAATAAACAAGTATGTTAAGAAAGAAATCAAGAAAGAATATATCTAAAAGTTAGAATCTCCTATTTATTTAAATATACTTAACGTAGTTTATTAGAACCCTGTGTATATTAGAACTCTGCGTACATTCCTACTCCCCTACTACTTTAAAATATAATTAAACAACTACAATATATAAATTTAACTAAAACTACTAAGAATCTAATAAACTAGATATATCTACATCTACTTAACAAGTTTGTATATTATAACCAGCTTTTCTATAAGTACTACAGCGTCTACTAGTTAATTACTCTACCTTCTAATTACTCTCCTCTATATATATATTGTGTTAAACCTGCTTATCTATGTCTTTCTGTGCTAGAATATCCTGTGTATCCTCTATAGTAAGTACACTGCCTTGACATACATGAGTCTTCCTGGCTCTGTAACGTTTACTAAGGGCTTCATTTACTACTTAAAGTATATATACCTTAGCTGTTAAAAGAGTTACTTTATAAGCTAATTACTCTATACCTTTTGCTAATACAACAACTGTCTAGAAAATTAGTGTTAGCAAGCTTCCTTGGTAACTAGTAATCTAGTTCTTTACAAGAGTTGTTTATAAAAGAGCTTTAGTAAGGTTGTAAGGAGTCTAAGAGACCCAAGGGTTAGCGTTAATAGAGAGAGGCCTAGTAAGAGTTAGTGTCTATAGCTTTACATTAAGCTTTGAAATCACAGCCTGTAGATTAAAAGGTACTAAGCTAGCCTCACAGAATCTAGCTTAAGTGTTTTAGGCTATTATTAATTCTGTATAGGCTGCTTTAAAAGCGAGAAAGAACTTAACCTTTATAATGTAGTTAATATAAGCTTTAATAAAAGTCTTAATTTGTTAACTATATACTTGTTTTAAGACACTAAAACACCTAACATCAAGTAGCTAGGTTAAATAAGAAGAGTAAGGAGGTAGTCTAAGAGTAATAATATTATATGCCTTATAGTACTCTTAGAATTCAGCTGATTTATAACTCTTATACTTATCAAGGACAAGCATTTAATATAGACTCTTTGCTTGAGTAGAAGTATACTTATTAAAGTACTTAAGCTATTCTAGACCTGTCTTATTATTTGTCTAGCCATTGATTGTTAGTTTAATAACCTAGTTATACAGAAGGCTACCCTTAGTATACTAGCTTAAGAGGTAGTATTTCCTCTTTACTACTAAAAATAAAGGAATACTTCTACCTTTGCTGTTAATACAAGTAATTGTAGTAGCCTATTCTCGATTGCCTAGCTAAACTACCTTGCCTCTGCTATATTAATCTATATGTGTAACAACTATAGAAGGAGTAATTATGTCTATTATAAAGCTAGTTTTGTTGAAATTCCAAAAATTATAGTCTAGAATACTATATTTTACTCTTATTTTCTCTACTAGTTAAAACTATATACTAATAAGCTTAGAATCTTTGTATAAGGCTCTTTAGAAGTTGTAAACGTAATTAAAACATGTCTTTATAGCTGGTTGTTGTTATATAAATCAATGTACTCAGAGCTTTCTAATACATCTCTTCCTCTGTGATTCGAGGATATAATTCACTATATCTTCTATACTAGCTAGCTAGGGTATAAAGCCTCTTATATCTAAATTAAGTATATATCAAACAATAACCTCCTCCTCTAACTTAGTTAAATTTGTATTTACTAGCTAACAATCAGAGAGTAGAATATAGCTGTTTATTCTAAGGCAAAGTATAGATTTAGGAACTTTATAGATTTTTGTAGCTTTTTAATGACTTAGTTTTCTTTTCAAGGTTCAAATAGCTTTAATAGCTAAAATAATACATGCTTCTTGAGTTTATACCTTTATTAGAAAGAGTAAAAAACGTGTGTCAAAATAATAGAGTTAGAGAGTTAGCAAAAGTACATAGAGTTCTAATATGCGCAGGGTTCTGATAAACTACGTTATAGTATATAAAAAAGATAATCTAAATAGAAGAGTCTATGTTAACTATTATAAAGTTAATAACATAATAGTTAAGGACACTTACCTATTACTAACTAGCTAATACCTGTAGAACAGAATAGGTTAGATAGTTTAATATATAAAGCTAGATTAGAGAAGTACCTTTAACTTAATTTAGATTAAGAAAGGTAATAAATAGAAGACTATATTTGTTCTACTATTAGAACTCTATAAGTACACTATATTACTGTTTAGGTTAACAAACATACTAGCTACTTGTTAGAGATAGAATAATAGTATACTAGAGAATCTTCTAGAAGTAATTATAATATATTACCTAGATAATATATTACCTAGATAATATTCTAGTATTCTTAGAATAAGAGAAGAACTATAAGGAATATATCAAGGAAGTCTTAAGGAGACTTATAGTAGTAGACTCTTGCCTTAAGCTATTAAAGTATAAATTTAGAGTAACTTATATAATGTTTCTACAGTACTTAATTACTCTAGAACAAGTGAAAGTTAATATAGAAAAGACAAGAGACATTAAGAGATAGCTAATACTATAAAATATTAAAGATGTTTAGTTATTACTAGGATTCACTAACTTCTACTAGTAATTTATTAGAGACTACGCTAAACTAGCTAGCTCTCTGACTAGTCTAACTCAAAAAGATATTACTTTCTAATAAACAAAGGAAGCTAAGAAAGCTTTCTAAGAAATCAAGAAATAATTTACAGAAGAATCTATTCTTTAAAGCTATAATACTAGTAAGCTAAGTACTGTTGAGACTAATACTTTAGACATAGTAGTAGGTATAATATATCTCTAACCAGGAAAAGAAGACAAACTTATACTAGTAGTATACTTTTCTAAGAAAATAAATCTAGTATAGCAGAACTATAGAATATATAACAAGGAACTTCTTACTATAGTTCTAGTACTCAAGTACTAGAGAATATATTTCTAGAACATAAATTACTAGGTTACTATATTATTAGACTACAAGAACCTTAGAACATTTACTACTATATAGGAACTCTTAAATAGAAGACTTACAAGGTAAGTAGAAATCTCAGGAGGTTATAACATTATAATCTAATATATTAGTAGAACAGCAAACTCTTAAGCTAACGCTCTTAGCTAAAAGCTAGGCTATAAGGAAGATAAAGAGTACAAAAAGATCACAGTCTTAAAGAGTCTAGAAAATAGAAATTTAGTACTAGCTGTACACAAGATAGTAGTAATAGAAGCTAGTAACTTATAGATAAAGAAAATCTAGAGAGCCTAAGAGATAGAGTAACTAGCTCTAGTCTAATAGAAACCTATACTAAAGAACTTACCTAATAGTAGAGGAGACTTTATTAAGGATTTCATAAGTAGTCACGTGATAGAGTCCTTTACTTAGCTTGAAGTCTCTGTTAGAAGCTCTAGATAGATTAGAGTTCTCTTAGTTAGAACTCTATAAGGAAACAAGACTCTCTACAAAGAATAAAGGTACTATATATAACTAGTACGTCTGCTATTAGATAGAAGCTTTATACTTAACTTTAGTTTATTAATCTAATTATCTTGTTTGACTTCTTTAATACAAGTAACGAGTTTACCTTTAAGTAAATACCTTAGCAACCTCTACTTTCTACTATAACCTAACTAACAAAGAGTTAGTTACTTTTGTTAGACCTGTAAGGTAGTATTCGTTATACTTTAAGTATCTACTTAGAAGTAAACCGCTATAATGTCAGCTATATCTTCTACTCTAAAACTAGCGCTAAAAGTAGCTGTTAACCTAGCTGTTATAATAGTACTAACTATTACTACTCTCTGTAAGGAAGTAAAACTACTAATTCTGAAACTATTTAATAGTTTACTAGAGAAACTTATAGAGTTTCTTATAAAAGCCTCTCTCTACTTAAACTTTTATATAGTGTAATTTACAAGCAAAACTAACTAAGTTATTTAGCTTGCTACCTGTCTCAAAGGAGTAGCCTATAACTAGATAGAACTATACCTTAAGGACTTTTAGGCTTAAGAGAGAAGAAGAGAGTTATAGACATTAAGTAAATCGTAGAGAAAAGAACTATAGAGATCTTATAGAACTAGACGCTATAAACAAAACCTAGCTAAAGAAAAGAACAGGCAAGTAGAGCAAACTTTTCTAAGAAGAAAGAAACCGCTAATATAAGTAGAATTTTTATTACTTATATAGTAAAACTAGCTACAGAGTAAGTGAATATAGCTCGAAGAAGCTACCTAATCAAGGAAAGCAAGTTAATACTACTAGCTACAAGGAAGTAGCTATACTTAAAGGCAGATAACTCACAGAGAAAGAGTTAGCTAAATATATTAGTATATAAGTAAAGGAAACAGAATTAGTAGATAAATCAGATAATCTGATTCTTAAGGAATACTATAGTATATAATTAGACTCTGTAGAAATCCTCTCTCTTTAGTAACTTATAATACTATTCCAAGAATCTACTAGTATAGATATTAGAGACACTTAGATATTAATATACAGCGAAGAACAAGAGTATAGGTAGAAGAACTTATATAACTCTAAACGAACCTTTTAGACTATATAATTATACTTAGAGACACGCCTAAGATTTAATACAAAATATATTATATAATAGTCTAGAGAAGGCCTAATTAGACTAATAAGTATTAGTATTATTCTATAAACGACTTTTGTAGAAAGAATATACTTTAATCTAGCTAAAACAATTATTCTAACTAAGTATTTATTAGAATTATCTAGCTTATTAGAAGTAGATAACTAGGAAGTAGTAAGCAAAGACCTAGAAGTAGAGGAAATATAGACATTTATTAACACCTACATAGATGAGAACTATTAGATATAAATTAATAAAATCAAGCCTAACTTCTAGAGTCTATATATATTACAAGAGAACAAACTAGTACCTCTAGACAAATATAGAGTAATATTTACAAAGAATTATTAAATTACCTTTTGAAATCTCTGTTTAGAAAAAGAAATATTAGAACTTATATATAGATAGTAACCTAAGAGCAACATTTACTATTAAAATTCTAAGAGCTCTAGGTCTTGGCAGCCTAAGAAAGGAGAATAATAGATAGTAATCTAGCTAGTTAACAGAACTAGCACATAGAAGCTAGAATAACCTTTTAGAATTACAGGATTTAAGCTAAGGTTCCTAGTAACACTACCTAGACCTAACTCTAACAAGTACTATTAAGTAGAAGAGATATATAAAGTAGTCTATTTAGACAAGGAAAAAGTAGTTTTTAGAACACCTAGAGAGCTAGACAGGCTCTTGTTTAAAATCTTTTCTATTAATTAACAAGAAGCTTATATAACTTAAGAAGAAAGCTAGTTATTTGTAACTACAACTATTAAGAGAAAGAAACTCTAAATTATAATTAATTCTAGAGCTATAAGTAACTTTATTTCTCTCTTAGCTATATAGAAGCTAAATGTCCTAGTTAGAGAAATAACACTATATAAACTTATAGTAGTTAATAAGACAGAAATAGAATACTAAGGAGGTATTATTAATTAATATACTATACCTACAAAAATATAGATTAAAGGATACTATTTAGATATATAATTTAATATTATAGATATTAGTAAGAAGAACACTATACTTAGAATGCCTTGAATTAGAGAATATAACTCTAATATTAACTTAAAGGAAAAGAGAATTTCCTTTAACTAATATAACTGTAAGTAGCTTTAACTATAAGGCTAGAAGGAGGTTAGTACTATCTCTTCTAAGTTATCTAGATACCTAACCTAGAGTTCTCTACAGGTTAGCTAGACAGCTAATAACAAAATACCTATATAGTATAGAGAATTTTCAAAATTATTTAATAATCTAGAAGATATATATACCTTGCTAAAACATTAGCTATAGAACAATAAAATAAAACTAAAGAAGAGTTATAACCTTAGAAAACAGAGACTTTAACTATATATATAAAGTAACTTATAAGTAATAAACAAGTATATTAAAGAAGGGATCAAGAAAGAATATATCTAGAAGTTAGAATCTTCTATCTGTTTAAATATACTTATAGTATATAAAAAAGATAATCTAAATAAAAGAGTTTATGTTAACTACTAAGAAGTTAATAATATAACAGTTAAGAATACTTATCTATTACTAACTAGCTAATACCTGTAGAACAGAATAGGCTAGGTAATTTAATATATAAAACTAGATTAGAGAAGTACCTTTAACTTAATTTAGGTTAAGGAAGGTAATAAATAGAAGACTACTTTTGTCTTACTATTAGGTCTTTACAAGTATACTATAATACTGTTTAGGCTAACAAATATATCTACTACTTGCTAGAGATAGAATAATAGTATACTAGAGAATCTTCTAGAAGTAATAGTAATATATTACTTAGATAATATTCTAGTATTCTTAGAAAGAGAAGAGAATTATAAGGAATATATCAAGGAAGTCTTAAGAAGACTTATAGCAGTAGACTCTTGTCTTAAGCTATTAAAGTATAAATTTAGAGTAACTTATATAACGTTCCTAGAGTGTCTAATTACTCTAGGACAAGTAGAAGTTAATCTAGAAAAAACAAAAGACGTTAAGAGTTAGCTAATGTCATAGAATGTCAAAGATGTCTAGTTATTTCTAGAATTCACTAACTTCTGCTAATAATTTATTAGAGACTACGCTAAGCTAGCTAGTTCTCTAACTATCTTAACTTGAAAAGACATTAATTTCTAATAGACAGAAGAAGCTAAAAGAGTTTTCTAGGAAATCAAGAAATAATTCACAGAAGAACCTATTCTTTAAAGCTATAACGCTAGCAAGCTAAGTACTATTGAGACTAATACTTTAGACATAGTAGTAGGTACTTAACATAAAAAGACTAAGTAATAAACTAGACTACAAGAAGCTTAGACTGTTTAAAATTAAACGCGTTAAAGAGTATTTAAATTATAAACTTATACTACTAAAAACAATAAATATTCATCTAGTATTTTATATATCCTTACTTAAACTAGTACTACTAGAAGCACTACTAGCTCTACTCACGGAAATCTAATCTATTAACTCTAATATAGAATATAAAGTCAAGAGAATCCTTAACTATAAGGTTGTTAGAGAACAGGTCAAGTATCTAGTTAAATAGTTAGATTACTTATATTCAGAGAATACTTAGAAATAAAAGAGAAACCTTAACTAGTACTTAAAGAAGCTTTAGGAGTTCTACTACTAAAACCTAGAGCTACTTATACAGCGTAGTTAAAGTTAGAACTTAATTCAAAAAGCTCTTTAGTTCTAATTTCAGCTAGAACTATCTTAGCAAACAAGAAGGCCTTAAAGGTAGAGAACTAAGAAGAAGATAATTCAGGAGAAGAACTAGACAGTCGCGCAGGTATAGGTTTTCTTATAAGCCTAAAGAAAAACCAACATATAGACTTGCGTAGACTAGGAGATTTGTGTACTTAATTTAGGTAGTAAGAAGAATATATTACTTTCTTTTAGTATACGAAATTAATATATTAGAAAATTTAGAGAAGAAGAAAAGCTGTTAGCTTTCTAATAATGTTCTCGAGTTATAATTAAGTATAGAGACACGCTAGGCTAAGAAGAAGATAGTGTTACAAATTATATATTAGTATATAATAAGTAAAGTCTAGGCAACAACCTAACAGAACAAGTATACTACTCTAGAATAACACCTAGATAGAACCTAGATAGCAGAAAAGAATTAGTTAGCAATCCTAAGGATTTCATAAGTAATCACGTGATAGAGTCCTTTGCTTAGCTTAGAGTCTCTGTTAAGAGCTCTAGATAGATTAGAGTTCTCTTAGTTAAGACTCTATAAGGAAACGAGACTTCCTGCGGAGAATAAAGGTACTATATATATAACTAGCACGTCTACTATTAGATAGAAGCTTTATACTTAACTTTAGTTTATTAATCTAATTATCTTATTTGACTTCTTTAATACAAGTAACAAGTTTACCTTTAAGTAAACACCTCGACGACCTCTACTTTCTACTATAACTTAACTAACAAAGACTTAGTTACTCTTGTTAGACCTGTAAGGTAGTATTTGTTATATAATACTATATAAACTACTAATAAAATAATTAGGTTAAGCTACTACCTCTAGTACAGTTCTTTTATAATAGTTTAACAATAGAAATAACACTTGTTATACTATTCTATACTAATTTTAAGTATAAATTATTAGTATATTAAGAACTACTAAATATAACTATAGACTATTAGCTAGCTTAGTTCAGGTCTTGAAAATCAAGGAACTATATAAAGAACTTATACTAGAATTATAATTTATAGTAGAAAGAAATACATACTACTACAACAAGTAACATAGTTAGAAGCTAATATTAAAAGAGAAGAATAAAGTCTATTTAGTTGAAAAAACATTAACACAAAAAGACTAAGTAGTAAACTAGACTACAAAAAGCTTAGACTGTTTAAAATTAAATATATTAAAGAACCTTTGAATTATAAACTTATACTACTAAAAACTATAAATATCTATCTAGTATTCTATATATCCTTACTTAAACTAGTACTACCAGAGGTACTACTAGCTCTACTTACAGAAATTTAACCTGTTAACTCTAATTTAGAATATAAAGTTAAGAGAATTCTTGACTATAAGATTGTTAGAGAACAGGTTAAGTATCTAATTAAATAGTTAAATTACCTACATTTAGAAAACACTTAGAAACTAAAGAGAAATCTTAACTAGTACTTAGAGGAACTTCAGGAGTTCTACTACTAAAACCTAGAGTTGCCTACATCTTGTAGTTAGCTAAGAAAGACACGAAGAAGGCTGAGTTAAGACCTAGGTCAAGAGAGAGATTAGAAGAGGCAGGAGTAGAGAGAGCTGCTAGCCTAGTAGCCTTCTCTTCTCTTTTGTCTTTTACTTTCTATTCTTCCTTCTCTTTTCTTTCTAACTCTTTAGCAGTATCTAACTTATTAAGTAAGTTAAGACTAGCTACTATTATTCTCTTTTCTCTGTTAAGAAGAAGACGTTTCTACTGTTACAAGTAAAGAATCTTAGCTATTACTTCTTTCTCTTAGGAATTCAGCAGAGCCTTCTGCTTTTCAATAGAAGTCTAGTTTGAAATTAAAGACATTTAGTTATACTTATAATAGTTACAGAACTTCTCTTGTCTAGTATAGACTAAGTAGCAGGAATACTAATTACCTTATATTATAATACATTAGCAGGGTTTACTAGCTAGGTCAAGAGACTTTTTATATTAAGTACAAGAAGCTATTTCGTTGCTATATTATTTAATATAGAAACTAAGTAATTAATGTTTAGTATATTTCTTATTATTAAGAAGTAGTATAATAGAAACAAAAGAAGGCTACTAGCCTTCTAACAATATTTCCTAGGTTGTACTTAAGCGTAGGAACACGCTAAGCTAAGAAGGGGATAGTATCACAAATCACGTGTCAGCACGTGATAAGTAAGTTCAGACAGCGCTCTAACAGGACAAGATACTATTAAGTAGATATAGATTATAAGGATTAGCTAGAGTAGCTAGCTGATCCAAGGATTTCCTTTGGTTACAGGTCACGTGACGTATTAGGTCGCTCGGAGCGACGAGCTACCTAAGCAACTAGGTTAACTAGAGCGACAAGCGCTCTAGTCTACTTATAAGAATAAAGGTTCTATATATAACTATTACGTCTGCTATTAGATAGAAGCTTTATACTTAATTTATCTTACTTTAGTTATTAATATATCTTGTTTTAACTTCTTAAGTTTAAGTAACAAGTTTACCTTTAAGTAAATATCTAGTACATCTAAACCTCTTACTATATAACACCTTCGAGACTTAGTTACCTTTATTACTTTCAGTACAATAGTAGGTTTTGTTATAATAAGCTTCTTAACCTACTTACTATATACTTTCTTTAAAGATCTAAAGTATCTAACATTAAGTAGCTAAAGAAGATAAGATAAATAAACAGGTATAAAGAGAGTAATAATACTCTTCTCTTTGTAGAAATTAATAAACTTAACGTAGTTTATTAGAACCCTGTGTATATTAGAACCCTGCGTACATTCTCACTCCCCTACTACTTTAAAATATAATTAAACAACTATAATATATAAATTTAACTAAAACTACTAAGAATCTAATAAACTAGATATATCTACATCTACTTAACAAGTTTGTATATTATGACTAGCTTTTCTACAAGTGCTACAGCGCCTACTAGTTAATTGCTCTACCTTTTAATTACTCTCCTCTATATATATATTGCGTTGAACCTACTTATCTATGTCTTTCTACGCTAGAATATCCTGTACATCCTCTATAGTAAGTGTACTGCCTTGACGTACATAAGTCTTTCTAGCTCTGCGACGTTTGCTAAGAGCTTTATTTACTACTTAAAGTATATATACCTCAGCTATTAAAAGAGTTACTTCATAAGCTAATTGCTCTGTACCTTTTACTAATGTAACAACTGTCTAGAAAATTAGTATTAGTAAGCTTCCTTGGTAACTAGTAATCTAGTTCTTTACAAGAGTTGTTTATAAAAGAGCTTTAGCAGGGTTGTAAGGAGTCTGAGAGACCTAAGAGTTAGCGTTAATAAAGGGGAGCCTAGTAGAGGTTGACGTCTGTAACTTTACATTAAGCTTTGAAATCACAGCCTGTAGATTAAAAGGTACTAAGCCAGCCCCACAGAATCTAGCTTAAGCGTTTTAAGCTATTATTAATTCTGTATAGGCTGCTTTAAAGGCGAGAAAGAACTTAACCTTTGTGATGTAGTTAATATAAGCTTTAATAAAAGTCTTAATTTATTAACTATATACCTGTTTTAAGACACTAAAACACCTAACATTAAGTAGCTAGGTTAAATAAGAAGAGTAAGGAGGTAGTCCAAGAGTAATAATGTTATATGCCTTATAGTACTCTTAGAATTCAGCTAATTTATAACTCTTATACTTATCAAGGACAAGTATTTGATATAGACCCTTTGCTTGAGTAGAAGTATACTTATTAAAGTACTTAAGCTATTCTAGACCTGTCTTATTATTTGTCTAGCTATTAATTATTAATTTAATAACCTAGTTATATAGAAGGCTGCCCTTAGTATACTAGCTTAAGAGGTAGCATTTCCCCTTTACTACTAAAAATAGAGGAATACTCCTACCTTCGCTGTTAATACAAGCAATTGCAGTAGCTTATTCTCAATTGCCTAGCTAAACTGCCTTGCCTCTGCTATGTTAATCTATATGTGTAACAACTATAGAAGAAGTAATCATGTCTATCATAAAGCTAGTTTTGTTGAAATTCTAAAAATCACAGTCTAGAATGCTATATTTTACTCTTATTTTCTCTACTAGTTGAAACCATATACTAATAAGCTTAGAATCTTTGCATAAGGCTCTTTAGAAGTTGTAAACACAATTAAAACATGTCTTTATAGCTAGTTGTTGTTATATAAATCAATGTACTCAGAGCTTCCTAACACATCTCTCTTCTTGTAATTCAAGGATATAATTCACTATATCTTCTATACTAGCTAGCTAGGGTACAAAGCTTCTTATATCTAAATCAAGTATATATTAAATAATAACCTCCTTCTCTAACTTAGTTAAATTTGTATTTGCTGGCTAATAATCAAAGAGTAGAATATAGCTGTTTATTCTAAGGCAAAGTATAGATTTAGGAACTTTATAGATTTTTGTAGCTTTTTAATAACTTAGTTTTCTTTTCAAGGTTTAAATAGCTTTAATAGCTAAAATAATACGTGCTTCTTGAGTTTGTACCTCTATTAGAAAGAGTAAAAAACACGTGTCAAAATAATAGAGTTAGAGAGTCGGCAAAAGTACGCAGGGTCCTAATATGCGCAGGGTTCTAATAAACTACGTTAACTGTTTTATAGCTACTATAGCTATCTAGAACAAGTAGAGATTAAGCTTCTTTTGTATACTTCTTTATATGCTTATTAAAATACTAAATTCATTTAAATATAATTATATTTGTTATCTAGCTATTATTATTTAAAGAGATAGACTAGTCTAATAGTATATTATTACTATTATACTTGGCTAAGAGGTAGTACTGTCTAGTAAAGATAATAAATAGTAGAATTACCTAGCTAAGTATATTAACTGCCTAGATTACTATAACCTATTTATATTTACCTAGTTATATTAATTTTAGCTGTATATAGTTCTCTAAGTCTATAACAGTAATATAGTATAAGATAATACATTTATCTAGAAGCTAGTCTTGTTAAAGTTATATATATTATTGTCTGTAATCTTATACTTACTCTTAGCTTAGTATAAAAACTTAATTCTTCTACAAGATTAGGTAATTACACTAAGTAAGAATAGATAGACAATAAACGAGATTATATTTAAGTAGATTTAGTACTTTAATTAGTATATAAAAGGCTATATAGTTAAATTATAATATATAGAGGCTGTGTTAGTTATATAACCTTTCGTCTAATCTAAGGAAGCCTTTATCTACTATTATAAATCAATTAGGAATTAATTAATTCTAGTAGATAGAGTTAATAGAGTTAACAGAGTCTATGTAATATTAGAGTTTAGGAGCTTCTATAAAGCAAGGCTTCTTCTATACCTCTAAGAGGAAGTAGAGATTAGTTCTATACTAAATCTAATACTTGTTGACTCTTATATAAGATTTAATTTAACTTATTACCTACTATCTACCTTCTAAGCTAATCTCTCTCACTTAATAGAGAGGTAGTATAATAAGCAAAAATGCCTCTAAGAGTTAGAAGACTATCTAACAAAGACATTACTTAGACTACTTCTAAGCAAGTCTACAACAATAGAGGAAGTTTCTCTAACTCTATTAGTAGACTATTACAGGACTCTTACAGAGACCTTTTAGCTAGAACTCTAGCTAAGAATCTCTATGTAATTAAATTAGACTTAAGTAATACTAAACTTAATGTAACTTAGGCTTGAGAAAACCTCCTTTATACTAAGGTTAATAATCTTTAAAGATAGTAAGAGAAGGTTAACAAAATTAATTAATATATTCTCTAGTTAGAACAGGAGAAAAACCTTATATAAGATAATCTCTAATTTACTACTACTACTATAACGTTATCTATCTATAAGCTAATACTAATATCTACTATTTTGTCTTATATATCTAGAAAGAGTAAAGGTTAACAGGTTAATAAGAACTTAATAAATTTAGAGACAGATAAAGATTTTATTTATTCTAAACCTTCTTAAAATGTTCCTAAGTATAAATTAGACTAAGAGAAACTTCTCAAGGTCTAAACACTAGAAGTATATTATAGAATGTCTCTTAAAGAGTATTAAACATTTATGTTATTATAGAAGATAGTTTTTAGGTCTTAACTCTATATATATAACAGATACCGCTCTAGAGTAAATACTGCTATAACTACTCTTTAAGATAAACCTTACAAAACCTAGGAAGCTATAATAAAGTAGAATCTACTAGCGTGTAAAATTCACTAAGACAGTTTTAAGGTTTATCTAGCTAATATAATTCTAGTGTCTTAAATACGCTCTTAAGAAGCCTTTAAAGAACTTTACAACCTTGAACAAGTAGACTAGGAAATAGTTTTAGAACTTTATAATAGAATAGTTACTCTGGAATTAGACTAGAAGAAACAACCTAAGAGAGACTATATTAAAACACTTAATGCTATACTTACTAATTACAAAACCTGTTAGATACTTTTTGTAATTCTCTCTAGAGAGAAAGTAAGTTCTATATAGAAATAGCTTAAAAAGACTTAGAAAGTAGAATATACTACCTATCTAAATAGAAGTAAAACAAAGGCAGAAGAATTTAAAAAAGATACTTCTAGTTTAAAAGACCTCTATTCAAAGAACAATAGTTTATCTAGTTCTAAGAATTGTTATTAGTTGAAAAACTACTTCTAAAAAGATAGAAGAAGTAATTCTAGTAGTGTTTCAGAGCTATTAAGAACTAATAATAGTTAGTATAATAACTCTAACATTACCTGTTATACTTACAAGTAATCTAGATATGTTTTAGAAAGCTGTAAGTATTAGAAGTTATCTAAATAAGTATAAAAGAATCTAGAAAAAGTAAAAACTCTAGATAAATCAAGAAATCTCTAGAGAATAGTTAATACTATTTAGCAAGAGAAATATTCTAAAATAAAGTCTTTAAAGAAGTCAGGAAAAGAGAGAGCTAAGTTCTAAACGTCGAGGATTATAGCCTAAGTAAAGAAGGTATATTAAGTTATATATTAATATAAGTAACTCTAAATTAGCCTAAAACAGGTGTCTTAGTAATATATACTAGCCTTAGAGATATAAGCTCTAATTACAACTTCCTTAATAACAACTAGGCCTAAAAGAAGGGTTTTATAGCCTTAGCGAAATATAATCAAGAGTTTGTTATATTTTATAGAAGTAAATTCAAAGTACTCTAAGCCTATAATCTATAGGTACTTGTTACTAATAATTATAGAGAAATATAATCTTTTAACCTCTACTTCTATAGGTATAAGAACAAAGGAATCTATACTCTTGTTTTTAGTTTAGAATTTTATTAATTAACTATTGCTTAGTATACTAACTATACTAGAAAACAATAGACTTATACTCTAGCGTAGCTAGATAACATAGAAATTCTTAACTCAAAGAAGTTCAAGAAGAAGATAAACAATAACCTAGACACTTAGGCTTAGATTCTGTTTATAAAGAAAGAAGAATATAATTATTATAGATAATAAGCTTTATATGTTTGCAATAGATATTAAGTGTCTATATATTTACAGAATAATGTAGACAATCTCTTAGTAAATAGTCTAGTATATTATACTAATACTATCTAGAAAGAATCCTTGAAAGTACCTGAATACCTATAGGAAAAGAGAATAGACTTTTTAGATGTTTTTAACTCTAATAAAGCTTTAGAACTTTCTAGCCTTAGTAGTGTTAAGTATGCTATTAATACAGAGAGTACTGTTCTTTATAAGCTCTTGTATAACTTATTAGAGACTTAACTTAAAGCTTTGTACTTGTATCTATAAGACGCTCTCTGAAAACACTAGATTAGACCTAGTAAAAGTTCTATAGAAGTACTTATTCTTTTTCTTTCAAAAAAAGATAGAGGCCTGTAGCTTTGTGTTAATTATTATAGTCTTAACAAAGTTATAATTAAAAATTATTACTCTCTTTCTCTTATTAATAAGTCTCTTGACTAGTTAAGTAAAGTAGTTATCTTTACAAAATTAGATTTAAAAGATACTTATTATTATATTAGAATTCATAAAGGCTATAAATAGAAGACAGCTTTTAGAACCTGTTATAGACATTTTAAGTATCTTGTAATATCTTTTAGTCTAGCAAATGTACTAGCAACATTTCAAGTATATATTAATACTGTTCTTAGTAGTCTTCTAGATGATTTTGTTATTATTTATTTAGATAACATTCTTATTTACTTATAAAAGAAAGAAGACTACTATAATCACGTTTACAAGGTTCTTACTAGGCTATGTAATAGTGATTTATTCTATATAGTATTCTATACTTTCTCATTAACCTCTAGCTTCTCTTTAATGCCTTAGAACTATCTATATAAGGTTTTTATATAATTTATTCTCTTATAATAACACTGTTTAGAACATTCTAGTATTATATATACAAGAACACTAAACAGTGCCTTATTATAACCTTATAACATAAAAGAGTCTAATTAACTCTCTTAGTTACAAATGTTGTCTACACCTTTGTGAAATTAATAAATCACCTGCTAATAGCTGTAGAGTAATTTTGTTTGCTATAGTAAATAGTAATAATGTTGTCTACTTATATAATCTTCTATAATACCTACTAAATTATACGTTTATAACCTTTTTACAAAAACAGGCAAAATAATCTTAAGAATAAGATACTTACAAGAAGAGATAGTTATAATATATAGAGGCTGTGTGTCACGAATCACGTGTCAGCACGTGATGAGTAAGTCCAGATAGCATTCTGACAGAACAAGATACTATTAAGTAGATATAGGCTATAAGAGATTAGCTAGAGTAGCTAGCTAATCCAAGGATTTCCTTTAGTTACTATTATATAACATAATATAGGTTAACTTCTTGCCTAGTTAACAAGTCAACATTCAACAGTGTTGTAAGGCAATATCGTCGACACTTGAATAGATAAAGGTTCTATATATAACTAGTATGTCTGCTATTAGATAGAAGCTTTATACTTAACTCTTTGCTTTAGTATTTAATATATCTTGTTTTAACATCTTGAGTTCAAGTAACAAGTTTACCTTTAAGTAAACAACCTAGCAACTCTTACTTTCTACTGTAACTAAACTAACAAAGACCTAGTTACACTTGTTAGACCTGTGAGTTTGTAATTTGTTATACTTTAAGCATCTGCTTAGAAGTAAACTACTATAATGTCAGCTACATCTTCTGCTCTAAAGGTAGCGCTAAAAGCAGCTACTATACTAGCTGTTGTAATAGTACTAACTGTTACTACTCTCTGAGAGGAAGTGAAACTATCTATTCTAAAACTATTTAATAAGTTACTAGAGAAACTCACAGAGTTTCTTATAAAAGCTTCTCTCTACTTGAACTTTTATGTAGTACAATTCATAAGCGAAACTGACTAAGTTATATAGCTTGCTACTTGTCTTAAGGGAGTAGCCTATAACTAGATAGAACTATACCTTAAAGACTTCTGGAAAAACAAAACACCTAAAGGAAAGATATTAATAATTATATTAGAAGTTACTAAGAAACTGTTCTAAGACATAAAGAGATTTAAAGAAGGACTTAATTAGGCATTTACAGACGTTGATTTTAAAAAGAAATCTATCTAAGTATTATATAATCTCTGACAGAAGAACTCTATAGCTAAGTATACTTTGTACTTCTAACAGTATATAGCAAGACTAAACTAGAACAACAAAGCTCTTCGAGAATAATTCTATAGAGAATTAAAGAACAACGTTAAAGATGAATTAGCAAGAGATAACCTACTAACCTTACTTAACAAATTAATTAATAACTTGATCAAAATCAATAATTAGAACTACAAACAAAGGCTTGAAAGAAAAGAGAGTTATAGACATCGAGTAAATTATAGAGGAAAGAGCTATAGGAATCTCATAGAACTAGATGCTACAAACAGGACCTGGCTAAAGAAGAAGGCAGGCAAGTAGAGTAAACTTTCCTAGGAAGAAAGGAACTGTTAACGTAAGTAGAATTTATGTTACTTATATAGTAAAACCAGCTATAGAGCAAGTGAATGTAGCTTAAAGAAGTAACCTAATCAAGGAAAGTAAGTCAATGCTACTAGCTACAAGGAAGTAGTAGTACTTGAAGGCAGGCTACTTACAGAGGAGAAGCTGGCCGAGTATATTAGTACTTAAATCAAAGAAGTTAAATTAGTAGATAAGTTAGATAATCTAATCCTAGAGGAATACTATAGTATATAATTAGACTTTATAGAAATCCTTCTACTTTAATAGCTTGTAGTACTAGTCTAGGAATCTACTAGCGTAGACATTAGAGACACCTAGATATTAATATACAAAGAGGAACAAGAGTATAGATAGAAGGATCTATAGAACCCTAAACAAACCTTTTAGACTATATAATTATGCTTAGGCACACGCCTAAGGTTTGATTTGAAATATATTACCTAATAGTTAGGAGAGAGCCTAATAGGTTTAACAAGTATTAGTATAATCCCACAAACAACTTTTGTGAAAAGAATATACTTTAATCTAGCTAAAACAATTATTCCTATAGAGTACTTGTTAGAATTGTCTAGCTTATTAGAGACAGGCAACTAGAAGGCAGTAAGCGAGGACCTAGAAGTAGAAGAAAAATAGACATTTATTAGTACCTACATAGACAGAAACTATTAGACATGAATTAACGAAATCAAGCCTAACTTCTAGAGTCTATATATGTTACAAGGAGACAAACTAGTACCTCTAGACAAATATAAAGTAGTATTCGCTAAGAACTGTTGAATTACCTTTTAAAATCTCTGTTCAGGAAAAGAGACATTAGAACTTATGTATAGATAGTATTCTAAGAGCGACATTTACTGCTAAGACTCTAAGGGTCCTAGGTCTTAACAACCTAAACTAGGAGAACAATAGATAGTAATCTAGCTAGTTAATAGAACTAGTACCTAGAAGTTAGAACAACCTCTTAGAATCATTAGATTCAAGCCAAGGTTTCTAGTAACACTACCTAAACTTAACTCTAATAAGCATTGTTAGGTAGAAGAAGTATATAAAGTAGTCTACTTAGACAAAGAGAAAGTAGTTTTTAGAACACTAGGAGAACTAGACAGGCTTCTGTTTAAAATCTTTCCTATTAAGTAGCAGGAAGCTTGTGCAACTTCTAGAGAAAGTTAGTTATATATAACTATAATAATCAGAGGAAAGAAACTCTAAATCATAATTAATTCTAGAGCTATAAGTAACTTTATTTCTCTCTTAGCTATACGAAAGCTAAACGTCCTAGTCAAGGGAATAATACTATACAAACTTATAGTAGTTAATAGAACAGAAGTAGAATACTAAAGAGGTGTTGTTAACTAACAAACTATATCTACGAAAACATAAATCAAAGAACACTGTTTAGATATATAATTTAATATTATAGATATTAGGAAAAAGAACACAATACTTAGAATGCCTTAGATCAGGGAACATAATCCTAATATTAACTAGAAGGAAAAAGAGATTTCCTTTAGCTAATGTAATTGTAAGCAGCTGTAACTACAAGGCTAGAATAAGGTTAGCGCTACCTTTTCTAAGTTACCTAGACACCTAGCCTAGAGTCCTTCACAGGTTAGCAAGATAGCTAATAACAAAATACCTGTATAGTATAGAGAATTTACTAAATTATTTAATAACCTAGAAGACATGTGTACCTTACTAAAACATTAACTATAGAACAACGAAATAAAATTAAAAGAGAGTTATAACCTCAGGAAACAAAGGCTTTAGCTATATATATAGAGTGACTTACAAGTAATAAACAAGTATATCAAGGAAGGAATCAAGAAAGAACACATCTGAAAGTTAGAGTCTTCTATCTGTTCAAATATACTTATAGTATACAAGAAGAATGATTTAAACAGAAGAGTTTGTGTTAACTACTAAGAAGTTAATAATATAACAGTTAAGAACACTTACTTATTGCTAACTAGCTAATACCTACAGGACAGAATAGGTTAAGTAGTTTAATACACGAAACTAGATTAGAGAAGTACCTTTAACTTAATTTAGATTAAGGAAGGTAACAAATAGAAGACTATATTTGTCTTACTATTAGATCTTTATGAGTATATAGTAATACTGTTTAGTTTAATAAACACACCTGCTATATGTCAAAGACAGAACAATAGTATACTAGAAGATCTTCTAGAAGTAACTGTAATATATTATCTAGATAATATTCTAGTATTCTTAGAACAAGAAGAGGACTATAAGAGGCATGTCAAAGAAGTCTTAAGGAGACTTATAGCAGTGGACTCTCGCCTTAAGCTATCTAAATACAAGTTTAGAGTAACTTATACAACGTTCCTAGGGTGTTTGATTACTCTAGGACAGGTGGAAGTCAATCTAGAAAAAACCAAAGATGTTAAAAGTTAGCTAACGCTACAAAATGTTAAGGATGTCTAGTTATTTCTGGGATTTACTAACTTCTGCTAATAATTTATTAGGGATTACACTAAGCTAGCTAGTCTACTAACAAGCCTAACTCGAAAAGGTATTGATTTCTAATAGACAGAGAAAGCTAAAGAAGCTTTCCAGGAAATCAAGAAATGATTCACAGAAGAACTAATTCTTTAAAGCTACAACGCTAGCAAACTAAGTACTGTTAAGACTAATACTTTAGACATAGTAGTAGGTGCTATATATCTTTAACCTAGAAAAGAAGGTAAACTTATGCTAGTGACATACTTTTCTAAGAAAATAAATCTAGTACAGTAGAACTATAGAATATATAACAAGAAACTTCTTACTATAGTTCTAGTACTTAAATACTAGAGGATATATCTCTAGAATGTAAACTACTAGGTTACTATACTATTAGACTACAAGAACCTTAGAACATTTACTACTATATAAGAACTCTTAAATAGGAGACTTGTAAGGTAGGCAGGAATCTTAGGAGGTTATAACATTGTGATCTAATATATTAGCGAAACAGCTAACTCTCGAGCCAACGCTCTTAGCCAAAAGCTAGGCTATAAAGAAGATAAAGAGTATAAAAAGATCGCAATCTTGAAGACTCTAGAAAATAGAGACCTAGCTCCAGCTATACACAAAATAGTAATAACAGAAACTAATGACTCCTAGACAGAAAAAATATAGAAAGCCCAGGAGATAGAGCAACTAGCTCTAACTAGGCAAGGACAAGATAGTAAAGGACAGTACACAAACAGTAAACTACATGTCTCTAAATCCTACACAAAAGAATTTGTTAAAGAATACTATACTACTCTAGTACATAGTTACTAGAGAGTTTGTTGAACCCTCTAGTAGATCAAGTAACACTACTATGTTAATTACCTATCAGCAGTAGTCAAGGAAGTAATAGCAGAGTGTAATACCTGTACTAGAAACAAGGCTTCCTGCTATGTACCTTATAGACAGATAGATACTACTCTAATACTACAAATACCTTAGAGATCTATATCATAGGATTTTATAGTCAAGCTACTAAGATCCAAAGACCTAATAACAGAAATTAAATATAACTCAATCCTAGTCATTGTTAAACAACTCACAAAGTATATAGTGCTTGTACTATATATAGAAGCAAGTATAGCAGAACACCTAGCCTATGTGTTCCTACAGGAAGTAGTTGCTCTATATAGTCTACTAGAAGAAATAATCTCAGACAGAGACAAGCTCTTTACCTCGAAATTCTAAACAGCTCTCACAGAGAGACTAGGTGTAAAAAGAAAGCTGTCAACAGCCTTTCACCCCTAGATAAATAGAGGAACTAAACAAATGAACTAAGTCATTAAAGTATACTTGAGATGTTATGTAAACTATAAACAAGACAACTAGGTTAAACTTCTGCTACTAGGATAGTTTGCCTACAATAGTTCAACAACAGAAACTATGCTTGTCACACCATTCTACACTAACTATAGGTATAAATTAGTAGCTTATCAAGACTCATTGCAGAGTACTGTTGATAACGACAAAGCAGGATTACAAGACCACAAACTCAGAGAATTACATAAGAAGCTTACAGAGCAACTTCAGTTTGTAGCAGAACATAATACATACTACTACAACAAGCAACGTAGTCAGGAGCTAATATTAAAAGAGAGGGATAAAGTCTATTTAGTCAGAAAAAACATTAACACTAAAAGACTAAGTAGTAAACTAGACTACAAAAAGCTTAGACTATTTAAAGTCAAACGCGTCAAAGGACCTTTGAATTATAAACTCGTGCTACTGAAAACCATGAATATCTATCTAGTATTCTATATATCTTTGCTTGAACCAGCACTACTAGGAGCACTACTAGCCCCACTCACAGAAATCTAACCTGTCAACCCTAATATAGAATACAAAGTCAAGAGGATTCTTAACTGCAAGGTTGTCAGAGGACAGGTTAAGTACCTAATCAAATAGCTAGACTACCTACATTCAGAGAACACTTAGGAACCAAAGGGAAATCTCAACCAGTGCCAGGAGGAACTTCAGGAGTTCCACCGCCGAAACCCAGGGTTGCCTACATCTTGTGGTCAGCTGGGAAAGACTCAAAGAAGGCCAGGTCAAGGCCTAGGTCAAGGGAAGAGTTGGAGGAGACAGGAGTAGGGAGGGCTGCCAGCCTGGCAGCTTCCTCTTCTCTTTTGTCTCTTGCTTTCTGTTCCTCTTTTTCTTTTCTTTCCAATTCTTCAGCAGCATCTAACTCATTAAGTGAGTTAAGACTAGCTACTATCATCCTTTGCTCCTTAGCATCCAGGAATTCTTCCTCCTTGCTAATTCAGAGAACCTTGGCGATGGCCTCTTGCTGGGCCCGCAGGGCTTCGTCTCAGGCAGACTGTAGTTTCCGCCGCTTCGCCTCCAGAGACTCCTAGTCTAGGACTAAGGGCATTCAGTTGACTTGTCGGACATCACAAGTCTTCCCTTGGCAGGTACACTCAGCGCAGCGAGAGTGTTTTTGGTCGCGAGGCGCCACACAAGATCGACCACTCTTTTCACACCTAGAACAAGGAGCTATGTTTCTGCGACCAGTCTTTTCGATGGCATCACTAAGAAGTCTACTACTTCGATCGTTTTGTCGTTCAGGTGGCATGATGAAAAGAAGAGAAGGCCGCTGGCCTTCTAATAATATTTCTTAGGTTGTACTTAAGCGTAGGGACACGCTAGGCTAAGAAGGGGATAGTGTCACAAATCACGTGTTAGCACGTGATAAGTAAGTCCAGATGACATTCTGACAGGACAAGATACTATTAAGTAGATATAGGCTATGAGGGATTGGCTAGAGTAGCTAGCCGATCCAAGGATTTCCTTTAGTTACTATCACATAACATAATGTAGGTGTCACGAATCATGTGTCAGCACGTGATGAGTAAGTCCAGACGGCGTTCTGACAGGACAAGATACTATTGAGTAGATATAGGTTAGGAGGATTGGCTAGAGTAGCTAGCCGATCCAAGGATTTCATTCAGCATAAGATCACGTGACAGATTGGGTCGCCTAGAGCAACAAGCTACCCAAGCGACTAGGTCGACTAGAGCGACTAGCGCTCTAGTCTACCTATGGGAGATGAAGGTTCTATATATAACTAGCATGTCTGTTATTAGATAGGAGCTTTATGCTTAACTTTACTTTAGTTTTTAATATATCTTGTTTTGATATCTTGAGTTTAAGTAACGAGTTTACCTTTAAGTAAACACTCGGCGCATCTAGACCTCTTATCTATATAACAACCTTCGAGACTTAAGTTACCTTTGTTACTTTTAGTACAGAAGTGAGTTTTGTTATACTTTAAGCATCTGCTTAGAAGTTTAGTCGCTATAGCTTTAACTCTACTAAAGCCTACTACAGCTAGTTCTAATACTAGCTGAACTAACTTGTTGACCTCCTCTAGTAGTGCTAAGAGAACTCAACCCCGGGCCACTCTCGCCGCACTACTACCAGACGACGAACCGGCACTAGTAGACTCTAACTATAACAACGCCAGCATGCCTAATGTACCTAAACTGTTTAAGGTTAAAGCACTTGAGACTATCTGAGTCAAGCTCCTAGATATGTACTATAGAAAGAGAAATGAACTTGAGTTATTTCTCCTCTAGATAAACATCTACTTTAACTTTAACACAGACAAGTTTACTAATAACTACAACTTACAATTGATCTTTGTAATCTCCTATCTAAGAGGAGCTGTATTAGACTGGGCCTAACTCTACCTCGAGGACTTCTTTGTATACAAAGACAACAATAGATTAATAGAAGACACCTAGATGATGTTTAAATCCTTTAGGGGATTTAAAGTAGTAATCAGGAAGGTATTTGGAGATTTCAACGTAATCTAAACAGCTATACAAAAGCTTTTAGACCTAAAACAGACAGGATTAGCTATTAGTTACGCTAATGATTTCTAACAGTATAGAAACAAGTCTAGATAGAACGCTCTTACTCTTATAGAACTCTTCTGTAGGGGATTAAAGGTATACCTTCGAGAAGAAATAATAAAACAGAACATAGTTTTCACTAACATTAGCAGTATAATCAGCAGCGTTATCTAATTAGATAACTGTCTGTAGGAATTCAGAAAATCTATTCAAGGGAGCAGAAGTTAGAATAAGAACAGAAGCAAGAGCAAGTGTAATAGCTAGTAGAATAATAGCAAAGTAAATGCTGCCTAGAAGAAATCTTTTAAAGGAAAGAAACTTTCCCAAGAAGAACAGAACTGCTGACGTGAGCAGAATTTATACTACTCATATAGCTAGTCAGGCTATAGAGCAAACGAATGTAGCTCGAAGAAGTAAGCCAACAAGGGAAAACAAGTTAATACTACCTTCTAAAGGGAAATAGCATTGCTGGAAACACAAGAGCTCTCTGATAAGGAATTAGAAGCACGTAAATATAAAACTTAGATTAAAGAAGAGGATGATTCTATCCTTGAACAATACTATAACACTTGCTTAGAGAACGAGCATGAGTTACTATTACAGGCTACTTACGAATCACCAGCCAGTACTTTAGAGAAAGAGTTCTCTAAATCATTAGAATCGTCAGGCGAGAATAATTAGAGTAGAGAACCCTAGGTAGGGGATATGTAGGTCTTTATTAGGACCTATAAGAGAGGGAATCGTTGGGTAGACATAAAGAGCGAAAGGCTAGACTTTTAGTCTCTACATGCTACTATAGGACATGATTCTATTCCTCTCTAACAGTATATTATCAATGATAATTAAGTGAGTTATATCTACTTTAGATATAAAGGTTCTAGACACATCTCTAAGGAAGAGAAGGAATATAATTACACTATAAATCATAACGAGACACTACTGCCTAAGGAATTCTACTACCTAGTAGAAGGAGAACTTTAGGCTGCTTAGACCCTAGGTCCCTCTACAACAGAATGAGTATGTCACTGACTACAACTAACATCTGACTAGACATTAGACAAGCAGTTTACAGGAACACTACTAGATTATCAGATAGAAGTAGAATATCAACAGATATATAAAGTAGTATACATAGATCAAGAAAAGGTTATATTCTTTTCATAGGCTTAGAATGCTATGACCTGGCTTGATAATGCTGAAAATAATATATTCAACATTTACTATATTAGACTAGAACTATACACTACTTTAGGAGAAAGTTAATTTTATGTAATTACAACTATCAGGGGAAAGAAATTACAGGTTATAATTAATTCTAGAGCAACAAGTAATTTCATATCCCTGAAAGCCTACAAGAGGCTTAACATCCTAGTCAAGAAAACTTTACTCTATATCTTAAGTGTTGTTAACAGGACTAATGTTGCTTACTAAAACAGAGTTATTGACTAGTGAACTATTCCTACAAAGACTACTATTGACAGATACTGTTTAGACACATAATTCAATGTTGTTAAGATAGAGAACAAGAAAGTAATACTTAGTATGCCCTGGATTCAAGAACATAATCTAGACATTAACTAGAAGAAATATAGTATTACTTTTAGTTAATGTAACTATACACAGTTGTAACTACAGAGCTAGAAGGAGGTTAGCGCTACCTCTTCTAAAGTGCTAGGACACCTAGCCTAGAGTTCTCTACAGGTTAGCTAAACTGCTAATAACACAATACCTATATAGTATAAGGAATTTGCAGAGTTGTTTAATAACTTAGAGGACATACAAGCCCTCCCTAAACAGCAGCTATAGGATTATAAGATTAAATTAAAAGAGAGTTATAACCTTAAGAAGTAGAAGCTTTAACCTTACAATTAGAGGAACTTGCAGCTTCTCGAGAAGTATATATAAGAAGGGATTTAGAAAGGACACATCTAAAAGTTAGACTTGTTAGCTACTTCTAATATACTTATTACATTTAAGAAGAATAATCTAAATAAAAGAGTTTGTGTTAACTATAGAGACGTTAACAAGGCAATAGTTAAGGACGCTTATCTATTGCTAGAAGGTTAGTACTTGTAGGACAAGTTAGGAAAGGCTAGGATATTTACTAAACTCAACTAGTGAAATGTCTTTAGCTTAATATAGATTAAGCAAGGGGATGAATAGAAGACAGCCTTTGTCTTGCTATTAGGCCTCTATGAGTACACAGTAATACTGTTTGGTCTAACTAACATACTAGCTACTTGTTAGAGATAAAACAATAAAATACTTAAGGATCTTCTAGGAATAACTGTTATCTATTACCTAGATAATATCCTTGTGTTTTTAGAAAGGTTAGAGAACTATAAGAGATATGTTAAGAAAGTCCTGTAACAGCTTACAACAGTAGACTCTTGCCTTAAACTTTTGAAATACAAGTTTAGAGTAACTTATACTATCTTTCTAGGGTATACTATTACTCCTAGACAAATAGAAGTAGACTCTAAGAAAGTTAGAGTAATTCTAGAATAGAAGTTACTAGAGAACGTCAAGGACGTCTAATCCTTTTAAGGATTCACTAACTTCTGTTAACAATTTATTAGAGACTATACTAGGATCTCGAAACCTATAATAAACCTCACAAAAAAGAATGTTTCTTTTGTGTAGGATAAGGTTGTTAAAGTAGTATTCCAAGCAATAAAGAAGAGGTTTGCTAAGAAACTAATCCTCAGGAACTATAACGCTAACAAACCAAGCACTATAGAGACAGATGCTTCTAATACAGTAGTTGCTGCTATATATCTTTAACCAAACAACAAGAGGAAACTTATACTTGTGACATACTTCTCCAAAACACTGGATTTAGCTTAGCAAAACTATAGCATCTATAAGAAAGAGCTTCTTACTATAGTCTTAGCTTTAGAACATTAGAGGATCTACCTACAGGGTACAAAGCACTAGGTATTAATCCTTACTAATTATAAAAACCTTAAAACATTTACAACAACAAAGGAACTCAGCAACAGATGCCTTGCAAGGTAGTTACAAACCCTTGCTAGATTTAATATATTAATTCGTTATGTTAAAGGAACTAATAATCTATGAGCAGATGCTTTGAGCTGTTAACCTGGTTACAAAGGAAATAAGGAGTATAAAAAGATTATAATCTTGAAAACTCTAGAAAATAAAGACCTAGCGCCAGCTATACACAAGATAGTAGCAATAGAAACTAACAACCCTTAGACAAAGAAAATCTAAGAAGCCCAGGAATTAGAGCAGCTAGCTCTAGCCAAGTAGAGACGAAATAATAAAGAACAGTACACTAACAGAAGGTTACATGTCCCTAAATCCTATGCTAAAGAATTTGTTAAAGAGTACTATACAGCTCTAGCATATAGTTACTAGAGAGTTCGACGAACTCTCTAGCGAGTCAAGCAACACTACTATGTTAATCGCCTATCAGCAGTAGTCAAGGAAGTGATAGTAGAGTGTAATACCTATACTAGGAACAAGGCTTCCTGCTATGTACCTTATAGACAGATGAGTACTACTCTAATACCACAGATACCTTAGAGGTCTATATCATGGGATTTTATAGTCAAGCTACTAAAATCCAAAGACTTAATGACAGGAGTCATGTACAACTTAATCCTAGTTATTGTTGAACAACTCATGAAGTATATAGTACTTGTACTATATATAGAAGCAAGTACAGCAGAATACTTAGCCTATGTATTCCTACAGGAAGTAGTCACTCTATATAGTCTACTAGAAGAGATAATCTCTGACAGAGATAAACTCTTTATATTAAAATTCTAGACAGCCCTTACAGAGCGTCTAGGTACAAAGAGAAAGTTATTAACAGCCTTTCACTCCTAGACAAATGAAGGTACTAAACAAATGAATTAAGTTATTAAGGCATACTTAAGATATTATGTAAACTATAAACAAGACAACTAGGTTAAACTTCTGCTACTAGTATAGTTCACCTATAATAGTTCAATAACAGAAACTACACTTGTTATACTATTCTATACTAACTATAAGTATGAATTAGTTACTTATCAAGACCTATTATAGAGTACTGTCGATAATGACAAAGCAGAACTAAAAGACTATAAACTTAGAGAATTACACAAGAAGCTTGTAGAGCAACTTTAGTTTATAGTAGAACATAACACACACTACTACAACAAATAACATAGTTAGGAGCCAACATTAAAAGAGGGGGATAAAGTCTATTTAGTTAGAAAAAACATTAATACCAAAAGACTAAGCAGTAAACTAGACCACAAAAAGCTTGGACTGTTTAAAATCAAACATGTCAAAGGACCTTTGAATTATAAACTCACGCTACTAAAGACTATAAATATCTATCTAGTATTCTATGTATCTCTGCTCAAACTAGCACCACTAGGGGCACTACTAGCCCTACTCACAGAGATCTAACCTGTCAACCCCAACACAGAATACAAAGTCAAGAGAATTCTTGACTGTAAGGTTGTCAGAGAACAGGTCAAGTACCTAATTAAATAGTTGGATTACCTACATTTGGAAAACACTTGAGAACCAAAGGGAAACCTCAACCAGTGCTTAAAGGAACTTCAGGAGTTCTACCACTAAAACCCAGGGTTGCTCACATCTTGTGGTCAGCTAGAAAAGACACAAAGAAGGCTGGGTCAAGACCTAGGTCGAGAGCAGGGTCAGAAGAATCAGGAGTAGGAAGAGCAGCTAGCCTGGCGGCCTCTTCCTCTCTTCTGTCTTTCATTTCCTGTTCTTCCTTTTCTTTTCTCTCTAATTCTTCAGCAGCATCTAACTCGTCAAGTAAGTTAAGACTAGCTGCTATTATTCTCTTTTCTCTGTCGAGGAGAAGACGTTTTTGTTGTCGTAAGCAGAGGATTTTGGCCATGGCCTCTTCCTCCTGAGAATCTAACAGGGCCTTTTGCTTCTCGATGGAAGCCTAGTCTGAAATCGAAGGCATTTAGTTATGTTCACGATAATTGCAGGATTTTCTCTGTCTAGCACAAGCAGAACAACAAGAATATTAGTTGCCTTGTATTGCAATATATCGACGAGGTTTGCTAGCTAAATCAAGGGATTTTTTACATTAGGTACAGGGAGCTATTTTGTCACTATGTCGTTTGATATAGAAACTGAGAGACTAACGTTTGATGTGTTTCTTATTGTCAGGAGGTAGCATGATGAAAACAAGAGAAGGCCGCTGGCCTTCTGACAATATTTCTTAGGTTGTACTTAAGCGTAGGGACACGCTAGGCTAAGAAGAGGATAGTGTCACAAATCATGTGTCAGCACGTGATGAGTAAGTCCAGACGGCGTTCTGACAGGACAAGATACTATTGAGTAGATATAGGTTAGGAGGATTGGCTAGAGTAGCTAGCCGATCCAAGGATTTCATTCAGCATAAGATCACGTGACAGATTGGGTTGCCTAGAGCGACAAGCTACCCAAGCGACTGGGTCGACTGGAGCGACTAGCGCTCCAGTCTACCTATGGGAGATGAAGGTTCTATATATAACTGGCACGTCTGTCATTAGATAGGAGCTTCATGCTCAACTTTACTTTAGTTTTCAATACATCTTGTTTTAACATCTTGAGTTCAAGTAACGAGTTTACCTTTGAGTAAACACCCAGCGCATCTGGACCTCTTATCTGCATAACAACCTTCAAGACTTAAGTTACCTTTGTTACTTTCGGTACGGAAGTGAGTTTCGTTACAGTAGGTTAACTTCTCGCCTAGTCGACAAGTCAACATTTAACAGTGTTGTGAGGTAACATCGTCGACACTTAGATAGATGAAGGTTCTATATATGACTAGCACGTCTGCTATTAGATAGGAGCTTCATGCTCAACTCTTTGCTTTAGTATTTAATACATCTTGTTTTGACATCTCGAGTTCAAGTAACAAGTTTACCTTTGAGTAAACAACCCAGCGACCCTTACTTCCTACTGTGACCAAACCGACGAAGACCTAGTCACACTTGTTAGACCCGTGAGTTTACAATTCGTTACACTGTGTTAGTTATATAACCTTTCGTCTAATCTAAGGAAGCCTTTATCTACTATTATAAATCAATTAGAAATTAATTAATTATAGTAGATAGAGTTAACAGAGTCTATGTAATATTAGAGTTTAGAAGCTTCTATAAAGCAAGGCTTCTTCTATACCTCTAAGAAGAAGCAGAGATTAGTTCTATACTAAATCTAATACTTGTTTACTCTTATATAAGATTTAATTTAACTTATTGCCTACTATCTACCTTATAATAATAAAGATAACTAAGTCTCGAAGGTTAGTATACAAGAAGATGTTTAGATATACTAGGTATTTACTTAAAGGTAAACTTGTTACTTATATTAAAGAAGTTAAACAAGATAAATATATTAATAAACTAAATTAAGTATAAAGCTTCTATCTAATAGTAGACAAACTAGTTATATATAGAGCCTTTATTCTCTTAGATCCTGATCTAGAAAGCTCTTAGAGCTTTAGATTCTAAGATCTCAAGCTTCTAAGCTCTAAACAAAGCTTCTGTAAGCTCTAGTAGTTACCTGACATTTAATATAAAGAAATCCCTAGGTTAGTTAACTACTTTAACTAATCTCTATAATCTATAACTACTTAATAGTATCTTGTTCTATTAGAGCGCTGCCTAGACTTACTTACTACATGTTAACACGTGATTCGTAATACTAAGGCTAAAGATACTAACTCTACTCTCTATAGATAAGTTAAACTAGACATTAAAGACACTAGAGAATATAATAGAGCTTGAATTCTAGACTATATATCTTAGAAACTATATTATATAATACTAAGATAGCTCTTCTAGATTAATTAACAAGGCATTTAATTAGCTTGCTAAGAGAACTTAAAGTATAATATATAGAGCTACTTTTATAAGAGCTGAAATCAAGGTACTATAATAGACAAATTAGCTTAAAAAGAGAATAGAGAGAAAGTAAAAGTAACATATTTACTTAGGTAGAAGTCTTATAGTTAAGGAAGACAGAGAAATTATTACAAGTACTTAAACTTAGCAAGAAGAGAGTAGTAATAATATATAGCGCTAGCGCTTAAAAGGCAAGCAGCGACATTATAGTTTATATAATCAGGTTAGATATAATGCTTGTACATGCGAGGTACCTTACGAGTCGATTAATATAAGTAGCTAGAGGTTTTTTAATAGTATTGTTTTTATATATTTAAAGTTATAGTATTATCGCGTTTTAGTAATTTGCTTACTCGAGAATTACATTATATCTTTTATTTTTATAGCTTTTATATTTTCTAATTATTAACAGAGACTTCGAAAAGAGAAAAATATAGTCTATAAGATCTCTAAAGCTCCTAGAATACACCCTTATTTTTGATATATTAATTTGTGTTAAGAGAGGCTCTCGTGTCCTCTAATTTTCTCGACATAAATTCTCATACCTCGATCTATTGAGACAGGAGAGAGCGAATGAGTTCGAGGAAACAAAAGACTGAGTTACATTCTACGAAATCTTTCACGAAATCTTCCACAAGTTTATCAAAACACAACCAAACCACCTACTTCACCCCTCAGGAATGCAAGAATACCTTCTCTTACAAGACTACCCAAACTCCCAGCTACAGAAGCGATATACACATTGCATTTTAAACCCAACCAAGTTTAATTTCCTCCGTCTTCGTGTTCCATCAGTTTCGGGCGCACCTCTTTTTCTCTTAACGGGAACCCAAATTCTCACCAAATGAGATCCCAAAAGTATCGAGGTAGAAAAATCTACCGAAGCATTGGAGAACAATAAAATTCCTTTGCTGTCGATTTATCAACTACTATCGCAAGCATTTCTTCATTTCAAGCAGCTCTTACGAATCAGGTTAAATATCCACGCCGACACAAGCTTGCTTGAATTTCCAGTCTTTAAAATCTAAAGTGTAGATGGAGGTAGTCGACAGCCTACAAGTATCACAAGCAAGCATGGAATTGGTAAAAGAGCATCTTCAATTCTTTATGAGGTAACTGTAACTGTAACTATTCCTCTTAGCTCTAACATATACCACAGAATGAATGTCCTCACATTTGACAAAATCCTACATTCTGTTTGAGATTTTCAAGTGGTGGTTTTATAAATATCACTTTCCACTACCACCCCGCCTTTATAGAGTAGAGATTCCAAAGTTAACCACAGGAGGAAAGGAATCTAAAAAAAAGACGCCAGGATATTGTTAAGAGCCCTTAAATCACATTTTAATCTTTACAGAGTTTACAAGGCGCAAATATTGAGTTGAGATCTCACAACAAGTGGGATCTCCATGTTATTATTTCATCGTCTCAGCTGTAGCAAAAGGTCTCATGCTATTGCAGCCACCTTATACAAACGCATCTAGATCCGACCTCCATATCCCGTATCTAACGCCTTGGTAAAGAATCAAGCCTAACACCGTCGGACCCACGCTCGTAAAACATCTCACATGGTATCGTCATCCTCATCATCAAACGTCTCGACCTCATCAATAGCCCCATCCCGTTCCCCGCCCATACCATGAAGTGCTGGATCTTGGTCGGCTACATGGATCACTGCTTTCCCTTGGACTTCTTGGACTGCCCGCCTCCAATCTTTCCAGTCGCTTTCGTCTCGAATTAGGAAGGCTATGAGCATGCTTGGGTCCATCTCATTCAGATGAATTCGCTTCAGTTTCCGTGTGTGACATGAGTCGATATCTTCCTGTGAATATTTCTCGGGGTCTTGTGGCAAGGGAAGAGCTGGTCGAGTTTGATGTGGATCCAAGTAGAAGAGATATGAACCTTGAACACCAACGAAATAATGCGAGGAAGATGGTCGACCACTGTATTCAATATTAGCACGTAAAACAAAAAAATTGGGCTTCAAACATACCCCGCGATTCCGATCGATTGAGGCATTTGTAAAGTTGCTTTTAAAGCCTCCCAATATACCGGCGTGATTTTGTCCAATCCCAACCTTGTACCAACCAATACAAGGGTAGGTATGAACTTGGAGCCATCGGGTTTCGCGATGCTCATAAATGTCTCCTCATAAACGTCGGGACCATCACCAGTTATATAAACTCGCAGTTCGGAGGATTCGTGGTTATTCGTTAATGCCCTACATCGTGTTAGAGCTGGTGCAGAGGCAAAAGTCCGAGACTACTTACTGGATACAGAGGGCCGTGGCCGAAGGGCCAAACCATTCTCCAGGATGTTTCCCACACGCCGTTGCTCCATGCTCCACGAATTTATGTATTGAGTAGGGTGCCTTTGGATCATCTGCGAATAGTGATAGCAGTTTCCGTTCCTCCGTGGCCAAAGAGCCTCGACGCCAACCTATTAACCATTAGAATCCAGCATAGACATAGAATAAGGATCGCATACCTCTCCCAAGTCTCAACATCACCAGAGAGTTTGCCAAAAGGCTCTGCCCTGATCTGATCATGCAACCCCATCCCGTATCCGACGTAAATCCCCCTTGGTCCGCCCATGAACTAAACCGGACTTTCAAGGATATGGCTGACGCTGCGGCTGGGTCTTGGGATCTGGGAATGGCGGGGAAATTGGAGCGGTACGTGAGCCATATTCTAGCTTCAAAATCGTCCAGGAATGAGGGTGGCCAGCCGTAGTCATCCTCGGAATTCCTCGCCTCATCATATGCCAATCCGGAATCGAAACTGCTGCTTGCTGTGCTATCGGGAGGTGTAGCTGGTGCTTTTGATGCTATGGTACGAATAGCGCTGCCATCTGGCGGAGAAGGGTGGGAAGGGTTGGTGTTTAAAGAAGGTGGGTGTGCTTCTGCTGGTGAGCGGATGTGTTCCTGGCCCAAACACCAGATGGGGGTTTTAGAGGCAACATCATTCGTGAGTTGTGCCCCGGGAAAGATCAACTCGAAGGCCCGCTGCTTCAGGCGGCCAAATTCAAAGTCCATTTTTGTGTTTGTTTAAAGGGTAGGAGAAGGTAGCGTTGGGGGAGGTGGAGGGATGTTTCGTGGTGGATGTGGTGGTGGATGTGGAGGCGGGCCGCGGGGCATTTGTAGCCTTCAGGTTAAGGTTACCCAGGTAGCAGCAGTCTTTCGTCTTGTTAGGTGGATGGTGGGGAAAAGGATGCTAGGGTTTGGTGAGTAGCATGTGGTCTGGCTGAAATAGACTCTAAACTGGGAAGAAGAGCAGGTTGAATCATGAATTCATGGAGAGAGTGGGAGATGTTGAGATGCAAGTGATTATCTCACAGCTGAGTTCCAGGCTGCCCTGTCAGCGTGACAAAAGGTGGGTATGCCCATCACGAGCCACGCAGATTGAGGATTACTCTCCAGGTGAATGTTCTATCTTTCTCACCTTTTTTTACTTTCTTTATACAGTGTATAAAAAGAGTTAGCTTGCAATTCTAATCAAAACAAATACGTTATATATAATTCAAGGTAGGTAGCTATTTGCTACTTTATGGTAGCGGCCTTGAGATGGACAGCCAAATGTTATCGCTTTTGTAGTTCTAACTATTTAAAGTAATTTAAAGTAATTACCCCAGATACCTGGAACAATTTAAAATAGCATTTAGAACAATCAACTTTTATTGTTTTAAGCTATTCGGTGTAATAGTTGGGTAATAGTTAGAGACGAAGTTAGAGACGACTTGTTTACTGCAGCTTTTCTAGTCCACCACAAGGCGCAAACAAAGGCTATCGATAAGGAACCTACCTCAAGCCCCACCTTGGTGACTCTGCATCATAACTCGTAAGTTGACATCGCTACACATGCAAACATTTCGGTAGCGCAACATCAGCACCATCACCAGTGGCGCTACGACCCCTCTCCCTCTCTTCTCCTGCGATCTGCAGAGAGGAGTGTCTACTTGATTTTGAAATCTCTCAAAGGCGTTGGAACGCAAAGCAAGCAACATGGCCCCTCGTGGCGCAAAACGAGGTTCTCGACGGGGCAACTTTCAAGGTGCTTCCAGAGGCAACCGTCAAGGTTTTGGAGGCTTCGGATCCCCGTCCTTCGATCCCTATGGTGGTTATGGTGGCCAATCTCAACCTGGTAAGTAGGATTCTTGGGATGGTGGAAGTTGTAGCTCAGTGCAGTTAACCTTTGAAGCAGCCTTGACCTTAGCAGAAGAAGCGAGAAATACCGAGCGACACAATTCTCCATGGGCCCCAAGATTACGAGACAAAGCCGTCAATTTCGTCAGTGCTGGCACGTTGGAACCTCAGGATTCGGAAGGTGATAAGGATGCGGAGGAGGCCATGGCAGATATGACATTGAACCCACCAGCGGAAGAATACGAGATAGAGGTTGAGGTTGAGGAGGAAGAGGAGCCGTTGCCAGAATCAAAAGCACCTATTCTCCCTCCATCCCCCATAATCGAAGAACAATCTCCGCTTTTTGTTGTTGATACACTTGGAAGTCAGCCAGTAGCTACCGGCTTGCGTCCACCGGAAATTCGACCCTCTAGCCCTACCCCATCTGACTCCAGCGAGGAAATCATTTTGTTTCGAGGACGGGGTCGACAACCAAAGGTCCTGCCACCTAAGACAGTCAAGGCTCCGAAGGCCACCACGATAGATGACAAAATAAAGGATGTTGAGGAAATGATCCATGAGCGTCATCAGTTGCTGAAGGAAGTTCGCCATCAAAGCAGAGAACCAGTAAGATAATTTGAAATTCTTCATTTTGTGGAAATGTATATTCGGGGAGAAATTGAACTAACCATAATCCCTTGATACAGGAACGTAAGCCGATCGTTGAATCTTCCAATCCAAGTACAGATTTTGAAGCCCCCAAAAAATCCCGGAAACGTGGATCTGGTAAAGCCCGCAAAAATGAACGTGCTACACAGAAACAGGAAGAAGAGGATGCAATTCTTGCTGATTATATTGCAAATATGAGAAACGAAAGCGATGATGAGAGCTCGTACGATAGTCAATTTCGCCGTCGTGATTTGGATGGAGACGAAAACGATATTGTTGTCGAAGAGGACGAAGTTTCTTCCGAGGAGCCTATTCCAGATAGTGGAACATCTCCAGCTGATTGGGATGCCGAGGATATTCGTGATTTCGATGACTTGAGCACTTCCGATGGTGGCATAGGAGACGTACAAGCTATCATATCAAAGAGGGAACGAGCTAGCGGGGTCACCTATCTTGTTGTTTATGAGAACCAAACTATGGATGAAGCCAGATGGGTCAGACAAGCCACTTTGACGGGATTTCGCGCTTTGGCCATGATTGAAGCTTTTGATGCTGAGGAAAAACTTCTTGGGGATATCATGAAAGATGCAGAGGAATCGAGTGACTCGGAAGACGATTCTAATGAGGACGATGAGTGGGACAATGAAGATCTCCTTCAACGTAAAATTGATCGAATGAGTGATGAGAAAATCGCAAGGTTGTTGGCAAAGCAGGAGGAACTGGGTATGGGATCAAGTAAGTCGATTCTGTTCTACTTTCTGGGGAACTGGAGAAAGCCATACCAGATACATCCACAGCTGTTATTTATTCTGGCGATAAGTAAACTGACTTCACTACTCAGGCGAGTTACTCCTTTTTGACGACGAGGCAGACGATGATGAAGAGAAAAACTTCATTGGCTTCTCACAACTTTCCAGAAGAGACCGCAAGAAAAAGATTCGTGGCCCTGATCCTGCTAGAGGTGTATTTCCCAACGCCACTGCTCTTGCCGAAGCATATGATGGGTTTGATGTGATGGATTTTGAACGCCCAAGTCTCCAGAAGAAGCCTAAAGGTCGCAAAGGCAAGCTTGTAATCGAGAATTCGGATTCAGAGCTCGAAGCTTCAATGCAAAAGGCATGGGATAACGATCGAATCAAGAAGAAGGAGCGAAAGCAGGAACGAGAAGAATTACGTGCTCAAGGTCTACTGGGTAGCAAAAATGGCAAGGTTGATATGAAAGCCAAGTACAAGGAGGGAATGGCTATTCATGAGGTTAAAGAAGCTATGAAGGCCTTCTTGATGGGCACTGATGCTACGTGAGTCTTTTCCATTTTGTTTAACAACTTCACATACTAATCTTCAATAGTCTCCCTCTCACACCAATGGATAAAGCCAATCGCAAAATCATCCACGAATTGGCCAACGCTTTCAACTTGAAATCCAAATCAGTCGGCAACGGCGACCTCCGCTTCCCGGTCCTCTACCGAACAAAACGAACCAGTTTCTACTCCGAGTCGAAATTCTCCGCCGTAGAAGCAAAACTCACCCGTCGCTTCTTCCCAAGAATGGATGCCAGCCACAAAAAGAGTCTTCGACCTGCTCGCGGAGGAGGCGGTGGATTTGGCGGTACTTCAGCAGCCGGTTATCGGGATGGCGATATTGTTGGTGCTTCAGCGCCAGAACTTGGGGTTGAGAATAAAGGACGGGCGATGTTGGAGAAGATGGGGTGGAGTACTGGGACTGCGTTGGGGGCTATTAATAATAAGGGGATTTTGCAGCCGGTTTCGCATGTGGTTAAGACTACTAAGGCGGGATTGGGATAAGAGGACGAGATAGCAAGAGGGGTATGAAGGAGGGGGGTGGGGGGTTACGTCATTTGTATGATAGGCACTTGAGGCTTGGTGAGCTTGGGGACTCGAGTTTGTACAGGATTAGGGACATAATCAGAGATGCAAATACGAGCCTCGATATTTCAAAGATTCTTGAGACAAGAAAATCTCGGTACTCCCACAAGGTAGCTCTTGATTAATAAACTACGCACCCCGAGAGTTGAATACCAAATCCTCCAATGTAATATTAAGAAAAGCCCCAAATACAATATGAATCCTTGTTGTAAGTTCAAGTCTCTCCTAATTTGAGCGGCAGGTATGAGTTCCAAGAGCAAGAAACTCTTCAAGTCCAGAATAAGCCCAGCAAAAAGCTGGCTCTCAATTCACATATCAACTACAAAATCTAAAGAAGCAAAGAGAAACATCAAAATATCATAGGCGTATCCCCAATCCTCTCAACCCAGAATAAGATAGCTCTTATTTGCCCCCAAAAGCGGTATATCAAGAGAGGCCTCAAATTTAGAAGACACCTCCAATGAAAGTCGTGAATCAATTAGTCAAAACTAGAATAAGGACACTCTTGAAGCGCCTCTTAATTGGCTCATCACCCATGAACGCCAAAATCCCAAAGATAAATCCAGAAAGGTGGGGATTGCTTTCAATCAACGCATCAAATATGCGTTTCAAAACTAAATGTGAACACCCATTGCGATATCGCCAAAGACATCAAATCCACGTAAGGCGATATGGTTCAGAAGCCAGCGACTGAAGCGCTCAGAAAAAGTGCGAAAATCGTGAAATTGAGAAGGCACATCGGTTGTGGCATGAAGGTGATTTTGAAGAGGTGCCAAATACGCGCCCAAAAGGTGAAAGGTGATCTATGACGAAAGTCGAAGAAACCCTGACTCAAAAGGATGGCGTAAGTGGCGCGATGTAAAACCAACTCAGATGTCAAACAGATCTAAAAGTGAGCAGATGAAAAGCGCCAAAGACAATGAATCAGAATGGAAAGAGGATGTAGAAGTAGATGTTCATGTTTCAATTGTTTGTCTTCTGATTCCCTATTCTGAAGACTTATTGTACAGCCGCGTACCCCCGAAAGCAGACCGTGAAGACATTTGCCCCCGTAAAAAGCAGACCGTCCATAACGCATTAAAAAGAGACCCAAAGGACCTCAAACCGCAAAAAGCTGATACCTTGTCATCCATGCTAGACAAACCAAAGCCATCGCAGATTTGACATCCTGTAAAAACCCGAAGAAAAAAGCAACCTATTTCGTGGAAGAAGAGTACTTGGTGACCGCCTTGGTACCTTCTGAGACTGCGTGTTTAGCGAGTTCGCCGGGGAGGATGAGTCGGACACTGGAGGGCGGGATTAGCAGATGTGGTATGGATAGGGGAGGCGCGAAAACTTACGAGGTCTGGATCTCTCGCGATGAGATGGTGGATTTCTTGTTGTATGCAGCTAACTTGGAGGCCTCGGTGGCGACGCGCTCGAAGATATCTGCGAAGGGTGTTAGAAAAAGGAAGGTGCGGAAAGTCGGTGTGAGAGATGCATACCATTGACGAAGGAGTTGAGAATGGACATGGCGCGGTTGGAGATACCAGTGTCTGGGTGAACTTGCTTCAAGACTAAAGAATGAGATGTCAATAACTGTGCAGCAGAAAATGACGCGATCTGGGAGGTGGTGGAGATCGAGATCCAATTGAGCTGGTGCTCAGGATGGAAGACGCGATCCAAAAGCTCGAAAGTGACGCGATCAGGCAAAAAGCTGTGATGAGGGGAATCATACCTTTGTAGATGTATGAGGAGTAGGTCTCCTTGCGTGTCTTGGTACGCTTCTTCTTCTCGCCAGTTGTTGCGGTCTTCTTGCCAGCTTCCTTTTTCTCAGCGACAGGTGCCTTCGCAGGTGCCTTGCTGGCGGTTGGCTTCTTCTCGGCGGCCTTTGGTGGCATTTTGATAGATTTGGGTGGTGGTTTGGGTATTGAAATAGAAGTGTATGAAGGCGTGAAAGTGGTGGACGTGTGCGATGGTGTTGATACTTGGAAAGAAGAATTGGGAGGAAAGATGGAGAGAGCTTCGTCGTCGAGGTTATGTACTTCTGCGCAAGCTAGCGCCGTGATTGCAATCACGGGCCACCACTTCTCGGAAGGGCCTAGCGTGGTGCAGAATCGCGCCTGCTGTTTTGATTTCTGCCCTTCCTCAGGCAGCGACGACCACCGCCCACCAAAAAGCGCGCTCTGTGGGTGGCTGGAGGCCAGTCTTGGCACTCGCAATCAACGCCGGCATTTTCCAGCAGGTGCGCGTCGGTGGATCCGACCAATCAAACCGCGCCATGGCCCCTGCCTCGCATGCCCACACTAAGTTTTGGCAGTGCAGGCACCTTTTGATCCCCCAGTGATTAGCGACGCCCGCATCACGCTGGGAAGCTACAAATGCAAACGTCTTCGCCCATCGTTCAACCTTCTCCCCCATCCAACTTTTCATCGACAACTCAACATACACGTCTCTCGTCCATCATTCCAACATCTCCAATCCACTACTCTCTTCCCACATCCACAACAACCCCCCCAACAACTTTCAAAATGACTGGAGGCAAATCCGGAGGAAAGGCCAGTGGCTCCAAGAACGCCCAATCGTGAGTTGCACCCTCCAGCTCCTTCCACCCCGCGCTTTGATCGGGGTTGTTTGGATCTTGTTGTTTCGACGCGTCTGCTTCAGCTTTCGCAACGCACCTTGACCTTCAACTTCGATTCGTTGCATCTCAAGTCGCATTAGGTATTCGCACTTCCATTTGCAATTGCTAACTCATCTCCACAGCCGATCATCCAAGGCCGGTCTCGCATTCCCAGTTGGTCGAGTCCACCGTCTTCTCCGAAAGGGTAACTACGCACAGCGTGTTGGTGCTGGTGAGTTAACCCTCTTTCTTTCATCTGCCGCATCATCCATTCTAACGCGTCTGCCAGGTGCCCCCGTCTACCTCGCTGCCGTTCTCGAATACCTAGCTGCAGAAATCCTCGAGTTGGCTGGTAACGCCGCCCGTGACAACAAGAAGACCCGTATCATCCCTCGTCATCTCCAACTCGCCATCAGAAACGATGAGGAATTGAACAAACTTCTCGGACACGTCACAATCGCACAGGGAGGTGTTCTACCAAACATTCACCAGAGTACGTCTTCTCCCCGCCTTCCACTCTCCGCATCTGCTAACTCCTTCCCCAGACTTGTTGCCAAAGAAGACCGCCAAAGGAGGAAAGGCAGCTGGGAGCCAAGAGCTATAGATTTTTTGTTCTCTGCGCTGGTTGGTTTTCTGAGGGTCTGCTTTCATGATAATGGGGTGTCGTATGGGTTTGGGTTTACGGCTGCTTTTCCGCGTTCTGGTTGTACATTAAAATCCATGGCAATGGATTAGGATTGCTATTGAGAGACAATCTTATGAGAAACCGATAACAACTATTTTTTCCATCTTCAATTTGTATTGCATCATTCTTTTGTGACTTGCATTTTATTTTCTGTTCTTGGTGACTTGAATATTGGACGCGTCTTGATGGTTATTTCCTCTCTTCACAAAAAGATGGGCATGTTTGTTCTCCGGCTTTTTTTCGGGCCTGGGATGCGAGTTTGGACAGCGTCCTATTCAGGAGTTTTGCAAGTTTGCGCCATCTCATTTTTGGCAAGATAATTGAATTATGGGTTTAAACAAGTTTTCTGAATCTTGGAGACAGTTGAAGATAATAGTATATCAGGGCAAAACCCTGGATATTTACTAAAATCCGTGCTCAGATAAAGATTTGCAATTGGGAATTTATCGTTGGTCGAGGCATAAACGAAGTGGGTATCTTTTGAGCGACAGCTTTGGAAGCATCAGCCTTGCAGTTTACGTCACAAAAAAGAATATCGTAACCGGTAATAACTCTCAAGTTTTGGTCAACGTAATGGTAATTTGTGTCTCTCCTGCTATGTACATGTACAGCTTCCCACTCAGCATTGCCCTATTCCAATTCCGTATTTCTACTTCTGAATATGTGGAGGGGCTACAATTCCAGTTAGTCGAGATCAAAGTAGCGTGGTGCTCATACTTACGTTCCAGAATTGGTGCTGGAATATTGCGCTCGAATTTGGATCCTGGTGATGAACGGTCAGCATTTCTCCAGCATTCCAGAAGAATAATCCCTAATGTGACCATGAAATATACAGACCTCCCGGTGCTGTTGGCGCATGATATGGATCAGGGTGCTTCCATTTCTCCAATAAATCCTCTGCCTCCTGGAACAAAGCCTAAAACCCGTAACGTTAGATTGGGCCCATCCAGATGTTTCCGCGCAGCTTACCTTCTGTTGTCTTGGATCGCGAATATTTTTGTTTGCCTCGAATAATGATCGTAGGTACATGGCTTGACCTCTCCATAGGTAGCGGTGGACGGACCAGTCGAGGGCCAGCTTCAATGAACGGCGGTAAAGGGACCTGGAGAATGATTAGCAAAAATCCCAGGCGCTGTAGCTTCTGCCAGCTAGGGCAAAGAACTCACGATACTGCCTGCTTGGTAGGCATCTTGACGGTTGTGCAGCGCACGGAGAGGGCCTTTTCGCAGCGAGTCCGGTATCAAATAGTAGCTCTCATCAACAGCTTTCTCGTAGATGGATCGCGACACGGCTCAGGCGTGGTGGGCGACTTCAATGGCAATTGGCAGTTCAGCGAGGGAGGTGTAGTTGGGCCAGCTTGGACGAGACTAGCTGAGGCTCTGTGCAAGTGTCACTCGGCAGAAATTGCAAGACCGCTCGGTTGCTGGGAGGCTCGGCGTCCCGTCTCTGTCCGAAATAGAAGCACTCTCGCATCTTTTTTACCTCGTTTGTCCCCTTTCAATTCAATTCCCTCACTTCCTCCCCATACATTCTGGCATTTCTCTTCCTTTCTCTTTCCTTCGTCTTCTTGCATATCCGCAGCCATGCTTTCCAGGAGGGTCTTAGTCGCTTCGCGCTTCGTGCGCTCATCTCGTGCGCCACATCTACGATACCCAAATCCAGTCATCCAGCAGTTTCGTTCGTATGCCGACAAGATTGTCAAGGTGCCCCAGATGGCAGAGTCTATCTCGGAAGGAACTTTGAAGCAATGGTCAAAACAGGTTGGCGACTACGTTGAGCTGGATGAGGAGATTGCCACCATCGAAACCGACAAGGTGAGTTACACTTTGGGCCGTTTGCGGGTTTTGAGGGAGATACATGAGCTAACTATTCCACCCCCAGATTGATGTCTCCGTCAATGCCCCAGAGGCTGGTACTATCAAAGAATTACTTGCCAATGAGGAGGACACAGTCGTTGTTGGACAAGATTTGGTCCGTCTTGAGCTTGGGGGAGCACCAGAAGGTGGAGCAACAGAAGAGGCCGCCGAATCGTCACCCAAGGAAGCTGCCTCAAAAGAGCAACCAACATCTTCGGATCCAGAGCCATCCAAGAAAGCTGAATCGAGTCCATCTCCACAACCAAAATCCGAACCAAAGAAGGACACAACACCAAAAAAAGAGCCTAAGAACGAGGATGCCAAGCCGGCCACTTCAGGTCCCACACTGGGCAGTCGTGAGGAGCGACGGGTGAGTGATTTAGTACAGCATTGGGTAATTCATGCTAATTCTTTCCGCAGGTCAAGATGAACCGTATGCGCCTGAGAATTGCTGAGCGTCTAAAGCAATCTCAAAACACCGCGGCTTCTCTCACAACCTTCAACGAGGTGGATATGTCATCACTCATGGAATTCCGCAAACTCTACAAGGACGATGTTTTGAAGAAGACTGGTGTGAAGCTTGGTTTCATGAGCGCTTTCTCCCGTGCTTGCGTTCTCGCCATGAGAGATCTCCCAGGTGTCAACGCTTCTATCGAGGGTGAGAATGGTGGAGATACCATTGTCTACAGAGACTATGTGGATATCAGTGTTGCCGTAGCCACTGAGAAGGGACTTGTCACACCGGTTGTCCGAAACACGGAGACCTTGGACCTTGTAGGAATTGAGAGATCAATTGCGGAATTGGGCAAGAAGGTATGCAACTCCGATAAATGCGGGGGAACCCCTTGTTAACAACGTTTAGGCTCGTGACAACAAGCTCACAATTGAGGATATGGCCGGTGGAACTTTCACCATCAGCAACGGAGGTGTCTTCGGTTCATTGATGGGAACCCCAATTATCAACCTCCCACAAACAGCAGTCCTCGGACTCCACGCCATCAAGGATAAACCAGTTGTCGTAAACGGTCAAATCGTGATCAGACCTATGATGTACCTTGCTTTGACTTATGATCACCGTCTGCTGGATGGAAGGGAAGCTGTGCAGTTCTTGGTGAAGGTCAAGGAGTATATCGAGGATCCACGTCGGATGCTGTTGTAGATGGGCTTGAGTTGGGATGGTATATGCAAAGAGCTGTCTAGGAATTGTTCCTGGGCATGTGATTGTGTGTATTGTCTATTGTATTTGTATAATAGAATAAAAACACATGATACCTCGGTTGCGAACTTGTATTTTTCTAATCTTTTCAGAGTTAACTTAGTACGCTGTTGTAATTTCTGTCTACTTTCTTTCTTACTATTATTTCTCGCTCTAATTTATCGCATTACTTTCTTATATTTCTACTCTAGTTTCTTATTTAAGTTTCTCTTCTAATTTCTCTCTTAGAATTCTTCTCTGTATTTTTTTATTGTTTTATTCTCTTTTTAAATTCTCTTTTCTCTTTCTCTTTTTCTACTTTTCTTTTACTTCTTTTAATTTCTCTTGAAGTTATTACTTTTAGTATTATTCTTTTCTTTTCTTTTTCTCATTTAAAAAATAAAAACTTTAGAGTTTATTAAATAAAATAAATAAAAAGAGAAAATTTATTAGAAAATTATAGAAATCTAAAAATTTAATAAAGAGTAAAAAGTTAATTTAATATATTATTTACTATCTCCTTAGTAAACTATATATATTAGATAAGTTAGTATACTTAAGTAAGGTATATATTGAATATTTAATATATTCTATTAACATAGTTTATTAGTACTATTAGTCTTGACTTTAAGTAGGTTTATATATATATATAGTAGAATATTAATATCTCTTGTATTTCTATAAATTATATATAATCTTCTGTCTATTAGTACTTTAAACAATAAGTAAAGAAGTGTTAAGAAGTAATATAAAACATATAACACTTATATAGAGAAAAATATAACAAAGAAGAAAAACATAACTTATACTCCTGAATACTCGACTTCTTAGTAGCATCGACATACTAGTATTCTAATAAGTACTCTAGTTATATTAGTACTCTAATTATTTTTACTAATTTCTTTACTCTATCTGTAAGGAAGATAGTAGGTAATAAGTTAAATTAAATCTTATATAAAAGTAAACAAGTATTAGATTTAGTATAGAACTAATCTCTACTTCTTCTTAGAGGTATAGAAGAAGCCTTGCTTTATAGAAGCTTCTAAACTCTAATATTACATAGACTCTATAAACTTTATTAACTCTATCTACTAGAATTAATTAATTCCTGATTAATTTATAATAGTAGATAAAGACTTCTTTAGATTAGACAAAAGGTTATATAATCTACAAGGGCTCTATATTATAACTATCTTCTCTTCTAAGAATCTTGTTCTTAAGATTAGTTTTGTCTGTTTTTTTATAAAAATATTACAAAGGTATATTTTAGTAAGTATAGTAGAAGAGTATATAAGTAGATAACATTATTACTGTTTACTGTTTTCTATAGTAAACGAAATTACTCTATAGCTATTAGGAAATAACTTAATAATTTCATAAAGATATAGACAACGTTTATAATTAAGAGAGTTAATTAGGTTCTTTTCTCTTGTTATAGTTATATTAAGGTACTATTTAGTGTTATTATATATATAATACTAGAATGTTTTAAATAGTTTTGTTATAAGAGAATAAATTATATAAAAACCTTATATAGATATTTCTAAGACATTAAAGAGAAGCTATAGGTTAATAGAAAAGTATAGTATACTATATATAAAATATAAGAAGATTATAGTATCTTTTTGTAATATATAGAGGCTGTGTTAGTTATATAACCTTTTGTCTAATCTAAGAAAGCCTTTATCTACTATTATAAATTAATTAGAAATTAATTTATTAGTATAACTTAGTTTGTAATAACTATTATATATTATATATCTTGTAAAAAGGTTTTATTAATTCATTGTTATTGCTAAAAGAGAGAGAATTAAAGCCTAAAAGTAAACATCTATAGACGTAAAATAGTTATATATATAACATAACTAACTTAATAAGGTTATAGCAATACTAGGCCTACTCTAAAGTAAGACAAAGCTAGTAGTAAAAGTATAGAGAAAAGAGATATAATTTTATTTATCTAATTAAAATTAAATAATTAAATTTCATCTAATATAATTATATACCGAGTTGTATATAATACTAAGTTGTGTACTTTTTACTTACATACTACTTTAAATCTTGATTAAACTACTATAACATATAAAATTAATTAAAACTACTCTAAATCTAATAAACTAGATATATCTACAGGCTTCTAGCAAGTTCGCGCATTATAACTAGCTTTTCTACAAGTACTATAGTGTTATATAGTTAATTTTTCTCTATTTTAATTTCTCTCTCTAGAGCGCTTATTAGTCTTAATTTACTTATCTACCTCCTTCTAAGCTAAAAGATTATATATATCCTCTATAGTAAGTGTACCTCCTTTATGTATACAAGTCTTTTTAGCTCTATAGCGTTTACTAAGAGCTTTATTTATAACTCAAAGAGTTCTAATCTTAGTAGTGTCACGAATCACGTGCACACGTGACAAGTGAAGACCAGGCGGCGTCCTGACAGGTCAAGTACTACCGGATACTCTTATAGCAAATAGAGATCAATTAGGCTAGCTAAACGATCCAGGGATTTCCTTTGGTTAGAATCACGTGACGGGGAGTTCGCTAGACGGGGCGACAGGTCTAGCAGTCTAGCAGCGACAGAACGACCGAGCTAGCGAGCTAGCACAGGAGAATAAAGGTTCTATATATAACTGGCACGTCTGCTATTAGATAGAAGCTTTGTACTTAACTTAGTTTATTATCTTAGTTATTAAGTTATTACTTCTAACTCTTTTAATATAAGTAACGAGTTTACTTCTAAGTAAACACTTCGCGTGCTCCTACCTCTTACTATATACTAACCTTCGAGACTAGTTACGTTTGTTTAGACCTGTTAGGTAGTTTTGTTATACTTTGAGCACTCTGCTTAGAAGTAAGACCGTGATTATGTTATCCTCCTCTAGCTGTGAAAGAGACTGTACTCTAGCGCCTACACTACCTCTAACACTAGCAGTAGAGGGACTAAATGTTACTCTCAGGGAGGACATCAAGGTCTCTATGCCTAACAAATATAATGAAAACCTAGCAACGCTTAGAGAATTTCTCATAAAATCTTCTATGTACCTAGGGTTCTATGGGGACAAATTTCTAAACAAATCCAACTAAGTCTATTAGATAGTGACTTGACTTGTGGGAGACGCCTATAAGTAGATTGAGCTACACATTAAGGAATATTAGGAGAGACAATGTATAGACAGTTTACTAACTATAAAGATAAGTCTTGTGACTTAGAGGTTATTTTTCAACGTGAAAGGATTTAAAGTAGGACTACAGAGAGTGTTCAGAGATATTAACATTAAGAAGAAAGCAGTCAATAAGCTCTAACGCCTTACCTAGACAGGGTCTGCTGTGAAATATACATTGGAATTTCAATAATACTTAGCGAGAGTAGGATGAAACAATAGTGCTCTCATTAATTAATACTACCAAGGTCTTAAGGACACAGTAAAAGATAAGTTATTACACTCTAACCTGTCTACTAACTTAAAGAAGCTAGTAGACAGCTTAATTTAAATTAACAACTACATATACAAGCAATGCCTAGAACAAAAAGAGAACTATAGCTACTTCAAGGAACACTATCCTAAGAAAAGTTACAACCAAGGGGATCTAATAGAACTTGATGTAACACACAAGTCTAGGATCAAAGAAAAAAAAGGCAAACTTTCCTAGAAAGAACAGAACCACTGACACAAGCAGAATTTATGCTACTTATGTAGCTAGTCAGGCTATAGAGCAAACGAATGTAGCTTGAAAAAGTAAGCCAACAAGGGAAAACAAGTTAATACTACCTTCTAAAGGGAGATAGTATTGCTAGAAACACAAGAGCTCTCTGATAAGGAATTAGAAGCATGTAGATATAGAACTTAGGTTAAAGAAGAGAATGATTCTATCCTTGAACAATATTATAACACTTGCTTAGAGAATAAGCATAAGTTACTATTGTAGGCTACTTACAAATCACTAGCTAGTACTTTAGAGGAAGAGTCCTCTAAGTCATCGGAATTGTTAGACAGGAATAATTAGAGTAGAGAACCCTAGGTAGGAGACACATAGGTCTTTATTAGAACCTATAAGAGAGGAAATCGTTGGGTAGACATAAAGGGCAAAAGGCTAGACTTTTAGTCTCTACATGTCACTATAGAACATAATCCTATTCCTCTCTAACAGTACATTATCAATGATAATTAGGTAGGTTATATCTGCTTTAGACACGAGGGTTCTGAACACATCTCTAGAGAAGAGAAGGAATATAATTACACTATAAACTATAACAAAACACTACTGTCTAAGGAATTCTACTACCTAGTAGAAGGAGAACTTTAGGCTGCTCAGACCCTAGGTTCCTCTACAACAGAGTAGGTACGTCACTAACTACAACCGACATCTGACTAGACATTAGACAAGCAGTTTACAGGAACACTGCTAGACTATTGGGTAGGAGTAGAATATCAACAGATATATAAAGTAGTATATATAGATTAAGAAAAAGTTATATTCTTTCCATAGGCTTAGAATGCTATGGCCTGGCTTAACAATGCTGAAAATAATATATTCAACATTTACTATATTAGACTAGAACTATATACTACTTTAGGAGAAAGTTAATTTTATGTAATTGCTACTATTAGGGGAAAGAAATTACAGGTCATAATTAATTCCAGAGCAACAGGTAATTTCATATCCTTGAAAGCCTACAAAAGACTTAACATCCTAGTTAAGAAAACTTTACTCTATGTCTTAAGTGTTGTTGACAGAACTAATGTTACTTACTAAAACAGAGTTATTGACTAGTAAACTATCTCTACAAAGACTACTATTGACAGACACTATTTAGACATATAATTTAATGTCGTTGAGATAAGGAACAAGAAAGCAATACTTGGTATACCCTAGATTCAAGAACATAATCTAGACATTAACTAGAAAAAACATAGCATTACTTTCAGTTAATGTAACTATATATAGTTGTGACTGCAAGGCCAGAAGAAGGTTAGCGCTACCTCTTCTAAAGTGCTAGAACACCTAGCCCAGGGTCCTCCACAGGTCAGCTAGACTACTAATAACAAAATACCTGTGTAGTATAAGGAATTTACAGAATTGTTTAATAACCTAGAGAACATGTAAGCCCTCCTCAAACATCAGCCGTGGGATCATGAGATTAAATTAAAGGAGGGTCATAACCTCAGGAAGCAGAAGCTTTGACCTTACAATTAGAGGAACTTACAGCTTCTCGAGAAGTATATACAAGAAGGAATTCAGAAAGGACATATCTGAAAGTCAGATTCGCCAGCTACTTCTAATATACTTATTACATTTAAGAAGGACGATCTAAATAGAAGAGTTTGTATTAACTACAGAGACGTCAACAAGGCAACAGTTAAGGACACTTACTCATTGCTAGAGGGCCAGTACTTACAGGACAAGTTAGGAAAGGCCAGGATATTCACTAAACTCGACTAGCAAAATGTCTTTAGCTTAATATAGATTAAGCAAGGGAACAAATAGAAGACAGCCTTTGTCTTGCTGTTAGGCCTCTATGAGTACACAGTAATACTGTTTGGTCTAACTAACACACCTACTACTTGTTAGAGGCAAAACAACAAAATACTTGAGAATCTTCTAGAAACAACTATTATCTATTACCTAGATAATATCCTTGTGTTTTCAGAAAAGTTAGAGGACTATAAGAAGTATGTTAAGGAAGTCCTGCAACAGCTTGCAACAGTAGACTCTTGCCTTAAACTTTTGAAATATAAGTTTAGAGTAACTTATACTATCTTTCTAGGGTATACTATCACTCCTAGACAAATAGAAGTAGACCCTAAGAAAGTTAGAGTAATTCTGGAATAGAAGTCACTAGAGAACATAAAAGACGTCTAATTCTTCCAAGGATTTACTAACTTCTGTTGACAATTTATTAGAGACTATACTAGGATCTTAAAACCTATAACAAACCTCACAAAAAAGAATGTTCCTTTTGTATGAGACAAGGTTGTTGAGGCAGTATTTCAAGTAATAAAAAAGAGGTTTACTAAGAAACTAATCCTCAGGAACTATAATGCTAACAAACTAAGTACTATAGAGACAGATACTTCTAATACAGTAGTTACTACTGTACATCTTTAACTAAACAACAAGGGGAAACTTATATCTGTGGTATATTTCTTTAAAACACTAGATTTAGCTTAGCAAAACTATAGCATCTATGAGAAAGAGCTTCTTGCTATAGTCTTGGCTTTAGAACATTAGAGAATCTACCTACAAGGTACAAAGCACTAGATATTAATCCTCACTAATCATGAAAACCTTAAAACATTTACAACAACAAAAGAACTTAGCAACAGACATCTTGTAAGGTAGTCACAAACCCTTGCTAGATTTAATATTTTGATTTATTATGTCAAAGGAACTAATAATCTATAAGCGGACGCTTTAAGTCGTCAACCTGGTTACAAAGGAAATAAAGAGTACAAAAAGATTACAATCTTAAAGACTCTAGAAAATAGAGACCTAGCACTAGCTATACATAAGATAGCAGCAATAGGAACTAACAACCCTTGGACAAAGAAAATCTAGGAAGCCTAGGAATTAGAGCAGCCAGCTCTAGCCAAGCAAGGACAAAATAACAAAGAACAGTATACTAACGAAAGGTTACATGTCTCTAAATCCTACACAAAAGAATTTATCAAAGAATACTATACAGCTCCAGTACATAGTCACCAGAGAGTTCGACGAACCCTCTGGCGAGTCAAGCAACACTACTATATTGATTGTCTATTAACAGTAGTCAAGGAAGTAATAGTAGAGTGTAATACCTATACTAGGAACAAGGCTTCTTGCTATATACCTTATAGACAGATAAGTACTACTCTAATACCACAGATACCTTAGAGATCTATATCATAAGATTTTATAGTCAAGCTACTAAAATCCAAAGACCTAATAACAGGAGTTATATATAACTCAATCCTAGTCATTATTAAACAACTCACGAAGTACATAGTACTTGTACTATATATAGAAGCAAGTACAGCAGAACACTTAGCCTATGCATTCCTTCGGGAAGTAGTCGCTCTACATAGTCTACTAGAAGAGATAGTCTCTAACAGAGACAAGCTCTTTACATTAAAATTCTAGACAGCTCTCACAGAGCGTCTGGGTGTAAAAAGAAAACTATTAACAGCTTTCCACCCTCAGACAAATAGAGGTACTAAACAAATGAATCAAGTTATCAAAGTATACTTGAGATGTTATGTGAACTATAAACAAGACAACTAGGTCAAACTTCTGCCACTAGTATAGTTTACCTATAATAGTTCAACAACAGAAACTACGCTTGTCACGCCATTCTACGCTAACTATAGGTATGAATTAGTTGCATACCAAGACCTATTACAGAGTACTGTTGATAATGACAAAGCAGGACTAAAAGACTATAAACTCAGGGAATTACATAAGGAGCTTGTAGAGCAACTTCAGTTTGTGGCAGAACATAACACACACTACTACAACAAACGACATAGTCAGGAGCCAACGTTAAAAGGGGGGGATAAAGTCTATTTGGTTAGAAAAAACATTAACACTAAAAGACCAAGTAGTAAACTAGACCACAAAAAGCTTGGACTGTTCAAAATCAAACGTGTCAAAGGACCTTTGAATTATGAACTCACGCTACCAAAGACTATGAATATCTATCTAGTATTCTATATATCCTTGCTCAAACCAGCACCACTGGGGGCACTACTAGCCCCACTCACAGAAATCTAACCTGTCAACCTAAATGTAGAATATAAAGTTGAGAGGATTCTTGACTGTAAGGTTGTCAGAGGACAGGTCAAGTACCTGATTAAGTAGTTGGATTACCTACATTCAGAAAACACTTGGGAACCAAAGGGAAACCTCAACCAGTGCTTGGAGGAACTTCAGGAATTCCACCACTGAAACCCAGGGTTGCCCACATCTTGTGGTCAGCTGGAAAAGACACAAAGAAGGCTGGGTCAAGACCCAGGTCGAGGGCGGGATCAGATGGGTCGGGAGTAGGGAGGGTCGCCAGCCTGGCGACCTCTTCCTCTCTTCTGCCCTTCGCCTCCTGTTCCTCCTTTTCGTTTCTTTCCAACTCTTTAGCAGCATCTAACTCATCAAGTGAGTTGAGACTAGCAGCTATCATCCTTTGACGCTTCTCGTAGAGTTAGCGTTTTTGTTTCTTCAGCCGACGGATGCGAGCCATGGCCTCGGCCATGATCGCATGGCTCTTCTCCTCTTCATCGTCCAGTTGTTCAATCTGGGAGTCGACGCTCTCTCACTCGTTCGCCGCGGGCATTCGATTGACAACACAAACATCGCAGGACTTGTTCATGGTGGTACAGCGACCACACCGTGACAACTTTTGATCTCTGGGACTAAAACACTCGTGTTCCTTGTTGGCATTTTTGCAGCGGGTACATGGAGCCATTTTTTTGCCAGATAAGTTGATCGCTCTACCAAGGGCTTCGTGGTCAGTTCGTCGTATAGAGCGGGGGGCATTCATGTTGAAAGAAGAAGAAGGCCGCTGGCCTTCTGATGATATTTCTTAGGTCGTACTTAAGCGTAGGGACACGCTAGGCTAAGAAGGGGATAGTGTCACGAATCACGTGCACACGTGACAAGTGAAGACCAGGCGGCGTCCTGACAGGTCAAGCACTACCGGATACTCTTATAGCAAATAGGGATCAATTAGGCTAGCTAAACGATCCAGGGATTTCCTTTGGTTAGAATCACGTGACGGGGAGTTCGCTAGACGGGGCGACAGGTCTAGCAGTCTAGCAGCGACAGAACGACCGAGCTAGCGAGCTAGCACAGGAGAATGAAGGTTCTATATATAACTGGCACGTCTGCCATTAGATAGGAGCTTCGTGCTCAACTTAGTTTATTATCTTAGTTATTAAGTTATTACTTCTGACTCTTTTGATATAAGTAACGAGTTCACTTCTAAGTAAACACTTCGCGCGCTCCTACCTCTTACTGCATACCAACCTTCGAGACTAGTTACGTTTGTTTAGACCTGTTAGGTAGTTTCGTTACAAGTAGCTAAAAGAGTGTTCTGTAACGAAACTACCTAACAGGTCTAAACAAACGTAACTAGTCTCAAAGGTTAGTATATAGTAAGAGGTAAGAATGTGTAAAGTGTTTACTTAGAAGTAAACTTGTTACTTGTATTAAAAGAGTTAGAAGTAATAACTTAATAACTAAGATAATAAACTAAGTTAAGTACAAAGCTTCTATCTAATAGCAGACGTGCTAGTTATATATAGAACCTTCATCTCCATGGATTACTAGTATTGCCTGTTAATGCTATCGACTCTAATCGCTAACATCGCCTGTCAATGTAGTTAATGTAAATATCACGTGATCTTATACTAAGGAAAATCCTTGGATTGGCTAGCTACTCTAACTAATCCCTATAACCTATATCTACTCAATAGTATCTTGTCCTGTTAGAACGCTGTCTGGACTTACTCATCACGTGCTGACACGTGATTCGTGACACTATCCCCTTCTTAGCCTAGCGTGTCCCTACGCTTAAGTACAACCTAAGAAATATTGTCAGAAGGCTAGCGGCCTTCTTCTTCTTTCAACATAAGTCTTCCTACAACCAAATCCAAACTCAAGAAATATTGTATTAACACAGTGCTATACATTAAACAATCCAGAGACAAGATGATTTCCTACACCTGTTGTACAAACAGTTAGAAAGGCGGCAAGGAAGGGCGACGCTGTGTTACTCTTTCTAGTAGGGACAAATATTTGTCTTACACCCTTCAAGGCAAGACTTGTGATGTAAGGGATAAAAATCAGGCTCTGTCCTCCTTTGACTAGGAGTCCCTTGACAAACAAAGGAGAAGGCTTTGCAATGAAGAAGAAGAAGCAATGGCCAAGATTCTTTGTTTAAGGAAGTAGCAACGCCTCCTGGATGACTGTGAGCAAGAAATGCTTTAGCGCGGTCTGTTGTCCCTCGACGAGCTAGACTGTGCTGAGGAGAAAGAGAAGGAGAAAGAGAAGGAAGAGAAAGACAGAAGAGACAGAGAGGCTGCTAGGCTGGCAGCCCTTCCTACTCCCAGCTCTTCTGACCCTTCCCTAGACCTGGGCCTTGACCCGGCCTTCTTCGCGTCTTTTCCAGCTGACCACAAGATGTGGGCAAACCTGGGTTTCGGTGGTAGAACTCCTGAAGTTTCTCTAAGCACTAGTTAAGGTTTCCTTTCGGTTCCTAAGTGTTCTCTGAATGTAGGTAATCCAACTACTTAATTAGGTACCTGACCTGTCCTCTGACAACCTTATAGTCAAGAATCCTCTTGACTTTATATTCTGTATTCAGGTTAATAGGTTGGATTTCTGTGAGTGGGGCTGGTGGTGCTCCTAGTAGTACTAGTTTAAGCAAGGATATATAGAATACTAGATAGATATTCATAGTCTTTAGTAGTGTGAGTTTATAATTCAAAGGTTCTTTGACGTGTTTGACTTTGAATAGTCTAAGTTTTTTGTAGTCTAGTTTACTGCTTAGTCTTTTAGTGTTAATGTTTTTTCTGACTAAATAGACTTTATCCCCCTCTTTTAACGTTAGCTCCTAACTATGTCGCTTGTTGTAGTAGTATATATTACGTTCTGCCACAAACTAAAGTTACTCTATAAGCTTCTTATATAATTTCCTGAGTTTATAGTCTTTTAGTCCTGCTTTGTCATTATCGACAGTACTCTGTAATAGGTCTTAATAAGTAACTAATTTATACTTATAGTTAGTGTAGAATAGTATAACAAGCGTGGTTTCTATTATTGAACTATTATAGGCAAACTATACTAGTAGCAGAAGTTTAACCTAGTTGTCTTGTTTATAGTTTATATAATATCTCAAGTATACTTTAATAACTTAATTCATTTGTTTAGTACCTCTATTTGTCTAAGAGTAGAAAGCTGTTGACAGCTTTCTTTTTATACTTAGACACTCTGTAAGAGCTGTCTAGAATTTCAAGGTAAAGAGTTTATCTCTGTCAGAGATTATTTCTTCTAGTAGACTATATAGAGCAACTACTTCCTGTAGGAATACATAGGCTAAATGTTCTGCTATACTTGCTTCTATATATAGTACAAGTACTATATACTTTGTGAGTTATTTAATAATAACTAAGACTAAGTTATATATAACTCCTGTTATTAAGTCTTTGGATTTTGGTAGCTTGACTATAAAATCCTATAATATAGATCTCTAAGGTATCTGTGGTATTAGAGTAGTACCTATCTGTCTATAAGGTGTATAGTAGGAAGCCTTGTTCCTAGTACAGGTATTACACTCTGTTATTACTTCCTTGACTACTACTAATAGGTGATTAACATAGTAGTGTTACTTGACTTGCTAGAGAGTTCTTTGAACTCTCTAGTGACTGTGTACTAGAGCTACATAGTACTCTTTGACAAATTCTTTAGCGTAGGATTTAGGGACATATAACCTTCTGTTAGTATACTGTTCTTTGTTATTTTGTTCTTGCTTAGCTAGAGCTGGTTGCTCTAATTCTTAGGCTTTCTAGATTTTCTTTGTCTAAGAGTTGTTAGTTTCTATTACTGCTATCTTATATATAGCTAGCGCTAGGTCTCTATTTTCTAGAGTCTTCAAGATTGTAATCTTTTTGTACTCCTTATTTCCTTTATAACTAGGTTGACGGCTTAAAGTGTCTGCTTATAGATTATTAGTTCCTTTGATGTAATAAATTAATATATTAAATCTAGCAAGAGTTTATGACTACCTTGTAAGGCATCTGTTGCTAAGTTCTTTTGTTATTGTAAATGTCTTAAGGTTCTTATAATTAGTGAGAATTAATACCTAGTGCTTCGCACTCTGTAGGTAGATTCTCTAATGTTCCAAGGCTAAGACTATAGCGAGAAGCTCTTTCTTATAGATGCTATAGTTTTACTAAGCTAAATCTAGCGTTTTAGAGAAGTATACTACAGGCATAAGTTTCCCTTTGTCATTTAGTTAAAGATGTATAGTAGTAACTGCTATATTAGAAGCATCTGTCTCTACAGTACTTAGTTTGTTAGCATTATAGTTCCTGAGAATTAGTTTCTTAGCAAACCTCTTCTTTATTACTTGGAATACTGCCTTAACAACCTTATTCTACACAAAAGAAACATTCTTTTTTGTAAGGTTTATTATAGGTTTCAAGATTCTAGTATAGTCTCTAATAAATTGTTAACAGAAGTTAGTGAATCCTTAGAAAGATTAGACATCCTTGACGTTCTCTAGTGACTTCTACTCTAGAATTGCTTTGACTTTCTTAGGGTCTACTTCTATTTGTCTAGGAGTAATAGTATACCCTAGAAAGATAGTACAAGTTACTCTAAACTTATATTTCGAAAGTTTAAGGCAAGAGTCCACTGTTGTAAGTTGTTACAGAACTTCCTTAACATATCTCTTATAGTCCTCTAATCTTTCTGAAAACACAAGGATATTATCTAGGTAACAGATAACAGTTGTTCCTAGAAGATTCTTAAGTATTTTGTTGTTTTGTCTCTAACAAGTAGTAGATATATTAGTTAAACTAAACAGCATTACTGTGTACTCGTAGAGGCCTAATAGCAAGACAAAGGCTGTCTTCTATTTGTTCCCTTGCTTAATCTATATTAAGCTAAAGGCATTTCGCTAGTTGAGTTTAGTAAATATCCTAGCCTTTCCTAACTTGTTCTACAAGTACTAGCCTTCTAGTAATAAGTAAGTGTCCTTAACTATTGCCTTGTTGACGTCTCTGTAGTTAACACAAACTCTTCTATTTAGATTATTCTTCTTAAATGCAATAAGTATATTAGAAGCTGCTAGCAAGTCTGATTTTCAGATGTATTCTTTCTAAATCCCTTCTTGTATATACTTCTCAAGAAGCTACAAGTTCCTCTAATTATAAGGTCAAAGCTTCTACTTCTTAAGGTTATAACTCTCTTTTAATTTAATCTTATAATCCCACAGCTAATGTTTGGGGAGGGCTTACATGTTCTCTGAGTTATTAAATAACTCTACAAATTCCTTATACTACACAGGTATTATGTTATCAGCAGTCTGGCTAACCTATAGAGGACTCTAGGCTAGGTGTTCTAGTACTTTAGAAGAGGTAGCGCTAACCTCCTTCCAGCCTTATAGTTACAACTATATACAGTTATATTAACTGAAAGTAATGCTACATTTCTTCTAGTTAATGTCTAGATTATGTTCTTGAATCCAGGGCATACTAAGTATTACTTCCTTGTTCCTTATCTCTATAACATTAAATTATATATCTAAACAGTGTCTGTTGATAGTAGTCTTTGTAGGGATAGTTTACTAGTTAATAACTCTGTTTTAGTAAGCGACATTAGTTCTGTTAACAACACTCAAGATATAGAATAAAGTTTTCTTAACTAAGATATTAAGTCTTTTGTAGGCTTTTAGGGATATGAAATTACCTGTTACTCTAGAATTAATTATAACCTGTAATTTCTTTCCTCTAATAGTTGTAATTACATAAAACTGACTTTCTCCTAAAGTAGTGTATAGTTCTAGTCTAATATAGTAAATGTTAAACATTCTGTTCTCAGCATTGTCAAGCCAGGCTATAGTATTCTAAGCCTATAGAAAGAATATAACCTTTTCTTAGTCTATATATACTACTTTATATATCTGTTAATATTCCACTCCTGTCTAATAGTCTAGCAGTGTTCCTGTGAACTGTTTGTTTAATGTCTAGTTAGATGTTAGTTGTAGTTAGTAACGTACTTATTCTGCTGTAGAGAGACCTAGAGTCTAAGTAGCCTAAAGTTTCCCTTCTACTAGGTAGTAGAATTCCGCAGGTAGTAGTGTTTTGTTACAGTCTATAGTGAAGTTATATTCTTTCTCTTCTCTAGAGATGTATCTAGAACCTTCATGTCTAAAGCAGATATAACTCACTTGATTATCATTAATAATATACTGTTAGAGAGGAATAGAATCATGTCTTATAGTAGTATATAGAGACTAAAAGTCTAGCCTTTTGCCCTTTATGTCTACCCAACGATTCCCTCTCTTATAGGTCCTAATAAAGACCTATGTATCTCTAACCTAGAGTTCTCTACTCTAATTATTCTCGCTAGACGATTCCAATGATTCAGAGGACTCTTTCTCTAAAGTACTAGCTAGTAATTTATAAGTAGCCTGTAATAGTAACTTATGTTTGCTCTCTAAGCAAGTGTTATAGTATTGTTCGAGGATAGAATCGTTCTCTTCTTCAACCTAAGTTCTATATCTATATACTTCTAATTCCTTGTCAGAGAGCTCTTGTGTTTCCAGCAATGCTATCTCTCTTCGAAAGGTAGCATTAACTTGTTTTCCCTTGTTGACTTACTTCTTCGAGCTACATTCGTTTGCTCTATAGCCTGACTAGCTATATAAGTAGTATAAATTCTACTTGCGTCAGTAGTTCTGTTCTTTCTAGGAAAGTTTGCCTTACTTACTTATTTTCTCTTTAGTTCTAGACCTGTATGTTATATCAAGTTCTATTAGATCCTCTTAGTTGTAACTTTTCTTAGAATAGTGTTCTTTGAAGTAGCTATAGTTCTCTTTTTATTCCAGGCGTTACTTGTATATATAGTTGTTAATCTAAATTAAGCTGTCTACTAGCTTCTTTAAGTTAGTAGACAGGTTAGAGTATAATAACTCATCCTTTACTATATCCTTAAGACCTTAGTAGTATTGATTAATGAGAGTACTGTTGTTCCATTCTACTCTCGCTAAGTATTATTGAAATTCTAATGTATATTTTACAGTAGACTCTGTCTAGGTAAGGTGTTAGAGCCTATTAACTGCTTTCTTCTTGATGTCGATATCTCTAAACACTCTCTGTAGTTCTACTTTAAATTCTTTTACATTAATAAATAATCCTTGAGTTACAAGACTTATTTTCATAGTTAGTAAACTATCTATATATTGTCCCTTCTAATATTCCTTAATGTATAGCTTAATCTACTTGTAGGTGTCTCCTATAAGTCAAGTCACTATCTAATAGACTTAGTTAGATTTGTTTGAAAACTTGTTCTCGTAGAACCCCAGGTATATAGAAGATTTCATAAGAAATTCTCTAAGCATTGCTAGGTTCTTATTATATTTGTTAGGCATAGAGACCTTAATGTCCTCTCTAAGAGTGACATTTAGTCCCTCTATCGCTAGTGTCAGAGGTAGTGTAGGCGCTAGAGTACAGTCTCTTTCGCAGCCAGAGGAGGACAACATAATTACAGTCTTACTTCTAAGCAGGTGCTTAAAGTATAACAAAACTATCTAACAGGTCTAAACAAACGTAACTAGTCTCAAAGGTTAGTATATAGTAAGAGGTAAGAATACATGAAGTATTTACTTAGAAGTGAACTTGTTACTTATATTAAAAGAGTCAGAAGTAATAACTTAATAACTAAGATAATAAACTAAGTTAAGCACGAAGCTTCTATCTAATAGCAGACATACTAGTTATATATAGAACCTTTATCTCTATGAATCACTAGTATTACCTGTTAATGCTGTCGACCTCAATCGCTAACATCGCCTGTCGATGTAGTTAATGTAAATATCACGTGATCTTATACTAAGGAAAATCCTTGGATTGGCTAGCTACTCTAACTAATTCCTATAACCTATATCTACTCAATAGTATCTTGTTCTGTCAGAACGCCGTCTGGACTTACTCATCACGTGCTGACACGTGATTCGTGACATGTTCTTGTAATATATAAAGGCTGTATTAGTTATATAACCTTTCGTCTAATCTAAGGAAGTCTTTATCTACTATTATAAATCAATTAGGAATTAAGTAGTTCTAGTAGATAGAGTTTATAGAGTTAATAGAGTTAATGTAATATTAGAGCTTAGAAGCTTCTATAAAGCGAGACTTCTCCTGCACCTCTAAGAAGAAGCAGAGATTAGTTCTATACTAAATTAAAAAGATTTAAATTAACTTATTACCTACTATCTACCTCACAGTTCTTATAAGCTAGAATCTCTGTACTCTTTGCTAATACAGCTACTGTCTAGAAAATTAGTATTAGCGAGCTTCCTTAATAACATGTAATTTAGCTTTTAACAAGAGCTGTCTGTAAAAGAGCCTTGACTAGGTTATAAGGCGTCTAGGAGACCTAAGAGTTAGTATAGGCAAATGAAGTACTAGAGAGTGTTAGAGTCTATAACTTAATATCTAGCTTAGAGATTACAGCCTAAGAATCTAGAGGTACTAGACTAGCTCTACGAAACCTAGCTTTAGTGTTTTGAGTTATAATTAACTAGTTATAAGCTCTATGAAAAGCTAGAAAGAACTTGACTTTAGTAATATAGTTAATATAAGCTTTAATAAAAGTCTTAATTTATTCTCTGTATATATATTTAAGAACACTAAAATACCTAACATCAAGTAGCTAGGTTAGATAAGAGAAGTAAGGAGAAAGGTATTAATAACTAAGTAAACTAAGTTAAGTATAAAGCTTCTATCTAATAGCAGACGTATAAGTCTTATATAGAACCTTTATATTCTATTAGAGTCTAGAGTTCCCTTGCTATATAGTCTAGAGTCTGTTCTATTCTATCTTAGAGTCTAACTCTAATCTCTAGAGCTCTTAAAACAGAACTCTACTATATAACTAACTATAACTAAAATAAGATCTCTCGAGTTATTCAGCTATCTAACTAACTCTTTATCTACTATAAGGTCTAGTAGATGTACTTGTTCTTTTAGAACACTGCTTAGACTTTACTTGTTATATACTAATATATAACTTATAATATATATCTTCTTCTAGCGATTAGGTTTTCAATAAGTAGAAGAATACTTAGAGGCTCTAGAACTCTTTTAATTATATTAAAGAGTTAGATATAGAGAAAGCCTAGAATAGAGTTCTAAAGATATATTACTTTTGTATACTTAGAGAATTCTTGCTAATAGTAAGAAAGAAGTATAAAGACATCTATACTAAAGATATTAGACTTATTACTAATATCTATATTAATATAAGTAAGTAGTTAACTAGTAGTACTTTAGCTATAGATAATACTATACTTGTTGTAGTTTATAAATTAACTACTAAAGTTTAAATCTATTAAGAAGTTTTTATAGTAGTAGTAAGTTCTTAGAAGTTCTAGAATTCTATGTATCTCTAATATAGTTATAGTATAATATCTTTCTTAATAAAAATAAGTAGATCTTACTAAAAGTGTTATAGTTCTTACAAGAGCTTAATAGTCTTAGAAGTTAGTATTTTTGATTTTTAAAGATATAGAGTTATAAGTTAGAGAAAAGGTTTATAGCTATATTAAAGCTATATAAATAAACTGTTTTTATACCTTGATTTCCTTGTAAACTTTAGTATTTTGATTCTTAGTAAACCTAGTAAACTATATAGAAGAAAAAACATAAGAAAGAGTGTCTTAACTAAAGTTATAGACCTTATATAGTCTACTAGGTTCTCTTTTCTCTTTTAAGAAGTACTTTCTTTATTATAAGGTGTCTAATCTTTTTAATACCTTAGCAGGTAGTTAAGAGAATAATTAAAGTAAAAGACTATAGTTCTTGTTATATAATTAAAGAAGTTCTTTAGCATTTACAAGGTTAGAATAAGTAGGTAACTAGGTATTATAATTATCTAGCCAGGATTTTCATTTAATTAAATACTTGAGTTTCTTGCCTTAACCTTCTTGTCTATAATTAACAATAGCTTCTACTTTCTATTCTTGTTTCTTATTATTCTCTACTAATTCTAGAGGTTCTCTAGAGAAATAGAGATAAGGTGTCTAACTCTTTTTAGTTATATATTCTTTAAGAAGAGAAATATAAAACATTAAGTATAACTATTTATATATACTAGGTAAGTCTAGCTTGTATACAGATATACGAATATATTCTAGAATCTTAAAAGATCTAATAAATTTTAGCTTAAGCTTTTTTGCTTTAAGTCTAAGATTTTTTGTTAATAGTATAACCTAGTCTCCTTTAAAGAAGTATTTATCTAATTAGTGTTTATTGAAATAAGACTTCTAATTATTATATATATAATACTAGAGATTATAAAGTTTATTCTACTCTTTATAAAGAATCTCTAGTCTTCTATAATTAGTTAGTACCTCTTCTTTAATTCTATTCTTAGAATTCTATAGAAGTTAGAGTTAGTAGCTATAATATACTTTAAAAGATATATCTTACAAGACCTAATATTTAGAGTTATTATATATAAATTTAGTAAAAGTTAACGTTTTAAACTAGTTAGCTTTTCGCTAGCTATAATATACTCTAAGGTAATGTTTAAGAGTCTACTTTTGCTACTCTATCTAACTATCTGTTTGTAAATAGAATATAGTACTTAACCTTTATTTATATACTATATAAAAGCAGAAAGTAAACTAAAATTACTTGTAAACACAGTTCTATAATTAGAAACAATTCTATTAGAAGTACTAAAGAGTAAGAAAACATTATTCTACATTAGTCTAGCTAGCTCTAGAGAATTAACTATCTTGTAATAAGTAATATACTTCGCTATTTTAGAGTACTAGTCTATAACTACAAGAATTATATTAAAATCAAGACCTTCTACTAGGTTTTTATATAGAAGCAGGCCTGTAAACAAAATCTATAGAGATCTTACTCTAGAGTCTTTTTAGCTATAGTAAACTACTTAATAGACTATATAGTATATATCTCTTAGCCTTAACTCTCTAGTAGATATTATATTCTTTATAATATATAATTTTAAGATTATTTATTATAAAGTCACCTAAAACTCTATAGATAGCTCTAGTAGAAGGCTAGACTATAAGAATAGTTCTACTAATATAACTTAGCTTCTTACCTTTTAGAAATAAACTAAAGAGAGCTTTTGTAACTATAATTCTAGGTTCTTTTCTAGCTCTAGAAAAGTCTACTCTTGAAATATAACCTTTAATATTAGCTATCTCTGCTATAGTATAAGTGTTAAGAGTTATACTTGTAGAGTAAGTCTTAGAGTACTCTAGTAACTATTTACGTAACCTCGATTATTAACATATATATATAACAGAACCTTCGAGAACATACTTAGCAGAACTCTCTAGAAGAAGTAGACTAAGTATATAGGCTAGCAAGAACTCTACTCTAGAAAGAATAATTAACTCTTCTTGTATATAGACACCTCTGTAGTTTAATTCATTAACATTTGCTACAAGTCCTGACATTAGAGTTAATTCTAAAACAACAAGCTATTTTAGTAACACTAGAACACTAGGCCTTTATAGTAACACTAGAACTCAACGAGCCTTTACAGTAATACTAGAACACTAGGCCTTTACAGCAACACTAGAACACTAGGCCTTTAAAGTAACACTAGAATTCACGAGCTATTTAATAGTATTTATAGATAATAGAAGAACTACAGAGAGACAGTATACTAAATAAGCTACCTGCCTGGTTCTTGTAGTATGTTTAAGAGCAGCAAAGTTAGTTATTAACTACTTAAGAGAACAAACAACTATAGATTATAGACAAAGAGACACAGGCTAGAGAAGCTTGCTTACAGATAATCTATAATAATAATAAACCTGGAAAATCTCTTTTTCTGCTATTAGAATTCTATAAAGAATTAGATAAGCTAGAAGCTTAGTTGTAACAGATACAAGCTAAGGTAGAAGTAGACTACTATAGATATACTAAGTATATTAAGTTTTAGGTACTTAACAGATTCTTATAGAGTAAGGCTCTCTATAGAATAGAAGTATAAGTATAGAAACAAGGCAAGCTAGAGCTAGCTAAGTAGTAATAATTTCTTAGATTAGATAGAGTTTATATTTAAGGACCTGTAAGCTAAGGAAAGAGTATAACAGAAGCTGGAAGCTCTTTGTTAGAGCTTAAGGCTATTCTTAGAAGTCTTTATAGAATAACAGACAGGTTCTACTTATAGAGTCTAGAGAAGGATCTTAGCTAGACAACGTAAAAAAGGTATTCCTTGATTAAATTCTTAGCAATAAGCTAGTTAAGGCAATGATTATAGTTTCTACTTAACCTAACTTTAAGTCTTACTACTTAATTATTAAGGAAACAGACAACTACTTAAGAGTATACAAAGTCTAAACCTCTTAGCCTAGGAATTAGCTAAGTCTAGAAACGCTATAGACCTCTTAGAAACAACCTATAGATACTATATAGTAAAGAGTAGACAACAAGGTTACTAACAGCTAGAAAGTTACCTGTAGAGCATTTGTAGAAGATATAGATTAGAAACTAGTACCTGTAAAAGTCTTAATAACAAGTATTAAGTATACTAAATAAATGTCCTAGAAAGAACAAAGTAACTATGTCTATACTAGTCGCTGCCTTTGCTATAGAGCTACTAGTTATTTTGTTTAAGAATGTTCTTATAGACTACTAAGGCAACCTATAACAACAGATTTAGTCTATAAACAAAGAGTAGAGATTAGAGAGGTAGCGCTAGAATTAGAAGAAGAAGAGCTCTCTTTAGGTTTAGAAAACTAGAGGCTTCTGTTAGAAAGCATAGACAGAAGCGCTAGAGGAAGTTATTAGTAATAGATACTTAGAGATAATTCAAGTAGGAATATATAGATAAAAAACCTCTTCTTGTATTAGCTTTAGTAAATAGAGTAGCTACTTTACAAGTCTTAGTAGATTTAGAGTATTTAGTTTATAGAATTATTTTAGACTGTTTTATCTGTTACTATTAACTCTTCTATATATAAATTAGACTATAACATCTATAGTTAGTAGAAGAAGTCTTAGAAGATATAGTATTACAGGTAGTATCTTTTAGTATAGATATTAGAGGCTACTAGTAGAGACAAGTATATATCTACATAGTCTCTAGAATTAAGAGTTACAAAATAATTTTAGGAAAGTCTTAGTTAAAGAAAGAGTAAGCCTTACTAAACACTGAAAAAGAATACTTACTTTTCTAGAACTCTAAATTAGAAGTTTATAGTAAACTAGAAAAGAACTCTTACTCTTATAAACAAGTAAGCACGGCTGTCTTTTGCTTTCTTATAGACTGGAAATGTTAGAACTTATAGCAAATGCTAATAAATTAAACTATAGAGGTGTTTATATATAAGAAGAGTTAATTATTCTTTCTAGAGTAGAGTTCTTGCTAGTCTATATACTTAGTCTATTTCTTCTAGAGAGTTCTGCTAAGTATGTTCTTAAAGGTTCTGTTATATACGTGTATTAACAATCGAGGTTACGTGAATAGTTGCTAGAGTACTCTAAGACTTACTCTATAGGTATAACTCTTAACAGGAAACAAAAGCTATAGGTCTTTATAGCTAGCCTCGCAGACATTATAAAAGCGTTAGCGAAAAAGAAGTATATAAACTCGCGAACAAAGCTGTCTAGCTAGATTAGTCTAGAATTCTACCTAGCATTTAACAGAAAAGAAGTAGATAAGTTACTAGTATATAGAGAAGAGATTAATTACAGTATTAAGCTTTTATAGACAGATAGTAGATTAGAGGAGACTGTTCTATAAAGGCTACTCTATAACATGTTCTAGAACAAGCTATTAGTACTCTATAAAACTCTAACAGAACTACTTAACAAGAAGTTTATTTAAGTAAGTAACTCTCTAGTAGCTGCGCTAGTACTCTTTGTATAGAAGCTAGGAGAAGGCCTATAGTTCTGCTATAACTACTAGATACTAAATAAGTTAACCTGTAAGAACTACTACCTGCTACTCTTAATCTAAGAGATACTTAACTAGATCGGGAAAGCTAAGTAGTTTATAAAAATAGATGTTATTACTACCTTTTATAAGATATAAATCAAGGAAGGAGACAAGTAGAAAACAGCTTTCTAAATATACTTTAGGCTTTTTAAATAGCTTGTTACTCTCTTTAGACTTATAAATACTCTAAGTACTTTCTAGTAGTATATTAATTATATACTTTAAGAGTTCTTAGACAACTTTGTCTTAGTATATGTTAACAACGTCTTAGTCTTTATAAACAGCACCTGTAAACAGTACTATAAACATGTCTATAAAGTACTACAAAGGCTTTAGAATACTAGACTATAGCTTAATATTAATAAGTATAAATTTAAGGTATAGTTAACAAAGTATCTTAGATTTATTATTAAGGCAGAGAAAGGTTTATAGATAGATCTAGCTAAAATACAGGCTATTATAGATTAGAAAGCACTAACAAGTATAAAAGATGTTCTAGACTTTCTAGGATTTACAAATTTCTATTAATAGTTTATTAGAGACTTTTTACAGATTACAGCTCCTCTTTATAGACTTATTAAAAAGAATATAACCTTCTAATAGACAGACAAAACAAATAAAGCTTTTAAACAGTTAAAGTAGGCTTTTATAGAAGCCTTAGTACTAGCTTAGTTTGACCTAGATTATAAGACAGTTCTAGAAACAGACTTCTCTAGATATTACTTAGAAGACATACTCTCTTAAGTAAAGAAAAATATATTACAGCCTGTAGCCTTCTTCTTAAAGAAGTACATACTCGCGAAATACAACTACCTAATATATAACAAGTTGTTATTAGCTATTATTTACTGTCTTAAGGAATAAGAAGTAGAGCTAAAGAGTATAAAGTAGTTTACAGTACTTATAGACTACAAGAATCTTAAGTACTTTATAATAATCTATAAACTATCTAAAAGACAAATGTGTTAGCAGCTAGTTCTTAGCAAGTTTAACTTAATAATCTAATACTACCTAGGCAAAGACAAAGATCTCTTAGATGTATTAACAAGAAGAGACTAGAACCTTCTAGAAGAAGAAGATAAACGCCTTAATTATAGAATAGCGCAGCTAATCCTAGACAGAATAATTCAAGAGAATACTATATAGCTAGTACTACTATTAGCAGGTATACCTAGAAACTAAGCAACAAGGCTAACATTTATAGACTAACTACAGAACCTCTAGAAAGAAGAAAAGATATAGAATAAAGACTTTAGATATCTTACAGATACTATATACTAGAAAGGTAGAGTGTTTTCAGCAGACCTTGCTTCTTTAGTTAAAGTCTCTGTATCTAACTACTTAGTAGATAAGAATAGTAATTTATAGTTTAGGAGTAGACTATAAGTCCTAGACTATAAACTACTACAGACAGCTATTATATAGAAACTCTATAACTCTATACTTACAGGCTACTTAGACAAGAATAAGACAATTATAGTTATCTTAAGAGAGTTTTTCTAGCTAAACCTATAAACTACAGTTAAGTAGTTTGTTTGTAACTATAGAGTTTATAGACGTACTAAGGTCTAGAGAGATTATAAACAAGGCTTACTTTATCTGTTATCTATTCTAGAACAGTAATAGCAAGAGATCTTAGTTGATTTTATTAGACTACTTTCTATAAGCAAGGGCTTTAATATAATAGTAGTGTTTGTAGACTGTTTAAGTAAAGAAGTACTACTTACTACTTATAACTCTACTATATCTTCGGCAGACTTTGCTTACTTATTTATAGCTGTATACTATAGCTTACACAGACTTCTAAGGTTAATAGTATTAGACAGAGGCCTATAATTTATTAGACAAGTATAGAAAACAGTCTATACCTTTTTATAGATTAAATAACAGATCTCTATAGCCTTTTACTTATAAACTAATAGGTTAAGAAAACAAGTAAATACTAAGGTTAAAACACTTCTTTAGTAATAAGTTAATTTAGTATAAGACAATTAGACTAACTAGCTGCTAGTAGTCTAATTAGCTTTTAACAAACAGAATTTATTATTAACAGACATAAGCTCTTTCTAACTTAGCTACAGCTATCTATTATAGATAATAGACTCTTTAACAGACGTTATAGCACCTGCTTATACAAGAACTCTAATATAAAAGAGCGAAGCAATAGTAGCAAGAATTAAGGCTATTACAAAGTAGGCTTAGTTGTTAATAGCAAGAGTATAGCAAGATTAAGAAAACTAAGCTAATTAGCTACAGAATGTTGCTCCTGCTTATAAGGTTAGAGACAAGGTCTATTTAAGCTTACAGAATATTTAAACAGAAAAGGCTAGTAAAAAACTAGATACTTAGTCTATAAAGTTTATAGTTATTAAGGTTATTAGCTTGTCTATATATAGGCTAGACACTCTGCCTGGAATTTACAATGTCTTTAATATAGATTTGTTACAGCTAGCAGCAGCAGATCTACTGTCTAGTTAAATTACAGACAATATACAACTACCTATAATCTTAGTAGATAACACTATAGAGTAGCAGGTAGAGAGTATACTAGGTTAACAGCAAAAGAGGCTCCCAGGAAAAGGCTCTTGTACTTGTCTTAAGTATAAGGTTAAGTAGACTAGGTATATAAATCTAACATAGAAACCAGCTACTAAATTAGAGAACACAGTAGCTCTATATACCTACCTTCGAGAGTAGGAAGAGAAGTAATGTCAAGGGTTATATCTGTAGAGTAAGTCTTAGAGTACTCTAGTAACTATTTACATAACCTCGATTATTAATATATATATATAACAGAACCTTCGAGAACATACTTAGTAGAACTCTCTAGAAGAAGTAGACTAAGTATATAGGCTAGCAAGAACTCTACTCTAGAAAGAACAATTAACTCTTCTTATACATAGACACCTCTATAGTTTAATTTATTAGCATTTACTACAAGTTCTAACAATAAGAGCTTTTATCTTAAGGTATATATAAAGGCCTTCTTAGAGATTTCTTAAAAGAGAAGCAAGGTATAGAGTACTTCCTTAAAGGTTCTACTACTATAGCTAGAGTAATAAGGATATCTATATTCTAATTACTTAATAGAATTAAGAACTTAGTTATCTCTTAAGTTTTTGAATTAGATAGTTATAAATATTTAATTCTATGTTTATAGATATATACAGCTACTAAAAGAGCTATAGCACTAGCCTCTCTTTCTAAGCTACTCCTTAATATTATTAAGATAACTTAGAGGAATAATTTAGAATATAGAGATATTCTAAAAAAGAGGCTTAGTAAACAAGACATAAGTAGAGAACTAATTTAAACATATAATAAGAACCTTTTCTAGTTCTATTCAAGAGTTATAGTACCTAATAACTCTGCCTTACAAGCTTAAGTTATAAACCTTTATTATAACAATTCTTTAGTAGAATATTATAGAGTTAACAAGACTCTAGAGCTTTTAAAAATATTCTAGTATTAGGAAAACATAGAAACTAATGTTTTTCTCTATTATAAAATATATTACCTAGCAAGTCTAATAGCTTTCTAAGTACTTTGTTTCTATAAAGTACTAGAGGTTATTATAGTTAATTATAGCCTCGATTATAAACCTAGTACCTTTAAGATAATGTCTCTAATACTTAAAGGCTATAATAATTACAAGAAGTTCTCTATTATAGATACTATAGTTTTGTTTAGTACTAGTAAGTTTCTGAGACTAGAATAAAATAGAATACTAATATTGTTTTTTATTATCAGTAATGTCTACTTGTTGTAAAATAGTTCTAGTAATAGTAAATTTAGATATATTAGTTTCTATATAAATCTTCCTAGAAGACTTGAAATAGACTAGAATAGATATTATTATAAATACTGTTTTTAAAAGTTAAAAACTTTCCTTAGCTACATCTGTCTAATTAAAGAGGCTAGTTTTGTAGCTCTGTTCTATACCTTTTAATAGATATATTAAACCTAGAGCTACAAAAGAGTAATAATAAATAAACTAATAATAAAAATTTATAAACTTAAGAAAAACTTAGACTACATAGAATAAAGTAGGCTAGAGCTATTCTATAATAGTATAGACCTGTTTAGAATCTACTTTTATACTATTTATTCTAATAATAAAGCTAAGAAACTTAACTTCCTTAATATTAAACTTATATTTACTAAGTTTATAGAATAAATTACTATTATATAGTCTAGTAAGAACCTAGCAAACGTAATTATAGTAGTCTTCTTTCTTTTATAAGTAAATAAGAATGTTATCTAAACAAATAACAAGAAAATTATCTAGAAGGCTAATAAGAGTAGTATTAATATATACTTAAAATGTTACTAGTATATTTACTAGACTAAAAGGTATTATTATAAGATACTTAAAATGCCTATAACAGGTCCTAAAACCTGTCTTCTATTTATGTTCTTTATAAATTCTAATATAATAATAAGTATCTTTTAGATCTAGTTTAGCAAAGATATCTACTTTACTTAACTAGTCAAGGAATTTATTAATAAGAGAAAGAGAGTAATTATTTTTAATTATAACTTTATTAAGACTATAATAATTAATATTAAGCTATAGACCTCTATCTTTTTTTAGAACAAAAAGAATAGACATCTCTATAAGACTTGTACTAGGTTTAATCTAGTGTTTTTAGAGAGTATCTTATAGATATAAGTATAAAGTTTTAAATTAGGTCTCTAATAAGTTATATAATAGCCTAAAAGAAATAGTACTCTCTGTATTAATAGTATACTTAACACTACTAAAGCTAGAAAGTTCTAAAGCTTTATTAGTCTTTACTTTAGCTAGATTTATATATATATATATAGTAGAATATTAATATCTCTTGTATTCCTGTAAATTATATATAATCTTCTATCTATAAGTACTTTAGACAACAAGTAAAAGAAGTATCAAGAATTATATAAAACATATATTACTTATATAGAGAAAACGTAACTTAAGGTAAAACGTAACTTAAGGTAAAACATAACTTAGACTTCTAAATACTCGACTCCTTAGTAGTATTAATATACTAGTATTTTAACATTTATAAACAGAACCTAAGCCTAAGTATCTAGGTTATTATTTATCTTCTCTTTAAACTTCTTTAGAGTAAGAATTTCTATATTATCTAGCTACACTAGAGTATAAGTCTATTGTTTTCTAGTATAGTTAGTATACTAAGTAATAGTTGCTTTATAAAATTCTAAACTAAAAACAAGAGTATAGATTCCTTTATTTTTATATCTATAGAAGTAGAGGTTAAAAAATAATATTTCTCTATAATTGTTAGTAATAAGTACCTGTAGATTATAGAATTAGAGTACTTTGAATTTACTTCTATAAAATATAATAAAGTCTTGATTATATTTCGCTAAGCCTATAAAACTCTTCTTTTAAGCCTAGTTGTTATTGAGAAAGTTATAATTAGAGTTTATATCTCTAAGACTAGTATATATTACTAAGAGACCTGTTTTAAGCTAATTTAGAGTTACTTATATTAATATATAACTTAATATACCTTTGTACCTAAAGCTAGAAATCACTAGTTTAGAATATACTATAAGTACTATTAAGAAAAACTAGAAATAAGCTAATTAAGTTATAACCTCTGCCTACTTTCTATTAATCAACTGTTTATACTTATAGAACTTTAAACTAATAATACTCTTATTCTTGTAAGTTAAGTTTTTGCTTTAACTAAGAACATTAAATTAAAGAAGGCTAATATCTAATTAAAAGAAAGAGACTAGCTATCTAGTAACTATCTAATTAAGTTTAAAAGTAAGAGTATTAATTGTCTTAAAGATAACTCTATTCTTTCTACTTAGAACTCTTACTATACTAACTTAAGACGTAATTCTTTCTCTAAACTACTAGGAACAGAGAGATACTCTAACCTTTACTATTAATATAAACAATTGCTGTCGCCTATTCTCGATTATTTAGCTAAACTACCTTGTCTCTACTATGTTAATCTATATGTGTTACAACTATTAATAAGGAGATTACCTCTATTATAAAGCCGGTCTCGTCGAAGTTATAAGAATTAGAGTCGACAATACTATATTTTGCTTATACATTCTTAACTAGTTGAAACTACGTGTTAATTAGCTCTAGATCTTTATACAAGGCTCTTTGAAAGTTATAGATATAATTAAAACACATCTTTAACTCTAGTTGTTATTAAATAAATTAATATATCTAGTTCTTCTAAACGTGTAGTACTTCTTAAGATTTAAGCAGGAGATTCGCTATATCTTTAACGCTAGCTAGACAGAGCGTAAATTCTCTTAAATCTAGATTAAGTATATATTAAAGAATTAACTCCTTCTCTAAGTCTATTAACTTATAACAATTAACTTTAGAATTAGAGTAGTAGGTTTAGCTAGCTATTCTATTAGAGAGGCTTGTATATAGTACTTTATAGATCTTTTATATAGAGCGTTTGCTTAGTTTTTTAGATGTTCGAATAGCCTTGATAGCTAGAATAATTCGCGCTTCTTAAGTTTAAATTTTTGTAATAAATAGTCAAGGAAACATATATTAAAGTTTTAAGGTAGTAGAGCAGAGAAAAGTAATCTACTTAGTAATATAATCTACGTAGTAGTAAAGCACGTTATAGTATAATATATTAGAGAAGTCTATCTTGTAACAATGTTATAATCTAAAGTATCTTTTAACTCTTTTTCTAGCTAAGTTATTAATCTCTAAAAAGTAGATTTTAATATACTTAATAAGTGAATTTAATAGTAACTTAATAACTCTGCCAGAGAAAATTTAAATTTATTAAGCTTAATAGAAATTCTATAACTTCTTCTTTTTATTAACTCTTCTTTTATAAACAACAAGGACTTTACCTTATAGATTAGCTATATTATTATACTTTTAAACAACGAAAACAATACTAATATTTTACACTAGTCTTCTATAAAGAATAAAAGAGTTACTAGTAGTATATTAGTATCTAAGCTATATATACTATGTAATAGATTTAATATAGTAGTATTAATTAAAACTACCTTAGAAAACGTTCTTAATATTAAGCTATCTCTTATAGTCTATATAGACTCTAAATCTCTCTACAAATGTATTATTAAGTTAGAAACTATATAAGAAAAGAGACTTATAGTAGATATTATATATCTACGCTAATTCTACGAATAAAGAGAAATTAAGAATATAATTTAATTAGACAAAAAGAATTATATTTCTTTTTCTCTATACTTTTACTACTAGTTTTGTTTTACTTAAAAGTAGGTCTAGTGTTGCTACTACTATATTAGGTTAGTTGGGTTATATAGATAACTACATATAACTATTATATACCTATAGATGTTTGCTTTTAAGCTTTAACTTTCTCTCTTTTAGAATAATAATAAATTAATAAAACTTCTTTACAAGACATATAATATATAATAGTTATTATAAACTAAGTTATAATAATAGATTACCTTCTTACTTCTCTTATCTTACCTAGCTACTAGATGTTAGACGTTTTAGTATATTAAAACAAGTATATAGCTAGTAAATTAAAGTCTTTATAAAAGCTTTTATTAACTATATAACTACGGTTAAGTTCTTTATAGCCTTTAAAGCAGTATATCTATAGTTAATAACTATCTAAAACACTAAAGCTGAATTCTATAGAGCTAGTCTAATTCTCTTTAATCCTTAGGCAGTGATATTAAAGCTTAATATTAAGTTATAGGCTCTAATACTAGCTAGCTCTCTCTCTATAGACGTTGACCTTTAGGTCTCTTAGATACTATATCTAACTAACGCTCTTTTATAGATAACTCTTGTTAAGAACTAGATTACTTGTTACTTAGAGAGCTTACTAATACTTGTTTTCTAGCTAGTTATTATATTAACAAAAGGTATAGAGTAATTAGCTTCTAAAGTAACTCTTTTAATAGCTATAAACTATATTAATTCTATTCTAGGAAGTTACTTTACTAGTAGCTCTTCTTATTAGTTAGATATACTAGTTTTAATATTACCTTACTTAGTTTTATACTTCAGTTAGTAATATATATATAACATACAGTATTAATTAATCTAAATCAGAATCTAATAAACTAGAAGTATATATAGCTACTTAACAAGTAACGTAACTATATACTAAGTCGCGTATAACACTAAGTTATATACTTTTTTAATTTTTACTATCTCTTTACTTAAATATATATTTTCTTAATAACTACTAATAGAGATTCAAATATAAGAAGTATAAATAATTTTAGTTATTAAAGCTATTTAATCATCTAAAAGACTTAGTTGTTATAAGGCTATAAAACTTTATAAAGTCTCTAAAACCTTCTTATATAACGTTATTAACAGGCGAGCTATATACTCTACTAAAAAAATATACTTATCTATATTAAATAAATAATATAGTAATAACAATATACTATTGTAGCTTTAAATAAAGCTAAAATATAACTTATAAGACATACTATCGATCAAGGCTAACTCTATAGTAATTAAACTATAGCAAAGATATATATATATAGTAGCTAAGAGTATACTATATAGCCGACGCGCTGGAATTCCTTTAAGACGTGATTATATATCTAATTCAAGGCCTATATTAGATATTAAAGAATCTATAATAGTTAAGTATATTTTAAACCTATCTTTATATAGATACTCTTCTACTCTTTACGTTATAAGAGATATAGCAGCTGTATAGTTAGAACTAACTAGCTAAATATATTATTAATTATTATCTAGTACTTAAAACATGTTTTAATTACAAGTACAACTACTAGAGAGCTAAGATAGAAGATCTAGAGATTATAGAGAACTAGTTTCAGTTTATATATAATACTAAGGCTAAGTATAGAATTATAAACAACGATATATATAATTTTAACAAGACTAGCTTCTAGATAAGTATTATCTTATACTATACTATTATTACAGGCTCAGAGAAGTATATATAGCTAAAAATTAATATAACTAGGTAACTATAAATAAGTTATAGTTTTCTAGGCAGTCAACGTACTTAGCTAAGTAATCCTACTATTTATTATCTTTGCTAGACAATATTATCTCTTAGCTTAGTATAAGAGTAATAATATACTATTAGACTATCTCTTTAAGTAATAATAGCTAGATAATAAATGTAATTAGGTTTAAATAGATTTAGTACTTTAATAAGTATATAAAGGATTATACAAAAGAAGCTTATTACATACTTATTCTAGATAGCTATAGTAGCTATAAGACAGATGAGTTTACTATTTTCTACAAAGAGAAGAATATTATTACACTCTATATACCTGTCTATTTATCTTATCTTCTTTAGCAACTTAATGTTAGATGCTTTGCTCCTCTAAAGAAGACATATAGTAAGTAGGTTAAGGAGCTTATATATAGCTATACTAACTATATTATAAAACTTAAGTTTCTACTAGTATTTCAAGCTACTTATAGTATATCTATAACTTCTAAAAACATTTAAAGAGAGTTAGAGATACTGAATTAGTTCTATATAATCTAAAAGCTATAGTTTTAAAGCTTAATATTAGGCTTTATATAATATTAAGTATAGTAGTTGTTTACTAACTTATATTCGTAGGCTATATTACTATTCTCTATAAACAAGAGCTCTATAGAAGAGCGAAGTATATATATAACAAGAGCAAAGGTTTCTAGAATAGCTTATATATATAGTTCAAGTATTTATATAAGGTAATCAACTTATTTAAAAGCTTCTCTCTTGTCTATATTGTCGACGAAAATAAGAGAACTCTTATATACTTTACTACTATAACAAGCTATAAGAGATTCTTAGAGATATATAAGCTACTAGCAAAAAAGCTATTACTAGCTCTTAATCTATAAAAAAGAATAAGAAAGAGAAGTTAGAATTAAAGAAAAAAACAACTTAGACTTCTATAAGAAAGTAATACTATATAGCTATATAAGAGGCTAGACCTTAAATAGCTTAAAAGTATTATTTAATATTTAATTTTTAAAAAGTATATAAAGAGACAAGTATATATATAAACTTCTATATCTATATAGCTAAGTAAGAGCGAGAGTATAACATAAGAAATAAAATATAATAGGTAACAAAGTATACTCTTATCTACTAGTAGCCTAGGTAATAGAACAAGAAAATTAGTTATTTAACAAGAGATTTTGTCTAAGCTATACTTAGAGGTTTATCTCTTATAAGCTATTATACTAAAACCTATACTATAAAATACACTTATTACTAAGATTACTAAGAAGTTAAAGTTATAAAGAGAAGCTTAGAAGACAAAGTCTAAGATAAATTAGAAGAAGATATTATATACTATAGGTTAAATAACGCTTTTATGTTTTTAGGCCTTAACTTTATATAAAATTCTTGAGATAATAGTATATAGATTAGTATAGTAATAGTATAGTATTAGTATTAGTATATTATATATCTCTAAGCTAGTAGTTCTCTTTTATAGTAGTATATCTAGATATATATTTTATATTATAAAGTATAGTAGTATTATAACCTAATCTCTTAACTCTGCTAATATATATAGAAACTCTATATTAAAGTTATAATATATTTAACTACTAAGTGTTCGTGACTACTAAGTATCTGTGAAATCTCTTAGCAACTATAATATACCTTTAACGTGTTATGTCTTAACTAAAAAAAATATAATCTACCTAGAAAGAAGGCAGGCTTACTCTTTTATTACAGGTCTTTTAAGATAGCTAGTTTAAACTCTTTAAGTAGAGTACTATAGCTTTTAATATTATTACTAAAACTCTACAAAGATATATAAATAAAATATAACTATAATATAATTGCTAGCCTAACTACTTGAAGCTTACTCTAAGTAAAGAGAGTACTATTATCTAATATATCCTTAACCTTAATTCGCGAAAGTTTTTTCCTAGACTAGTTAAAGTAGAAGATATAGTAAATAAATTACTAGAGGCGTAGAGTAGAGAGAGAATTAGTAAGAACTAGACTAGGAGATTTGTAAAGTACTTAGATAAGCTAAAAATAAGCTTTAATTAGGCCAAGAACTATTAGAGAGCAAAGTAGGAATATTTCTATAATAATTAGTAACTAGTTTTAACTAACGTGGTTTATTAGCACCTCGTCAATATCAGTACCTCGCCACTTGAAATCTCATACAAAAAACGTCTGTGCACAACCGTGCACTTTCTGTATTTATTAATAAAAAAATCTAAAATTGAAATTTTAGTTTTATTAATATAAGAGTATTCTTAATTCTTAGTTTTTAAA